>CM031237.1:295758309-296080081 GCA_018340775.1 Taxus wallichiana var. yunnanensis | reverse complement strand
GAGGCAATGGAATGAGAAAACAGAAGGAATGAAGGAGGAAGGAAGGGAATTAGGAGCAAAGGAATGATGGAAGGAAGAAATGAGGAGGGAAGGAAAGGAATTAGGAAGCTAAAGAAGGGTGGAAGGGAGAGAATAAGGCAAAAAAAAGGAACTCGTACTTAAGACGATTACGGAAATTGAACCAAAATTAATGAACACATAAACGCAATAACACCATATTAATTAACTAGTCTATTACAAAAATTATATATACAATTATATCATTATTTTCTGATAAAACTTAAATGTTATTTTTGTAAATTAAGTGTTGATTTTGGTATTAATTTAAAATCCTTAATTCAAGTATTATTATGATGGAATGAGGAAGTGAATGAAGGAAATAATGAGGGTAGGAGGATCGATGGAAGAGGAGGAAGGAAGGAGATGTAAAAAGAGGAGGCAAGGGGAAAGGAAGGGAAGGATGAAAGTAGGGGGAAGGAATTATGGAAATGAGTAAAGGAAGAATAAAAGGGAGTGGGGATTGAAGGATGGAAGGAGGGTGGGAGAGGAGGGAAGGATTGATGAAAGAAGGGTAGGAAGGAGTGACATAAGGAAAGAGGGAGTGATAGAAGGGAAGGAAGGAAGGAAGAGAGAGTAGGATGTAGGAGGGAGGGAGAGAGCGAAGGAAGGAGGAGGGAAGGAATGAAAGGTAGATGAAGGAGGGATATAAATGAGGAGGGACGGAAAGGGAGGGAAGGAGGGAAGGAAGGAGGAAGGAAGGGAATTGGGGAGAAAAGGAAGGATGAAAGAAGAGAATAAAGGAAAAATAGAAGGAACTCACGCCTTGATAGGGAGCCTAACTTAAACCAACAATCAATGAACACATAAACACACTTAACACCATAAAAATTAACTAAAGTACATTACAAGAATCATATGTACAATTATATTATTATTTTCCTCATATCTTCAAATTAAATGTTATTTTTTAAAATTTAGTGTTGAATTTGGTATTAAGTTAAATAATTAATTGATGTGTGATGGTGGAATTAGGGAGTGAAGGAAGGAAAGAGGGTATGATTGAGAAATGGAAGAGGAGGAAGGAAGGAAGGAAAGAAAAGAAAATGAGGAAAGGAAAGGAAGGGAAGGATGAAAATAGAAAGGAATGAAGGAAGGAGGGAAGGAAGGGAATTAGAGAGGGAAGGAAGGATGGAAGGGATGGGGAGGTAAGGATGGAAGAGAGGGTGGGAGTGAAGGAGGGAAGTGAAAGAAGGAGGGTAGGATGTAGGAGGGGAAAGAAGGAGAGGAAGGGAAGGAGGGAGGAAGGAATGGAAGGAAGAGAGAGGAAAGAGGGAAAGAAAGAGGGGAAGGAATGGAAGGAAGAGGAGGAGAGAGAGAAAGGAGGTCTAAGGAATGAAGGAAGTAGGGAGGAAGGGAATTAGGGAGAAAATGAAGGATGGAAGGGAGATGATGAGGGAAAAAAGGGAAGGAACTCGTACAACAAGATCCTAACTTGAACCAACAATCAATAAACACAAAAACACACTAACACCATAAAAATTAACTAGTATATTACAAAATTATATGTACAATTATATTATTATTTTCCCTATATCTCAACACTTAAATGTTACTTTTTAAAATTGAGTGTTGATTTTGGTATTAAGTAAAATATTAAATTCAGTATTATGATGATAGGCACATACTTAATTTTTTTATACAATTAAACATTAGAATTCAACCAACTCCCCAATAAGTATAGTTTAAATATGTAGATGTAGGTACAAGTGTATAGCCATCATAGCAAATTCTCGAGATTGTTCATGTAACTCTCCTTGTTGTTGAATCTAACAAGTTTTGAATTAAATCTATGTTTTCTTTGGGCAATATGGTCTTTGTTATCATTTTTAAATGCTGTAAATAGTTTTCCTTTGTTCTTGTTGTAATCTTGCATTGAAAGTCTTTAGAAATCACACATGATCTCCATTTCTAGTTGATAGTTTAGTGGCATTTGCAATCTCATATTAGAAGAGCCTTCATCCGATAAGGGGACAAAAAATTTAAAATCACTCTACCTTCCGTCACCAGAGATTTCTTGTAAGCATTTTGGGGCACCTTAGGCATGGTTTGATAAAGGATTTTTGTGTTTAATTGAGTTCTTTACTTCAAGCTTTTGTGGTAAGTTTTCAAAGATTGTGTGAAGAGTGTAACTTGGGCTTCCATTTGTGCCTCTTTTGGTTGAAAGAACACCAAATTTTTTCTCCTTTTCAGCTCAAGAAGAACCATAGATATGTCATGGAGCTTAAAAATAGATTAGACCATGTTGTATGTCATTGGTAGCCGGGGATATGGTTTAGCTGGCACTCAGGTTTGTGGAGAAATGGATAGCACTCCAATAGGACTTGATCTTGTCCTAGCTATTTTAGGTTGTGCCTTGCAACCAAGGTAAGAGGACCTATTTTGTAACCTTGTAATGGTGAAGGAGATGAAGATGTCCTTCTCTTTGCTTGAAATTCTATGATGGAGACCTTGATGAAAACATGATCAACACCCCAGATCGAACTCTCACAAGTTGTCACTTCTCAAAACATGGGTATGTTCTCAAAACAAGGCAAAGGTTACTAGAGACATTAGAAATCCTGATCTGTTATGCATACTTTTGCAAATGGATTTTGATCTTATGTGGGTATACAAATGCAAATCAGGGTAGTACATGATAGGATCTTTGTTGTTTAGATGATTTTTGGTGGGTATCGACAAGAAAAGCGGGATAGATCAGATCTTTGACAATCTCTACAATATTTGAACAACTATCGATGAAATGCCTCAAATAATCAGATGCTCTTTCAACCAAGAGGCATAAATGGAAGTCCAGTTACACACTCTTCACACAAATTTGAAAACTTACCACAAAAACTTGAAGTAAAGAACTCAATTAAACACAAAAATCCTAGATCAAACCACGCCAAGGTACCCCCAAAGGCTTACAAGAAATCTTCTTCACAGCTAAGGAAGGTAGAGTGATTTTAAATTTGTTTGTCTCCTTATCGATGAAGGCTCTTCGAATATGAGATTGCAAATGCCACTAAACTATCAACCGAAATGGAGATCTGTGTGATTTATAAAGACTTTCAATGTAAGATCGCAACAAGAACAAAGAAAACTATTTACAGTGCATTTAAAAATGATATTGAGACCATATTGCCCAAAGAAAACAAAATTTAATTCAAAACTTGTTAGATTCAATAGTAGGGGAGAGTTACATGAACAATCTAGGAGCTGTGTGATGGCTATACACTTGTAACCAACTCATATACATGAATTTCCAACACATGAGACATTAACACGATTCTTTGGTGGATTTCGAGAAAATGAGCTTTTCTCGTAATTTGCTTGTGATTTTCAACTCCCAACAACTTTACAATTTTTCCAAAATGCACTATATACCCTATGCCATATTTGGATCTTCTTTCCCAAGAAAATAATATGCCATGGGATCAATTCTATTACAACAATTCTTCATGATTCAATGAAAATGACATCAAATAGAAAAACACTCGCAGGTTGCTAGGTGTGCCCAAAAGATTAAATCATTACAAATATTTGGATCATTATCCATCTGGAGGCATGTTTTTCATCATTGAGGCATGCAAACACCCTTCCTCTCATCATTTCACCTTTTAAAACTACCTCTACAATTTTGATTTTGTCATTTCACGTGTTTGCTCGGGCTGAGTAAAAATTTATTACAAAAACACCTCAAATCAAAGAATTAAGCCATGAAAGTGATGCCAATGATCCTGGAAGGCCAAGACGACACAAAATCACTATAAATTTGATGAATTTTGATGCAAAATTCATGATTCCAAGCTTCCTGGAGCTCCCATGGCGGTCAAAACAAATGGATGCATTGAACCGTCGATCTGCTACATGTCAAACTATGATTGGGAACAAATTTGGGCTTATTTTTGACTTTTTGACATTTTTGAAAAATTGGAAAAATTTGACCTTTTCCCCACCTCCGCCTTTGAATTTTGGAGTTGACACGTGGCACATGGTGGGTCCCATTGAAATCACACTTCAATTCTACACATTTTGACCTTTTTTGGAAATTGGGAAAATTTTCACTTTTTGCCCCGTGGGCCCGCACCTCCGATTTTTCCCTTGCCACGTGTCTCCTTGTGATTCGCTAGTGGGCCAGCGCATCAAATTTTGATTTTGAGTATTTTTGGCAAAAGGAAAAATTTCCTTCTACCTCCACCGGCCCGCCAACCCGCCTTGTCCTCTACTGCCACGTGTCATTCGATGATTCGCTTGCGGGCCCATGGCTTAAATTTTGATTTTAAGCCTTTTCGCCAAAAAGGGGAAAAAATCCCATTTCCTCTGGACCCGCCGACCCACCTCTTGCAAATTGTGGACATGTGTCCTCTTGTTATTGGCCACGGGATTTCGGGCCAAAAATTTACTTTAACTTTTTGTGAAAAAGGGAAAAATCCCCTTTTCTTTCCATGCACCGCCCGCCCGACCCGCTCTGTCTTTACCGTGCTACCACGTATCCTCCTCTGATTGGAGTGGGGGAAAAATTAGTTTTGAAACTTTATAAAATTAGAGCCAAAAACTCTAAGTCCCCCCGTGGCCTGCACTTCCGTTTTGAAATTTTTAGGACACATGTCCTCTTACGATTTGGTTGTGGGCTTTTGGGCCAAAATTTTCCCTTAAGCTTTGAGCCAAGAAACACAAAATTTCACAAGTTTTTCTCGTCACCCGCATCTCCTCGGCCAATAAGAACATGCCACGTAGGCAATTTGGAAAAAATGGAGCCTCGGGCCCGAAAATGCCCCATTTGCTTGAAAAGGCAAAAATGAAAAGTTAGAGCGCTCCTCCCCCCTTTCCTCAGCCAATGCAAACCACCACATTGCCAATACCTTCTGAGGATGAATTTGATGGGAAAATGATGCCCGTTTGACCATCAAAACGTAAAAATTCCAAGGATGCCCTAGAATTCAATTTTTTCACCAAGGATGGCAGATTTTTGATTTTGAATCAACTGAAGCATGATTTTACAACATTTTCAACCTTGGGATAGGATTTTCAATTACAAACAAGTATGATTTGATTAATTTTAAATTTTTCCATGATCTGGCAAAGGGAAAAAGACATAGCCCGCAAATTTGGAAGAACTAGGGCACAAAAAGGGCAAACTTGGAATATTCCTTCAAATTTGGGCAAAACAACAAGTTTGTGAGCATTTTTAAAGCATCAAACTGGAGGGGAAGAATTTTAGACCATTAATTCAAAGGGTAAAATGTTTTTGAGTAGATATAGATTTGAAAATTTTAGGGCAACATGGTGCAAGCTTAAAAATGGCACAACAGAACACATAAACACACTAACACCATAACAATTAACTAGTATATTACAAAAATTATATGTACAATTATATCATTATTTTCCTATATCTCAACACTTAAATGTTACTTTTTAAAATTGAGTGTTGATTTTGGTATTAAGTAAAATCTTAAATTCAGTATTATGATGATAGGCACATACTTAATTTTTTTATACAATTAAACATTAGAATTCAACCAACTCCCTAATAAGTATAGTTTAATTAATTGCTGAAATTTTTGATTTATTATGCACATTTAGTTAGCATGGGCATGATTGATGGTTTCCCAAACACGTTGTCTTATGCAAGATTATTTGTGCACGTGCGCCATTAAACTCCTCATCGTTGAACCTGCATGGTGGATAGACTTCACACATGTTAAATGTGCCTACGTGTGAAGATTCATAATATAATTTAGGTTTTGATTGATGGCTCGTTTGGCATTCGACATTTGCTACTATCGGGTTAAGGTAGATATGCATATGTTGTGTCAATTTCATTTTATTAGCATGTTTGAAGTGGATTGTGATTATCAAACTAGTGGGAATTTTCATTGTTACTCTTAGATGTGTTGTAGGAAAGGTATGATGCCATATCTATTTCTTGTGTTTGTGCTTATATTTGAAACCACAACCCTACAAAAATGTGTTTATGGGTTTGCAAATCTATTGAAAAATTATGAATTTCCTTGCTTTTACCTATATGTGAAATCTATTGATTGGTTTCACAAATCTTTTCAAAACATGTTCATAGTTTTTTTTTGTTGTAAAAAAATTCCTTGTTTTTATGTGCATTTTCATTACGAATCTTTTTATTTTTAATGTGTGGGGTCATTGTGAATATTTATGATTTTTTATGTGTGAAATCATTGTTTTTCAAAAAATATTACAATTTTGCATATCTAGGTTTCTTACTTGTCACTTGTTGTTGGGAGAAATCTTGAATAGTAAAAACTAAATCTATTGGTCGTAAATCTATTAATTAGGTTCACAAGTCTTTTTAAACCCATTTGTGGTTGTTTAGGAAATACAAAATAGATTTCCCAATTTATATGTGTTGATTCATTATGAATATTGGTGATTTTTATGTGTGGGCTCATTGTGAATATTTTTTTTATGTGCAAAATCATTGTTTCACCAAACAATTTTTAGTTTTGCAAATATGGGTTTCTTAGTCATCACCAGTTGTGGGAGACAACTCCACCAATACAAAAATAAATATGTCAGCCATGAGAAAACCAAAAAGAATGAGGATTTCAATTAGAAATTAGAGATCTTTTGATAGAGAAAAATATGTTTTGAATAATACATGGAAGATATCCAATATTCTACAATTAAAATTATATTATGGTGTAAATTTTGACTTGGACAATACTATGGAGACCTTATGGATAGCAAAACCAAAAATACATATTTAACAACACTTTTTGTCCCTTCAAAACCCCCTCTTTACAAAAAATATGTATTTTTCATTCTTTCTATTTTTTGAAAACTTTATGTAAAATTTTATTGTTCATTTTATGTGACGTAGGGTATATTGTCTTGGAAAATCGAATAAACATTACTAGTTAGGGTTAACAGATTAAGTGGGTTCTCTATCTATGAGCATATCTTGTACACATGTTTTCTAGAATATTTATTTTTTTATATCATGAGTTCTAATTTCATTTAAACTCCTTAATTTGTTTTATAGTTTAGGCCTTGAATAATCCTAACCCCATGTGTTGTTAAGGTTAATTTCACCACTATCTCATGTGAGATCAAATTCTCCATTCTTTATCCTAATGCAATAACAAGATAATTTGGTGAATATTAACTTGAATGCCACAAATCTTTACTTGTGGTATTATCCTCTAATCTCAAACCTTTGATAAATATGGAAAAATCCTCTTTGACACCCATATTTGTAATTTTCATATTTATAACAATGTTGAGATCTTTGTTCTTTGTTTTTATTGTGTCATCGCACATGGAACCAAGGTGTGGCCTAGAAAATGAAGTATATTATGTTGTAAATTTTGAATTGAATGATAGTCTTGAGACCCTTTTCTATACACAAGTTTTCTACAAGAGTTATTGTTTTATATCTTGATTGTTAATTTCATATTAAACCATTATCTCCGTTCAAGTTTAGGCCTTGCTTAATCCTAACCTAATGTGTCTTCAAGGTTAATTTCACCACTATCTACAATATCACCATATCCATTATTTATCCTAATGTAATTAAAAGATGATTTGGTAAATATTAACCTAAATTCCACAAAATTTTACTTTTGGTTTTATCCTCATCTCAAACCTTTGATGAATATAGGAAAATCCTATTTGACATCAAGATTTGTAATCTCAATATTTGTAAAAATGTTGAGAACTTTGTTCTCTATAGTTAGTTTAGAGAATCTGGTTTTCCTTTTCTAATACAGAGGAAGCTATATGTGGCCTACAAATTGTCCCAACAAAAAGGCCTTACCTGGTAATCATTTTTTTACTCTGAGTCAATAATGAAACAAAGTTAGTTGGAAAATATCATTTTATTTTTTTTGCATTGTTGGTCAAGAGTAAATATTAGTTTCTATGGAATCCATTTTTAGCTGGGACAATTTCAATCCATGCTATAGTGTCATCTCTAGTAGGATGTTGAGCACATCTTGTTGAAGTTTTTTCCTTGTGTTGGATGTTTTTTTGTGAATTTATCATTAGTTATTGTTAGGTTTTCGGTATCATACTATAATGATTTCTTGTTCAATATTCATTGAAGAAAAAAGGTTTTGTTGGGCACATGATCAAAAGGTTCCAATCATGTTGCATTCATTATATGTTATTCTTGTATTATTGATAGGATCATTTTATAATGTATAAATCTATGCACTTGAAATCATTCATGTTCAAACATTGTAATTTATGTATATAAGAAACATTTTATTGTCATGTTTACATTTTTCTATAGGTTTCATGGGATTCCACGAGATTTTGAAAGCTTTGTTGTATACAAATGTTTCTAATATAAATGAATAAAACTTGATTTTATTTTGTTGATCATCTGCTTATGTTTTTTCTAGTTTATTTGGGGTATTTTTTTACTTCCAAGAATGTGTGATCTATGCTTTCTTTTCACTTTTCTAAATAGTTTTCATTGTTGGCTTTCTTCACTTTACTTAGGTATGCTCCTAAAACTACTTTTTTCTTTTGTCGGATTTGTTTTTTAGATGAAAATTACAAGATATGTTGGATAAATATAAATGGTGTATCATTATAACTTTGAAATTATTTAATTTCATTGCATCTCGAACCCTAACCGTGATAACTCATCTCGGGAATTTCTAACCCTAGCTGCACCCATGCTACTAAACAACATATCCATGGTGGCAACAAAAATGGTAGGAAGGGATCGTGGGTGCCATCTAGATTGAGAACAATGAATTATTTTGGATAATTCTAGCTTTCATTGCTAAGATGCTTGTGGGGCTTGATGACGCTAGAGAGAAGCTACAGTTAAAGGTGTTAAATGAAGGGAATGCTAGAGGCACAAGTTTTCACCCCGATCGCTAAAGGCTCACACCCGAGGCTAGGTCAGGAGGATGTTGGTGGTTGCAAGGATCACCCACCTGAAAATAATGAAAATAGGGCCCCTTCCTCTTGCAAAGGTTGTTGCGTCCATAGATTTGGGTGATGCTTCTATATCTAGGAACCTCAAATAGGGAAAACATGACAACATAATCTAATCGATCCAAATCCTATGCTTCAGCGGTCTCCAAAAAGAAGGATAATGCTAGAAAAGTTTAAAAGCTATTAAAACCATCACATAAGACTCCCATGCTAAAGATAGAAGAGGATCTACTACAAAAGGTCCTAAAGTAGGAGGAACATTTGTCCCAACTTGGAATCATTTGCAGGTTTCACAAATTTTGGCCTAAGCTCTATCAGATCCATGATTGGATTTCAAAAATATGGAGGGAAAATATTAAGGGTAAGATTGAACTTTACCCTTGTGCTAAAACCTATATTATTACTATTTTTGAAACCACTAAGGAAAGGATTTATTTTTAACCAAATTGGGTTTGGGGATAACATGGACTCATGTTAAAGCCATGATATCTATCTATTAACCCCCTAAAAGACTCCTTTGATACCTACCCTATCTGGATCCGCTTTCCAAGACTTCCATTGCAGCTCTAGAATAGATATCTTCCTTATTGATAGAGGAGATACCCTAGGATATTTTGTGAAAGTTGATGATAAAAACTTGCATCAAACATATCTGACTTATGCTAGAATTTTGGTTGATATTGACACCTCTCAAGCCCTTCTAGTAGAGATTCACCTGCAAATAGGTGACATGAAGTGGGTGCAAAGGATTGAATATGAGGGTTTAGCTTTCAGATTCCAAAGATGATTTCAAATAGGGCATCATACAGATTAATGTGAACATTCCAAACATAAGGAAAAACCTACATGGTGGAAGGATCTCTACCGATCATTTGACGGTTATCCCCCATTCATAACCGGTTGTGGATTCATCAAACCCCTCAAAGGTAGATGCTTCCCGTATTTTTGCTAAGATCTGTAGGTTTCTTCTACCCCAAAGGTGGATGCTATAACTATGAAGGATTGTGCCACATTTCCCTAGATGTGGGCCACACTCCTATCATGAATCTTGAAGTTGTTATTCCGACCTTCATGGAAGATGGTAACACGGATTGGACAGTGGTGGAACAGAGAAATAAAGGACATAAGAAACTAAAATCCAACACTATTTCGGTCATGGAATGAGATCTATGCTATGACTATGAGCATGTTATTGCAGACCTACTATGTTGTTGCTGGTTTTGAGCTGTTAGGATGTTATTTTTGGTTCCATTCTAGGAATTCTATTTTTGTTGTTGGGTTGTCATGTTAAATCTTGATATTGATCTTTTTTTGTTTGGTAAAATTGTAAAATCTGGATTTTGAGCCTTTTTGTATAAGGGTATAGTTTAAAAATTATTTACTAATAATAATTTTTATTTATTTATTGGAATAGATGGTTTCTTTTATGTTCCTCTTAGCCTTGCATGGTCTTCAAAAATTATTGGATGTAACTAGATTTCATTATTGTAAATTTTTGGCCTATCTTTTATTCCCCTAATATAAGAGGGTGACTATTGTTTGTTCTCCTTCCTTTGGAAAGTGGAGTGGAATTATTAATTTTCTTCAACTTCATAAGGTAAGCTTTGTATGTTTTTTTATTTCATATAACATTACTCAAATTATAAAGGTTTCTTTGTAAATACATATAACATTACTCAAATAATAGAGATGTTGTTGTAATAATATATAAAAGTAATCATTTTTCCCATTGTAGTGTTGAACAAGTGTTGCAATATGCAAATTAAAATTGAGTTGATGCTTGTTCTTGTTCTATACCACTTTTTATTTTCTTGCATAAATGCAATTAATTCTAGGATTGTAATTAGATTTTGAGAGTACCATTTATTTATTGTGTTTTTAATTTTTGTTGAATAAAAATTAGTTGTTTGTTTTCTACATAAATGGATTTTAAGAGGCTTTCATATATTTCATGTGATGTACTAAATATTCTCTACAAATAAGGTTATAATCTTATATTGGATGTCTCAAATTTTTTTTCATTGTAATTACAATTAGATAGTGAAATACAAATTTTCTAGTTTAGTTTCTCGGTGTAAGATGTTCGTTAAACTTAAAGAAAGTTTGATTTACCCTTGCATAAACTCAATCAATTTGGTAATTGTGCATGGGATTGTATATTTGATTTGTTTTAGGCTTTGAGCCTTTGGATTTTTGTATGATGTGTTGTTTGTTGTTTGGTTACCATATTTTGATACATAACTTTGTGCAATATTGTTTGACCCTTCTTTGTGATTTTCCATTGAAAAAAATAGGAAAAAAAGGAAAAAACATCGTGAAGATGTGGCCAATCATGGGTGGCCCCTATATATATATTTTTTCCATCTGATGTGGTTATTTATATATCTTCTTTCATGGAAAATTAGACTTCATTTTTTTGTTGTTCCATTTGTATTCTAGATCCTAAACTTCCCTTAAGCCAACTCTTTCTTATAAATGGTTGTTCAACTATCTAAAATTGTTGTGAAATAGATGCTCAAAAATATTTCAAATGTTAAGCCTATCCTCTAGATACTTTCATTATAAACAATTTATCTTGTAAAAAGGAGTGGCTTGAAATATCAAGGTTATTTCTACGATGGGGTTTCATCATGTCATGGCATTCTCTTATCTAAGTACAATGTGCCTTTCCAATTAGGTAAATTACAAATAAGTTGTGGTAGTGAAAATAACATCTCATGCTTGCAAAGAGATCAAGGGATTCATGTGAGTTTCGTTGACTCGTTAGTGTGCTTTTATATTTCTTGCGACATTTGACTATTATGGATGCTTCTTAGAATTAACATCTCATTTTTGATAAGAATATTTTTTTATTCATATTGGATTTGTGTGATTAAAAAGTGTAACTATTAGGGTGTTTATCTCATTGGTTCCAGTAGCACGATGCCTTGATTAGGGATTTTGTTTTCCAAAAATGAACTTTGTTAGTGGTAAATAATCAATAACATCCATTGGTAGACTATGATTTCAATAAAATATCATTCCAATAAGGGAATTGATCATGTATTTGAACACATGGTCTATCAAAGGTAGATCTTTGTTTAAAACTTCTATTTACGAATATAGGAATGCAAGTTTCAATGGCATCTTTTATTGATTTGAATTTATAGATGGTGAAGGTGGAGAGGTTCACATTAAAAGTTTTAATGATGTTTATAATGAATTATTTGAGGTTTTTTTTATGTTGAAAAGTGTATATAGTCTCAAACGGGTAAGTCGGGTGCACCGATAAAATTTACCACCATTTAAACACTCTGCAGATGAGGTTTTTCTACATCATATTTCTATCGCCATTAAATGTCTAAATAATGAATCATCAATCCCTATGCCTTTTTCCACTTCAAGCAAGTGAGGGACCTATCAAACATTTTTGCATCAAATATAATTGATTTGATGGGTGTGTATATTGGAATTTTAATAGTCGTTATATTCTGTAAGAAAGATAGTACCAATAATAACAAAAAAACTCTAAAATTAATATATATGTTGGGATGCAATGTAGATTTCATGCTCTCGGGTGCACATTATTATTTTTAAAGAGACCAAATGCAAGATATGTGAAACCGTGGAGTTTTGGTTACCTTGAAGTCATCATGAAAAATTGATTGGAATATGGTCTCTCTAGACACTATCAAGGTAATGGAATTTTTATTGATCACGACATACAAGAGACCAAAAATTTAAAGAATGGTTTGTTGATAGTGGATCCTATAATACACCACCTTCAATTTCAAAAAAGGGTTGATATGGTGTTTTTGTTATTGTCAAAGTGAGCATATCTTCATTGTAGGGGATTGTGTTAACTAAAAAGAATGTGTACATGGTGAAATTATCAATCGCTATGGTTAAAATAGAATGTTGTTTCTACTTTGCATGCCCCTTTTTCACTATTAGTAAATAATGCAAAAAAGGTTGAAAAAAAAACTACTTGGTATTGTCCTAAATGTGGGGTTGACTTGAAGAAGTGTGATTGCATATATGTATTGAATATAGAGCTCTAAGAACACACTAGAGAGTTATGGAATGCCACATATTTTGATGAGGTATCCCCATTTTCTCATGGGCTTGTTTTCTAAGTTCAAAATGTCATGCAAGTGATATTGTACCAATTTATTTCACTATGTCACTGCATAATGAAATGTTAAGGGATGAAGAGAGAACAAGTGTTGTGATCTTGAAACTAAAAAGAATAGACTTTGTTGTTGAGAGCATGGTGTTGGTTGAAGAAATTTTGAGGCTGTCTAATGTCATTGTCTCATCCTATCATTTGTTTGAGATGTGGTTGTTTCTTGATTCATTGTTCTATTTTTTAGATAATGCACTAGTGGTCATTTTTTTTTTTTTGGCATATTTGAATCTCTTCTTTGCAACAAAATCCACAACGTGAGCATACTGGTGGTGTATGTTTACTTTTAAATTTTGCATATTCAAAATAAATATGACCTTGTTGTGTATAGTTTTTTAAACAATGAAATAAAAATGTTAATGTTTCTTACCTATGTCTTCCGGATCTTTTAGGTTTCATTTAAATATTGTGTGAAATTAGAGAATTTATTAGATTGTGTTGTCATTAATTTATTTAATTTTCTATCATTATTTATATCTTGTTCATTTTACATCATGATGAGATTACACGACAGATAAAAAAATGGTTGCATTGTTTGTTTCGATGTGTCTTGTATATACACAATGTATTGAGAAAAAATGGTAGGAGAGAAAATGCAATTCAATTAGTCAAATTGAAAGTGTTCTTTTATCTTTAATTAGAATATTGTTGATTTCAAATAATTACATACATTGTTCTACCATTATTTTTGTTCATTTGACATCATGATGGGATATTGCATGTGGCATGAATATATATGTTTAAGATATTTTGCTAGATACATTTTATGTATGCATAATGTCTAAAACAAATAAGAATATTAGATTGTGTTGCCATTCTTTATCATCCATTTTCCATAATTCATTCTTTCTTTTTCATTTTCCATCATAATGTGATATTGCATGGAATATGGATAAAAATTGTTGCATTGTTTATTTAGATGCATCTTGTGTATCCATTATGTTTTGTAAAAATAATGAGGGGGAGAAAAAAGAAATCAGTTGAATAGAAAGTGTTCCTTTGGATTTAGTTAGAATATTTTAATTTTAAATCATTGCATATATTGTGTTGGTGCTATTTCTTGTTCATTTTATATCACAATGAGATATTGCATGTAGCATGGATGGAAATGGTAATGTTTTTACTCTAGATACATCTTGTATATGCACAATGTCCGGAGAAAAGGGAAAGAATAAGTAAAATTGCATTCAATTGAAAAATTGTATCACATATTTGAGCCTTGAAATAATCATTTTTTGGTACATTCTTGTATTCGGGCATGGATGAAACTCCCCTTTTCCATTAATTACTCTAGGAATTTTTTTGCCATTGTCTTGCATGTAATGATGTCACCCCATGTAGAAACATATTTGCAAAAATTAAAAAAGTAATCCATATGAATGCTTACAGAGATAGGATTACCATTTATGGAAAGAAGACATCAATAATAGGAAAGAAAAATGACAACTCTCTCTCTCTCTCTCTTGCAATGTTTCCCGCCACTAAAAATTTGTATCTTTCCTTGGCTTGACACACCACTCTCTTCAAATCCTCGATATGCAATGAATGTATTGTGTACTTACAATCTTGAAATTAACACGGAGGGTGCTTTTCCCATTTTAACTTGTATTCCTTTCTTCCACCCTCGAGCCTCAAGATGTATAGCCCCAAATTATTTTAGATGTAACCGTGCTTCCAAAATAGAGTGGACCAAATTACTAAAATAAAATATTCTTCATATGATTGGAGAGATACCTAGGTATCAAATCTAAAATTATAGAGAGTGGGCAGAGTTGTCATAAATGTGCTACAGAAATAGATGTATATCAGTTTTCATTAGAAAACAACATAGTCTTGAATGATCAAGTTCTTCTCTTACATTGTTTAACAAGGGTTGATGAGATACCCAAAGCAAGGGTTTTAATCTTGTATTGTAGGCTTCTTATTCTCATGGTGGGAAATATAATTATTATAGCGACACCATTAGTTTTCCCCATGAATAAGTTTCATTACAAATATTTTTCCATGCCTTATATGTGATGTCAACATCTTGATTATGAAAAGATAGGGATTATTTAAAAATCCATATGGCATGTATGATTTTAGGAACCAAGTTGTTCAAGATTTTGAATATAAAATGGCACACCATGTGTATGACCAAGATGTTATAATTGACAAGGTAAAACATTTTTGTTTCCCAAAACCCCCACAAATGTGTCCTCTAGTATGTATCATGCAAGCTGTGAATTATCTTATTGAAAAATCCTCACAAAAATCATTTGATTTTTTTGAAATTTAACTATCACATGGATTGAAGCAATAAACATCATCATTTTTCAACATAATTCCTCCCCCATTTCAAGAAATAGAAAACATTAGAGACTTCATTCAATTAAAAAAACATTTGGCCATTCATCCATTCCAAATCATAAATAGGCACAACACTAATTAATTAATATAATACAAGTTTTTGTTCCATATGGCCTTCAATTTCATTTTACCCATGAGGAAAGCCATGTTCAAAAAATCATCAAATAAATATTTACATAAAAACTTATTCATAGGTGAAAATATAAAAATACTAAAAACTTTGTTGAAATTTCACCCACTATAAAACATGTGGAGGGTCAAGACCATACCATCAATTATGACTGAAGTGTATGGTTTTTTACCTCGTACTAATTTTACCAAAATTCTGTGTATGGCTGCATTGTTGGGTCCTTTTACCCTCTCTTTACTTGTATTTCCCCTAATAAATCTATTTGTATTTGCTAAAAATGCATAATAAACCTAGATAGACGCCTAGTCTTTTGCATATAGCTAAAAATAAATAGATGTGTATTGTTGAAGGAGATGTCCGAGTGTTGAAGAGGTGGAACAATTGCATAACGTATACTTGTAGACCAAAAGTTTTTATGCATGGTGGAAACCGTGGTGTGCAACAATAATAATAATAATAATAATAATAATAGATAAAAATAACATAGATGATAACGATAACATCCTAAATTCATGTAAATACATTAATAATACAATCAGATGTGAGAAGTATGAAAATATTGTCACAAAAAAGGTGTAAAGTATACATACACGGGACACACATGGTGTCACAAAATAATCATGACTAGTAGGCATGTAAAAAGAGTAAGTAATTACAAGTAAGATAGGCATGATAGCGTAAACATGAGACACAACAATGTCACAAGACAATCAAAGCACATATGCCATATAAGCAAGCAATAAAATACATATACGAGTAAGTATGCATGGAATAAGAGTGTCAAAACTTGATAATATGATGAAGTAGCCAACATGGATGAAATATGTGAATAAGAGATGTAAACACTATAAAGACACATGTGTTAGTAATGTTAATATAAACAAGAATCAAGTACAAAATGTATGTAATTAACATAAATGAAGAAGTAGAAAATGTATTGTAAGAGAACAATATCATATGTATCAAATGGAGGTGTTTCCACAAGATGATAATCTAAGGAAGAAATATTTCTCCTATAAGCATGTATTGATATGTATGTCTTGGATCCATCTCGGTATACCCGGTGAATGCGTGTGTGTAAAGAAATAGATCATGTTATATATCAAAATAAAGTGACAAACAACATGTATAATGTACATGATGCTAACAACTCGAGTACTATGCACATGTTTTGATTTTGTATTATGATAATGCATAACAATGTACAAAAGATAGGTAGCACAAAGGATACCAAGTTTCATCCAAGGTGTCATCATATGAGGCCAGGAGGTATAGGGTGTAGTATCATATCATAAAATATAAATATAGAGGGATGGCATGTTACCAAAAATAAGTGGATTTATTAGGAGGTGAGAATTTTGCTATAGTATACCATCAAAAGGAGGACTATGTTATGTGTAATTAGAGTAAGAAGCTATAAGATTATTGCAATATGTATCCACATGTTCCACTTGCGATGGATTGGGATCAAGGAATATTTTTGGCTCAATACTATCATGGATTATATTTGATAATTCAATAGGCTTAACATATTCAATAACATGAAACATCTTTACATAATTGTCTATAGAGCGCGAACACACATTGATAATAATCGAATGAAATAGGAATTAAACTTATTGATTTTAGCTTTACTCATAAAAACCTCAAATAGTGGAGGAAGAGACATGAGATTGCATTCAAGTACTTTTTAAAGAAAATGTGAGGACACTGGAAAATGAGTAAATTGGCTTTGTATCAGCTATGATTATATCTTAATAGGTTAAGATGACATTAACGGTGTCTTTATAAATATGTTTGAAATCATTAGGGTTGTATTTAAATGTTGGTTGGATAGAATAATTAGCATGATATGGGGAAGAAGTGTGAGAACATACTTAAAATGGAAGGGTTCCCATGAAAGTAGATGAAGAGATCGAGTAATAGGAAAATTATAGCTAAATTTATCTTAGGAAAATTGAGTTGTATGAAACCAAGGTTTCCCAATAAGGCTATTACAATTAGGATTATTAGGAACAACATAAAAAGTTACATGGAAACTCTTAGTGCCAATAGTAATGAGTAGATTGATAGGACCTAAAGTCTTACAGGGGATATTATCATACCCCCTCGATGGAGAGAGAGAGAGAGAGAGAGAGAGAGAGAGAGAGAGAGAGAGAGAGAGAGAGAGTAGTTGTATTAGGTTCACTAAAATGTTTTAACCCTTGATTCAACTTTGGTTAAATTAATTAGGTTATAGATTAGTTTAGATTTGATTTTAAATCTTACAAATATGTTAAAATATAAATAATAACTCATATTTGTAACTTAGATTAGATAGAAAGAATATGTCATACACCAATCAACCTAACATGTAATCTCAAGTACAAAATATATGTATAAATGCACTTAGATAATTACACATGACTTATGAAGAGATTTGGGACTAAACACTATTAAAAATGGGTAATATGAACCTAAAGGACCTTTGTAACTAGAATTGTGAATGTGAATCCTCTTGGAGTGAGACCTGCACCATACGGTCTTGGTCCTACTTGTATGGTCTTTGACCTACTATGAATCAACTTCTATAACTTTTTATGGTTCCCACCTTCCTAGATTTATTTTTCACTATAAAACCATAGTTGTTGCACATGCGGTGAGGATCTCTGTGTGGTATGAACATCATCTCAAACCCCGTACATGGATGAATATTCCTAAAAACAAACATTAGAAGGGTTTTAGGAACCCCTACACCGCAAATGCTATTACTACTCTAGAGATGCCTCAAACTACACATCAATCTCTAGGTAACGTGTGATATCTATATTGACAAATCAAATTTATCATATATTACCATGTTTTCTTTGACTTCAATCTTGCTAAAATACTATTGTTACGAGGATCGTACAACCATTGAATCTCTAAATAATCCTGTGCAATATGGGAACATACCCAAGGTGTGGTACCTTGTCATGTTGGGTAGAACCTACGGAGAAGGCTAACTTCCTTTCAAACTTGGTGCACTTGATTTAAGATCAAGATGCAAGGCTACAACACTTGAAATAAAACTAATATAATTTTTTCTTTGAGAATAGGGATAGAGGGATTATCACATAACATATAAAATGGTGATGCACCAAGAATCAATGGAACAAAAAGATCTACTTCATTTACACAATTAATATTGCAGAACAATACATGACATGCACATCTCCTAAAATATTCTCAATCACTGAACCAATGCAACATAAAACTCTAAATAATGAAGGGATTTAAGATTCTCCACAACTGAAATACAAATATTTATATCACAACTTCACCAATAATTGAAATAAGATAATTGATTTAAAGGATTAAAAAATTCACCGCATACAAGGAAATAAACATTCAAAAGTACTTAACAAATTATAGAATTGCATAATATACCAAATATTTGAAGGAAAAATAGTGTTATGAATATATATAAAATGATTGAATCTTTTTCTTTCACTTCTAAAAATAAAAGATCCCTGTCACAAAAGATCTAAGAGTTTTGTGGAACATAATGCATGCCCATATTTATAGACTAAAGGAAATGAGCAATTATTCCTCCAACTACTAACTACTTCTACTAAAAATAGAATGCATTAATGCTTAGGGAACAACCTCCCATAAAAATAGAAAAAAATAGTTGCACATGTTGTACCAAGTCAGCCTTGTAACCTTCACTTTGGTTCTAAATCTTGGAGGTTGCTCGAAAATGGCTGCCACGCATAGCTTGGTCAATAGAATCCTTTTCCTTTTCTTCTTCTTCTTTCTTATCCCATATAGAAAACTTGTTCTTGTACTAAATAAATCACCTAATAATTCCATGGACCTCCTCCTCCTCCTCGGGTCCACATGCATAATGGATTAGGATATATGCCAAATCAATTTCTCTAGAAACCTTTAGTGTCGAGTCTTCGATGCCTATCAACAACCTTCTCTAGTTGGCTCAAGAAGTTTTGACAAGATACCAACTTGTAAATATAATCAAGATTAAAATATTTGATCACATCATCATCTTGGTTTACCAAACTTTTAAAATTGGTAGTAATTTATTCAAATGAAAGGGTAATGTCTGTTAAACTTCATGATATCATCCTTTTCGCGTATACAATTCATTCTATAAATCCTTAGTAGCTTTGATCAACGGATCGCTTCATGAATTATATTCTCCATCCAACCCCTTATTACTCACCCTTTTTGTCCAATATTTTCCACTACATGACAATATGTGTCATCAAAAATCCTAGAAATAGTGAGGGAAGTAGTATTGTGGATAGGTTGTATGATCTTGGTTAAGAGAGTGGTCAACTACTCAACTTTTCCTTTGAATTTGTCCTTTGTTTCCTTATCCTTGTCATATTTCTCTATAAAATTACTCAGGGTCACCTAAACATATTTTTGCACCTTCATGGGTAGTGTTGGTGCTCAAATTAGTCTCACCCCATCGACCTTTGAGATCCCTCAGTTTGTGGCCTTTGTTATGTTTTCTATCTCCCCAGGCTCAAATGGTGGCTCTCCTGCATTTTACGGTTTGATGGGTGTAGTTTCCGGTCAAAATTACTTCTTGGCATCAGTTGAAAAGTGGCCCTTTCTGGTTGGATGTGGCTCTACGGGGCACTTTAAAAATTCTAAGGCTCACTTCAACCCAAAACATGTCCACGTGGAGGCTTCTGTCGGGCCTTCCCGTACTTAGAATTTTCAAGCAACTTCCTAAAGGGCCTGGGACACGTGGAGGGACCATGCATATGTCATCACCAATCGACACTATGATAATTCTTTCCGGGAACTCCTCGTGCTATGATTATTTACTAATGCACAAGTTTGTTAGTTTGGTGGATGGAATGCGGAAACAAAAACAAACATAACACAAGAATACCATAGACTATGATAAGAAGGATTGATGATAAATATGAAATATAAGTGTAAATTATAATATCAACATGAAATTGTTACAATCTCACCCATGAGGTACTTCAAGTGTTACTGACTTCACTTGCCTTCCAACAATAACTATGGGAGAAACTTCACAATTACACCTCTTAATGGCTTCTTTAACACACCTTCAAAATGATGGCTTCCTTTACACACTTACTCATACAATATTTCTCACTACTTCCTTCTATGTTAAATGAGGGGGGTGGCCTCTTTATTTATAGGAATTTAGGATTATCCACCCTATCTCTAAGATAGGATAGGAAATATTTTCCGGCCAATCATATTCCATGCCTAAACTCTTGCCTTTACATGTAGGCTTATCTTCTAAGATAAGATAAACCTTATCATCTCACATGGGTTCCACCTTTTTAGAATTTTCCACAAATAAAATACACAAAATATTTATGACATCACTCTTTGTCCTTATTACAAATATAATATTTCTAATTCCTAATCATGTAGACCCTACTTCTCTACTTACCCCAACTTTGAAATTTTAACATTACCGGACCACTTACGAAAAATATTTACTTTTTACCACAACATTCCTATTGTACTTTGAAGGTTTCTTGTACTCTACCTTATTAGTGATCTTGTATTAGACGGTGCCATTATCTTCTATCAGACGCCACTACTAATCATACTTAACAACATCCTATTCCTAATACATACATAATAAAATAGAAATTACGGAGGAAAATTTTAATGTTGACACATGTTTGGGGACTGGCCCTTGAGTTTTATTTTGAAGAAGCATAAGGAGAACACTTGGAGACTCGCGGACTAAGACATGTATTGGGCTAGCGCTTGTTTGGGGTCTCTACTTTTAGGACCATCTCAAAGTGTGTCATTGAGACACGTAGCAGGTGGGGAAATAGAGGTGTGGGCCCATGGGGAAAATATGGAACTTTTTCCTTTTTGGAAAATAGGGATAAAATTTGTAAGTTGAAGTGCAGGTCCACTGGGACCCACATTGGGACACGTGTCAAGCCCATTTTTTGAGGGTGGAGGGGCGGAGAAAAATGTTAACATTTTACTTTTTCCAAAAATTATAAAATGTCAAAAGGTGCCCCCAAACCCATTTCCAATTGCATTTTCCATGTAGAGGGCTCAGATTAAAAGTTGAAATGCAGGATCAACGATAGCTATGCATTTCATTTGATTTTGCCACCATTGAAGCTCCAAGATGTTTGGAGAAATTTTTGTTGTTTGGGTCTGCAAAGTTTAATTGAATCAATTTGGGAGCTCAATTTGTAGATCTGAAGTACTCTTGAAGTGGATTTTTACTCGGGCTCGTGCAAAAATGCAATATGCTAGATCCAGAAGTTGCAGAGTAAAATTTCAGAGGGAAAAGGGATGAAATGATTAAAGGTACATGCACAAAAGGTGAAAAAGGCATGCCTCGAGAACAAAAAGGGATGACCTGTCGAGTCCAGCTATGCAGAGGCTTTGAAAAATGATTAAAAAGGGGATTTCTCGTGTATGAATCGAGAATGATTAAAAGAGACTCCCAAAAAGTTGTGGCATGACATCCTAGTCAGTAGTTGAGGGCCCAAGAAATGTGATCTGTTTATAGTTGGTCCACCTGGCAGATTTCATATATGAAATTGTTAAATGTCTCTGTTTGAAACAAATTGGTAACAAGAAAAGGTCCCTCAAATATTCTTCTCTTTTGAGGGGAAAAGGTGCTGCAGGGTGCAAGGATGAAGAATATGCCTCCACCAGAACGATGATGCAAATATTTGGAATGATTCACCTTTTTGAAAACACCTGGCAACATTTTTGTGAATCTATTGAATGTCACTTTTACGTAAATTATGATCTGATATGTGCAACAAAGGTGCTTCAAATATTCCTCTTTTTTGGGGGAGAAATTGGATGTAAAGGGTGTATTATAAATGTAATGAGATTACTCTTGCAAATGGCCGGAGTTCATTTTCACGAGAAATTTTGAGAAAAGCTCGTCGTTTGAGAAAAATTTCTAAGAAACGAGTTAACTTCCTCTACATGTAACATCCTCATTTTAGTACATTAGAACAAGAAATTTTTTTATAAGTGTTTTCTAGTTCTAAATACATAATTTAGAACTCACAGATCATAACAATCATTCTTATAATAGATAACCATATGCAGCTGTAATGACTCGGTGTACCACCGATCTATTCATTCCATGACTCGGTGAACTACCGATCTATTCATGTGTATCATAGAGTTGGTGTTTTCATCTGAACACTTCACTCTTGTGGTTCTCTTCCCTAATCTGGGATTTCAGAATGCTCTGTCCAAGGAACCTATCTGAATAATTGTTACCATTATTCATTAACATCACATCCCTTAGACTAGGTGACATAGGACAACGCAATTAGCCACTTGCGATACTTTGGCCAAAGATTTGAAACATACTATTCATGTCTTATATTCCTTGATGGCATACTCGTCAATCTGGAATACGTCCTTCACCCCACTCGAAGTTATATAGATCGTCTTATACTGACTTCTGTCAGTCCCCTTGTCCCTAGTTTTCACTCGGAACGGGTTAATATCATACACATGTTATAAGGATGCCCTTGGAGACTAGGGTAAGCTGACATACAGGATCAACCACTGTTAACCCCATGTGTCAAGGTACCCTGAGTCCCAAAGGGCTGCCTCATAACATGTCTATGGTCCTAACCAGTCCCAAAGGAAAATCTTGATCAAGTTTCGGGTGTAAATCTTAACGATCAATGCAAAAGGGTGTTGCCAAATGTCACCTGCATTGTTGTATCCTTGAGAAGATCCTAATCTTCTCAAAGGTACAACCCTGCAGTTGACATGTGTCAACATCCTATGATACAGCCTCGGAAAGATGTACTTACCCCAAGAATTCAATTAAGTTGAGTTACTTAAGCAATTAGGTTCAGTTTCACGGAGAAAGGTTTTTAATAAGATTGAGATCTCGTCAAGGTGCCAATCGGTTCCTAATAACCTTATTTCCTCATAATAGGGAAATAGCCCTAAGTTCTCCCATAAGGAAGATAACTAAACCCGTAAGGGTTCATATCAACCCCGAAGACTGAAATATATCAGACTTATTGCTATAAGACATGATTATTTAAAGCCATCAATTACATTTCTTTGACTTAGATCATTGTTAGGGAGTAATAGAATACTCTTCCTGTTTTAGCTACATATCAGGGCATAGTTTAACCTCAACTTCCCTAAAAATGTAGTGGTCTAATTTCTAATTTAGCCTTATTCATAATATATAAGAATTACTAGTCAAACATGAAGTATTCAGTCACATAATTTTACAAGGCTTACTTAGGGAATCCATCTAGATCCCATGGCATATAATAATAAGAATGCACTCTCATTCATTCAGACGTGAGAAGATCAATTCAACAAATAAGAACACAGCCATGTAGGTAACATTTCTCCATTTCATTTAATCTCAACCTATACAATTACAACTTATGCACTACGGCATATTTTAATACAATAAACATCAACAAAAGAGTAACTTTCTTCTTATAGTACAATTAGAGAGATCCTGTCGTAATTCATCATAAAAATCAGATTAAACAATCTGAGCATCATATCAGATCTACATGCCTTTACCACTTACGATGACCATCTGTAAAATTGCTAGCACGCAATGACAGTCGATTCAGTGAACTGAGCATGATAAGCACTAATTCTTAAAACAATTGCATTCCACCAATTGTTTCCATTAAACAACCTGTTTAAATGAAATCATTTCATCAAATCCATAAACATGAATCACGCTAATTATCTTTCTACCATTCTAATATGACTTTATAACATAACTCATATTATAGCTACCATTTCAACTTAAATCTTTTCGGATGATTCATCTTACACAAGAGAATAAGAAGAAACAAAATGAATCTTAAATACCTAGCCATCCGAAAACCAAGGGCAGTATCAATCCTAATATAATTACTCCATTAAAGAAATGAAATCTTACCAACGCATGTAACCAACTGATTTGCATTTAAACAATTCAAACAAAGACAAATTATAGCCTCAAGCAAGTTCAACTGATGGATTTTCCTTTATACTTTTTGTATAATTTCATAAACATTGATAAGTATACCAACTATTACTACAATACTACTTTTATACAAGTAGATAACTGAATTACTCAAACAGGGTAATAATATAGCTAAAGATAAGGAAAGGAGACTTCTGTCAAGATTCAGCACTTACCACTCTCTCCACGTAACTTTAACAGTCTATTCATCTCATGCCCATGCTGAAGAGTTCTTATAGAAAATTCTAAAGAAGGGAACACTCATAACTTCCAGAAGAGAGAGAGAAAAAGAGAGTACCTTTGTACTTCAAAACTTATAATACTATCTTCCTTTACCTAGACTAAGGAGCAGAGAAATTATGATCGTTATCCTACCCGAAATCAGGTCTGTACAACTTCCATGAAGTAATATACATATACTCTAATCCTATCAGGAGAAAGGAGGGCAAGTAAAGCAATACGTACGTTTAGACTCAGGCTCAGATCAAATAGAATCACCTTCAGATTTGAATAGATCATTGCGATCTACAACTATACATTTAACGAATGCCAACAATGTCTCCTTTACATAAAATGTAAAAAAAATGATCTAATCTCAGACCACCATTCTGTTCAAAAGCAATAGTCTACATTTCTTCCTTTCTCGTACCATTAGGTCTAAGAGTTAGGATAATCTTCCATTATCTATTTATTATTAGTAGATCAAACTACATTATTTCTACCATTGCATAGATAAGTCGTTAAATCATTTCAAGGTATTAAACTAGAAATGCCTGTACAGAGTCAATAATAGGATTCCAAATGCAGATTCATCAAGCCTCAAAATCCAAACTACCTATACCATAGTAATTATCCATGCTTTAACTATACGGAATAAATAAATCAATCTGTGGTGTATGGATCATTTCAACCCAAATCCCTACTACAGACAGGAAAAGCATTTGTTGAACTTAAATAAACTTGACGACGTTGAAGTCGTTGTTTTACTTATATATATAAGAATTCCCGACCTCGTAAAATGCGTTAACAGTAGAGTTTGCAGTCATTTCAGGGATTACACAACCATAACTCAACCACACTTATTACCTAACTCTTACTATGGCGGGTCCTGGATTAACCTGCGAAATTTCCAGGAGATACAGAGATTATCCAAATAGATTTTCTCTTCTTTTGTTCATGTAAAATTTACAAAAACAATAGTTTAATCAAACACTTTTATACTCACAAAACTCTGTATACTTAGGAAAATTCATACTTCTTTAAAATAAAGAAACAGACTTAGAATTCAAACATATTTCCAACTCATGTGACTAAACCAGTCGAGCTTTACCTTCAGACCCTTATCTAATAAAGGTACAGGCTTAGTATTCAAACATATTTCCTACTCGTGCGACTGAACCAGTCGATCTTATAGAAGGAACTAACAGTTTCACCACAAATCCCACTATATATTTTCCTGAAGCTGTCAAGTAATAGAAGAGCTCATACAACTAAGCAAAAATCAAATAAACCAACCAAATCAGACACAACAGTTCATTCCGTGTTATCTTCAAACACGAAATCATCAAGTATGACATCTGTCATGGTGCTAGTTTAGAAATTCAATACCTCGAGTGACAAAGAGACATAAAACACTTCTACAGAAGTCAAACCCATATTGTATTCACAGCAAGGAGAGAAGATAAAAGAAGTAGATTTCATCAGGGTCTACATATAACCAGGGATTCCCAAATCAACAAGAAAAGAAGAAAACCAATACATTTCTACCAGCCAGGCCAACTGTACAAAAATCATCTGAACAGAGTTGTTCTAATGAAAGCATTTAAAAGAAAGTAATATTTTTAAAAGTTAGGGCCTATCATGCCTGATAGTGTCGCTAAAATTCAAAGAAGACCTCTGAATGTGCTCGCACCTTCTCTTCTTCTTCCACGAAAGATTAAACAACAAAATATTGTTACCTCCATGCCTTATATATTTCCCCCGATAGAGAAGTAAGCTAGAAACTCTCAAAGTTTCCATGCAACACAGAGTAGACGGCTGGTTCGAAGAACCAGTGCTCATACAGAGTGAAAAATGGAATGCATGGAAAACAAAACAACTAAACAAAATTCCACTTGCATGCCTTCCCAAGCAATCCGTGCTCGAGGACCAAGGCTCATTAATTGCATTTACTTCCATTCTCCCGCCTATTTTCCATTGCCACCGACTGCCAAAGTTGGTGATAGCCACAACACAATAAACAAACATTCCCATCCTTAGAGATACTACCACGTAAGACTATATTGGTAGTTTTTATCCTCCACCAAACCTGACTGCATTCCATGTCCTTCAACCTTATCTCCCTCTTAAATGCCATGGAAACCACCGCCCATGACTCACGACCCTCCTTAGGTCCCCCTTCCTAGAATTAGTTAAGGTAGGTTAGAGACTTAGGTTAGATCATAGGGTATGACATTAGTCTCATTTCCATAGCGCTAGGTGTAGTTAACCCTTGAGTATTAAGCTCATAGTTTAGGGCTAGGTTAGATTAGCAATTATTTTAACCATTAGGTTATAGTTTAGGTTAAGACTATTAACCTTAACGAATCTAGTCTAGGTCCCCAAAATAGGACCAATCAGTGTTAGAGTCCATACAGGATAAAACATTCCTATAAAGGATTCCATTTGGCATCAATAAATTAAGCTTTAGATATAAAACATAAACATCTTACCTAGCCTAAGGTCCAGGCCTCTCCTGATGTTACAATATCTGGAACCAAATTCCATTTACCATGATCAGCCTGAGTTAACCTTTGGGTTTGATCATTCAAAGCTCAGTCATACTTTGTAACTTTCGTAAAGTCAATAAAATTTGTTCATCCTGAATAAACTTAAAACATTCCTTGGATCAATGCAACTGATCCAAGGTTGAGTCATAAAGGTGGATAAATCCACAATTCATCCAGAAATCAGGTTGAACTCAAGTGCAAGAATGAAAGAAACGAAAGCATCCAATCATATTCTGGTTCAATCAAAGATCTTCAAGAGCAGAGAGGATACAATCCATATCAAGCATGACTTCCCAAAACCAAAGGAACATGTCCTTATACAGAAGAAATCATTTATCAATACTTGAATGCTCGCTAAAGTAACAACAGTTCAGTGGTGTTACACTCTATGTTATATTTTCATTCATGTTGAGTTGGTTACAAGTGTATAGCCATCAACAAGCTCTGAGATTGTTTAAATAACTCTCCCTTGTTGATGAATCTGATAAATTTTGAGTTAATTTGTGTCAAATCTCTGGCAAATTTTGTGTTTATTTCACTTTCAAAATGTCTGCAAGTAGTTTTTCTTGTTCCTATTGTAATCTTGTATCAAAATCTCTTTGAATCACATAGATCTCAATCCTTGTGATAGTTTAGTGGCATCTACAATTTCATTTTTCAGAAGAGCTTTCATCTAGGAATGAAATAAATGATTTAAAATCACTTTTCTTTCATTTGTTGATAGAGATTGTTTGTAAGCCTTTGGGTGTACCTTGCATGACTGATCTTATATTTTGATGTTTTATTGGGTCTTCTAACTTGAGCCTTCATGCTAGAATCTCAAATATTGTGTGAAAAAGTGCATGTCTGGGCCTCCATTGATGCACACCTTCTGGTTGAAGGAATGTTTTAACTATTTTTGAAGCTTTTGTTGAGTTCTCCATTTGTTGTGAAGTTTCTCAAGGATCTGGAAAAGTCCAATCTATCTTGTTGATCTCCCACCAAAAATTATTCAAATAACCAATCCTACCCCAAACTACCCCTATTTTACTCTGTATATCCATAGAAGAACAAAATCCATTTGCTAAAGTATGCAAAACAGATCAGGATTCCAAATGTCTTCAATAACCTTAGCCTTGTGTTTGAAAATATCTCCATAATCTGGAAGTGACAACTCGTGAGAGTCAGATTTGGTGTGTTGATCATATTTTCCCAAGGTCTTCTCTATAAAATTTGTGCAAAAGAAGGATTTACCAGCATTATTCAATAACAAAGGTTACAAAATAGGTTCTCTTACCTTGGTTGAAAGGCACAACCTAAAATAGTTAGGATAAGATCACATCCTTTTAAGGTGCTACCCACTTCTTCAAAGCCTGAGTGCTAAAAAGTTAGATAAATTACTTCCCTGACTATAAAACGACATACATAATCATCTATCTACCTTTGAGTGTCTTTTCAAATCCATGATGCTGCTTGGTTTGTGAAGAAGAGTAAATATGGGTACCAACACCAAAATAGCACCATTTTCGGGACTCTTTGAAAGTATTTGAACAAAGGTGTATGCATACAGAACCTTGGTAATGTTTCTTGTAGTTCTGTGTGTAAATACATTTTGTAAACATCATTCTCTGATCAGATCTGTAAGAATTGAACAAAGTTATAAGTTTTATGTCTTTGTCTGTCCAATTTTTCCAATAGTTGTTGCACTTTTCTTGCATTGTGATTGATAAATTTGGGTAAAAGAAGATCAGATCTGATAAGTTTTACAAGATTCCAGTACTGACAGACATTTGACAGATTATCTTTTAGTGCATTTTTGCACATCTGAGGTGAAAATCCTTAGTGGTGACTCCGTGTTGATTTATTTTGATAAATGCCAGTGTCTTAACCTCTGTCAATGTAAATTTGTTACTAATATTTGCAAAGCTGGAAGGAAGAAGATCTTTCTTCACCACGGACCCTAGTAGAAGGTTGTTTCTAGAGTTTGGAAAGTCTAATTCAGAAGGAGGAAGAATTTGGAAGGTTGTTGGAGATCAAGCATCAAGAAAAGAGGTCTCCATTGGTGAAACTGATCGGCACGTGATTGAAGATTGCAATGCTTCCTCAACTGCTTCTGAATCAGGTAGTCTCTTTGTAAATCCAAATTCTCCATCTGGAGAGGGGCCTTCTCATTCTACCCCTGTATTTGAAAGATTTGCATCTCATTCTACCCCTGTATTTTCCAAATCTGATAGTGTCTACCATGAAAAAGAGCCATTAGGGGATAGTCATTCTGAAAATTATATCCCTGTACCACATAGACCCCTCACTCCTCATCACTCTGTTTCTCCTGTAAGATCACCTCCTCATAATAACATGGCCTCCACCCAGACCTCCATTTGTCATTAATAATTTTGGTCCCATCAGTTTTATAGGTATGGATGGCTATCCGAATGTTGTGCCATAGGATGTAAGAAACAAATTTCCTAAGTTTCAAGGAAATAATGTAATAACTGGTGATCAACACTTGAAACTCTTTGTCAATATGATGGAGGATTTCAAAATAGATTTTGAAGATGTATACATTAAATTATTTATTCATACTCTAGAAGAGGATGCAAGGGATTGGTATAAATCTCTACCTGATAACTCTATTGATTCTTGGACTGAAATGAAGAATGCATTTAGATTGCAGTATGGTGACAGAAACAGACCCTAGGTTTCTTTTGTTAGAATTTGAAAATATTAAAAATAATCCTAATGAATCAGTGCATGATTTTAATACAAGATTCAATAAGACATTGAGAATATTTCCTGTGAATTTGAGGCCATGTGATGAATCTTGTCTTATAAAGTATGTTGATGCATTTGACAAGAAGGTTGCATACTATTTGAGGGATAAAAACCCTGGCACTTTGAGGCAGGCCTTTACTATGGCTCTGCAAATTGAGAACAACATCAAGGCCATTGGAAAAACTCCTAAGAGGGAGGGTTTCAAACTAATAAACCTAGAAAAACCTCAAGCAAGCAAGAGTGTGGATCTTGAGGAGGCTGTTAAAAATTTGGTAGGGGCTGTCAAAGAAATCTCTTACAAACTAGCCCGGAAGAGAAAGGAATTGGGCAGAGTTCACAAGGTCAACAAAAGGCACAAAATCATGACATATTTGGAAATCATCCTAGGGGTGATCAGAGGTCAGATGACAGAGGTAAAGGACCCATGGGATTTGTAAATAAACATCCCCAAGCACATGAAAGTAGAATGGTGCCTGATCCTCTGATTGCCCAGGTTGTTGCTGTTGATGAAGCCAATGAGATTGATTGGTGTGATAGATGCTTTCTGCCCCATCCTCCATGTGAAGTAAATCAGCAAGAAGAAGAAGTTGATAATGATGATAACACTAATGATGATGCATGCATGGTGGATTCCTCTACGAGTTCACAGCAGGGAGCAACCTCAACTGAGCTGATGAGTGCCAAAACTGCTAAAGATTTATGGGATTGCATTCACCGGGTATTACCTCTTCCTCCCACTCATACTTCTAAAATTGATATGGTGCAAGCTTTTGAACTTCCTAATAATGATTTTGAGTACCTAAGAGCTCTAATGATTGAGAAGTATGATGGAGGGATACCTTTTGAGGAGGATAGGCAATTGTTGATGAATGTTGTGGTTGGCCATGAAAAATAATACAATACCAAGAGTAAGGTTTCGAAGGGCAAGGCCTCAGGCCAAACCAAAAATTCCAGTGCTTACCAGTATCCATAAGGAAACCCCTAAAAAAATACATCCGAAAAGGCTTGGTCACCCCAGATAAAACTTGTGTTCCTCCCCATGCTCAGACTGTAAAAAATCTTGTGCCATTTGATGAGTTTATCAATCTCCCTCCCAATGTTGCCTTACCCAAGTATGTTCCATATGACATAGCCCAAATGTTTCTATTGTTGAATTTCTTAGAATCCTGAGAATAGGAATAGAGCATTGAATATTTTCCATTAGAGAAGAAAAAGTCACCCAAGGCAGAAATGTTGAGACTCCTCCAACCATTGCAGACTTGAAACACCACCAACATTGGAAGAGCTTGGAGAAGCACCTGAGGTTTACCTAGGGACATCTTTGGTTGAATCCTAATTAAATGTTGATCCATTTTTTACAACTTTTATCATTAAGGACAAACTACTACACAATTGTATGTTTGATTCCAGAGAGCATCATGAAATGTCATGCCTCTTGAGGTCATGAATGAATTGAGCATTAAAGTGACAAAACTTATGGTGAGTGTCTTTGTGCAATGGACTCTAGAGAGGTGCCCATTGTTGGATGTGTGAAAGGTTTGGTGGTATAACTTGCAGCTTATCTAGGTAAGAACCTGAAACTTGATGTTGTTATTGTGGATTTCCCTGCCAAATGGGGTATGTTGTTGTCAGAAAATGGGCTGCAAATGTTGGTGGGAGTGTTCAAATGGATATGTCCTATGCCACCATCCCGATTGAGGGCAACCTTGTCAAGTTACCTGGTGAAAAGAAAATGTTATATCTTATTGAGGACCCCAACAATGCTTCTTATGAAGTATTGCATGCAAATATTGATATTGATAACTATGTGAGCTATGTTTCTTTCAAGGAATATGAAATTGGTCAATGCAGGTATCATGAGCAGGATGATTTTCCTGAGACTTTGATGTTTGATGCAGCCCCAAAAGATGTTAGAAAACTTGACCTAGACACAAAGGATAAGCCTAAAGAAATGTGGTTAGATAGCAACTTGAATGGAAAAGAAAAACAACCATATGACTAGTTGTTAAAGACATATCAAAACTACTTAGCATGGTCGTATCCAGAATGGTAGGCACTTGAGGTTTTTCCTTGATTATTTTCTTTGAATCAGGATGCTCTCCATTTGTATAGTGTATAGTTATTTGTTCTCATCTGATTTTGTTTTTGTTCATTTTGGTCCTTGGTGACTTGGTTTTGTTGGTTTCTCGGTTCAGTTTTTGGAGGATGGTTGTGGTTGTTCTACTTCTATGCAGCTTATTCTTTGACTCCATTGCCCAATGGTATGTTTTTGGCACTTGGTCTGTTCTTGGCACTTGGTCTACTATTTGTTCTTGTGGCACTCTCAGGAGTGCCCATCCCCGAGTCAGAGCCTATGTTGGTGCTCAAATTAGTCTCGCCCCATTGACCTTTGAGATCCCTTAGTTTGTGGCCTCTGTTATGTTTTTGTCTCCCCGGGCTCAAATGGTGGCTCTCCTACATTTTATGGTTTGATGGGTGTAGTTTCCTAGTCAAAATTACTTCTCGGCATTAGTTGAAAAGTGGCCCTTTCTAGTTGGATGTGGCTCTGTGGGGCACTTTAAAAATTCTAAGGCTCACTTCAACACAAAACATGTCCACGTGGAGGCTTCCGTTGGGCCTTCCCATACTTAGACTTTTCACACAACTTCCTAAAGGGGCCTGGGACACGTGGAGGGACCATGCGCATGTTTGGGGACCGACCCTTGAGTTTTATTTTGAAGAAGCTAGGAGGACACTTGGAGACTCTGCTAGACTAAGACACATGTTGGGCCCGCACTTGTTTGGGGTCTCTACTTTTTGGGACCATCTCAAAGTGCACCATTGAGACACATAGTAGGTGGGGAAATAGAGGTGTGGGCCACGTGGGGAAAATATGGAACTTTTTCCTTTTTGGAAAATAGGGATAAAATTTGTAAGTTGAAGTGCAGGTCCGTTGGGACCCACATTGGGACACGTGTCAAGCCCGTTTTTCGAAGGCAGGGGGGGAGAGAAAATGTTAACATTTTACTTTTTTCCAAAAAATTATAAAATGTCAAAAGGTGCCCCCAGACCCGTTTCCAATCACATTTTTCCATGCGGAGGGCTCAAATTAAAAGTTGAAATGCAAGATCAACGGTAGCTATGCATTTCATTTGATTTTGCCACCATTGAAGCTCCAGATGTTTGGAGATGCATTTTTGCATCATTCTTCATCAAATTTTTGGCAAATTTGTGTTGTTTGGGTCTGCAAAGTTTAATTGAATCAATTTGGGAGCTCAATTTGTAGATCTGAAGTACTCTTAAAGTGGATTTTTTGCTCGAGCTCATGCAAAAATGTAATATGCTAGATCCATAAGTTAAGAAAATTTCAGAGGGAAAAGGGATGAAATGATTAAAGGTACATGTGCAAAAGGTGAAAAAGGTGTGCCTCGAGAACAAAAAGGGATGACCTGTCGAGTCCAGCTATGCAGAGGCTCTGAAAAATGATTAAAAAGGGGATTTCTCACATGAAAGAATCAGAATGATTAAAGGGAATCCCGAAAAGTTTGTGGCATGGCATCCTAGTCAGTAGTCGATGGCCCAAGAAATGTGATCTATTGGATTGAATTTGTTAAATGTCTCTATTGGTAACAAGCAAAGGTCCCTCAAATATTCTTCTCTTTTGAGGGGAAAAGGTGCTAGCAGGTGCCAAGGATGAAGAATATGCCTCCAGTTAGAACAATGATGCAAATATTTGCAATGATTCACCTTTTGAAAACACCTGGCAACCTTTTTGTGAATCTGTTAAATGTCACTTTCTGCAAATCATGATCGATATGTGCAACAAAGGTGCTTTGAATATTCCTCTTTGGGGGAAATTGGATGTAAAGGGTGTATTATAAATGCAATGAGATTACTCTTGCAAATGGTTCGGAGTTCATTTTCATGAGAAAATTTTGAGAAAAGCTCATCCTCTGAGAAAAATTTCTGAGAAACCAGGTTAACTTCCTCTATGTTAGATTTTCATTCATGTTGAGTTGGTTACAAGTGTATAGCCATCAACAAGCTCTGAGATTGTTTAAATAACTCTCCCCTGCTGATGAATCTGATAAATTTTGAGTTAATTTGTGTCAAATATCTGGAAATTTTGTGTTTATTTCACTTTCAGAATGTCTGCAAGTAGTTTTTTCTTGTTCCTATTACAATCTTGTATCAAAATCTCTTTAAATCAATCTCAATCCTTGTGATAGTTTAGTGGCATCTGCAATTTCATTTTTCGAAGAGATTTCATCTGGGAATGAAATAAATGATTTAAAATCACTTTTCTTTCATCTGTTGACAAAGATTGTTTGTAAGCCTCTGGGTGTACCTCAGGTGTGACTGATCTTAGATTTTGATGTTTTATTGGGTCTTCTAACTCAAGCCTTCATGCTAGAATCTCAAAGATTATGTGAAAAAGTGCATGTCTGGGCCTCCATTGATGCACACCTTCTGGTTGAAGGAATGTTTTAACTATTTTTGAAGCTTTCTGTTATTGATTTCTCCATTTGTTGTGAAGTTTCTCAAGGATTTGGAAAATTCCAATCTATCTTGTTGATCTCCCACCAAAAAATTATTCAAATAACCAATCCTACCCCGAACTACCCCTGTTTTGCTCTGTATATCCATAGAAGAACAAAATCCATTTGCTAAAGTATGCAAAATAGATTAGGATTCCAAATGTCTTCAGTAACCTTAGCCTTGTGTTGAAAATATCTCCATAATCTAGAAGTGACAACTCATGAGAGTCAAATTTGGTGTGTTGATCATATTTTCCCAAGGTCTTCTCTATAAAATTTGTGCAAAAGAAGGATTTACCAACATTCTTCAATAACAAAGGTTACAAAATAGGTTCTCTTACCTTGGTTGAAAGGCACAACCTAAAATAGTTAGGATAAGATCACATCCTTTTAAGGTGCTACCCACTTCTTCAAAGCCTGAGTGCTAAAAATTTAGATAGATTTCTTCCCAGCTACAAAATGACATACATAATCATCTATCTACCTCTGAGTGTCTTGTCAAATCCATGATGCTGCTTGGTTTGTGAAGAAGAGTAAATCTGGGTACCAACAGTAGCTTTTATTAGAGTAAACCTCAAAGAATTATAATCCGCTACCGTAATCATTTATTTATTTATTTTTCAAAGGAGTGATGATCTCAATGAACCTTTTCCTTGTCCGAACCACCAATAAGTTGGAAACAATTCTTAGAATCTTAGATTTTTTTGGGAACTAGATCTAGAACTCTTAAGTTAACAACTTCAATAATAGGAAATTTCTTCTTCTATTTCGGTGTTCACCTATGCATCCATCCCAAAATAAAATAAAATGATACATAAGACACTAAAGGAAATGTTACATTAGTACTTTGGGTAGTGGATATTAGTATGACACTAGTCGCAATCACAAGAGGTAGAAGTAACGAGGTGAAAATGGAGGGTAGAGTGGAAGGGATGGCCTTTGGTGTGATTGAAATATAATTTTAAATGGAAATATATTTCTTGAGGTTAGGGTTCGAAGGGGATACTAACCCCATAATTTATCCAAATTGAAAGGGTTGGAAGAGAATAGAAAGTACGGGCCATCGAGGGAGATTTGTGAGAAATAGACGGGAAGGAATCAACGATTCAATCTTATGAATATTGAGAAATGGAAGGGAAGATGAAATAGAGAGTGTGGAAGATGAAGAGAATAACTATGACACTTGGGAAATTTGGGGTGAAACACTTAGATCTATCACTTCGATGGAAATTTTTAGATATAGATCCTATAGTGAGGAACCCTAGAGGAAGATCACAACCCTTACAATAAAAATAAAATTTTAATGGCTTAGAATGGATTTAGGAGTCAACCTTCTTCCTTTTGATAGAATAGGTCAACCCACCGATGACTCGCAATTATATAGATTTTTGGCCATCTCGGTCTCGATGATTTAGGTGTAATTACAAAGGATTTTAACCATTGATAGGTTATTTGTAATATGGGGCCCACCCTATCGCTTTGTATTAATGCACTCCTCAATTGAAAAATTTATCCTTTCCAAAGGATGATTCATGACATTATTTCATTTTTAAACATGATCGAGCACATCATCATTATCTTCTAGGCCCTCGGGGATAACTAAAATTCTATAGTGGGTCATTTCAATTAGGTCTAACCTCTCAAAATCCCTTTCTCTTATTGCATATTTCACTGCAATGAATCCATATGTATTCCAACCGAGGTACATGCATGCTAACCGACCCCATTTTACCGAATTTGTACCCGTAATAAAGTTTAATGCACTGATGGAATGTCCTAAAAGTTACTCGAGACATTTCCCCTTCAACATTTTTAGCCTTATATATAGACTAAAGCATGTATATCTTCCTACGATTTTAGGAAACTGGGACCTAACTTTGTGTCAATCGTGTGAATCTTACGATAATGCAACAACTAGTGAACCAATTCCATTAAGACTTAGTTATCAATCGGGCATCTTGGCATCTTATTAGTATCTCCTACAAACCATTGCACTCGATGTAAGTAAAACTCGAGAAAATGAAGGTAGATACCACCCCATTCTTGTACTTTCATCCAGCTTCGTATGATATTATTAGATTGATAATTATTTATCATAGAAGTATAAGAGAGGTGCAAAGAAGGTGTTGTTGACCCTCTGAAAATGCTTGTGAAATTTTTCCATAGTGAGTATTCTGGGGGTAGTATTCATATATCTCATTTGAGCTCCTAATTTCTTTAGGAGTTAGTCCTAGATACTCTCGAATTCCCGCCACCGCATACACAAGATAGAGGTCATGTTGAAGTTTCTTGAAATTAACACATCTTTGAGCTGAAAGTATATGACATTAATTATGTGCTCACCCCATCGAATGAGGTCTTTATTCTTCTTGATTGTGGCAATAGAGAGATACATCCATTCTCGAAATTACCTAGTAGAAGAAAGACATGTAACCTTCCTCAATAATGTGATTATATAATTAACTTCCAATATAAAATAAGATCGGGAAGCATCTTGGGAAATTTATACAATGTGGTTTTAGTCTTCACTAAATAGATTTTGTTGATAACCCTCATACAAGTGTTGTACATTTCCACCCAATTCTCTAGAGAAGAATTTAGGCAGATAGTATCATATTACTCAACATCCGGAAGCTTGAGATCTTCGAAGAAATCGTTATCCACCCCGATCACTATTGTTCCATCATCATCCTTTATGGTACATGAATCTTTATCAAAATGAGATGTTACAACAAGTAAAATTCTAGACATTGCATCAATCGAGAAAATTTATTTCAATGCAAGAGGAAGGCCACTATCATATATTGATTGCATCCAAGGATTATTATTTGGGGACGTTGTCCACTCAAAATTTCCCTGCTTTTGAGAAGTTCAAAATTGAAAATTTTTAAGTTAAACGCCTTTTCTGTTGTCCTGGTAATGTGAAAAGTCAAAAAATTGGGAAGAATCTACGTTTTGGGTCATTTTGTGTGATTTGCGGGTCTGCCGGACATTTTTGTCCCAGATGTCCCAAGTTCATTCGGGCTCCTGTTCGCCGATCGACCGATTTACCCGAAGTCCACTTCTTTCGCACCCATCGGAACTTTTTGTCCCAAGTAACACAAGTTCACCAGGCTCAATGTTCACTTTTCACCCGATTCGGCCGAATCACGTACTCCGCGTACTTTTGTCCCTCATGTCCTGAAAGCATTTGTGCATCTTTTTCCGTGTCGCCCGTATCGCCGAATCGCACTTTCACGTCCCACGTGTCCCAAATGAACCAAAGGCCATCCGAGCTAATTTTTCCCACTCTTCCCAAATATCTTACTTTTCAAGTTGGTAGATGTGTATTTAATGCACATTTATTGTCTTTCTCTCTCCCAAACGGCTATATAATGAACTGCCCCCTATGCGTTTTTACACACTGCTTTCTTGCTATCTATTGCTCATACCCTTGCGATCAAAATTTCGTGCGCGTATCCATTTCCCCCTGTAATTTCATCCCGAGTCCAGACTGCAACCTTGCTTTTCAAATTACTATCAACATGAAGATTAAATTCCAAGGTCAGGAGAAAATCTCACCGCTCGAGTCTGTCGTTCCCGATATTGTGAAGTTCACCACCTTGACTTTGGGGATTTCTGGGCAAGAATGATAGACTCGAACCCTTCTCCTATGGCACAAATGATTCATGATAGTGGCTTGGCATTCGCCGGTGGTTTCCCAATCTTAGTACAATGCGCAGATACAATACTCTCCTATGGTGCTCATTTCAATCCTGACTCGAGTGAGCTAACGAATGTGCATGGGGAACTCATTGCCAAGCTTGACGCCACCATTGGCACTGCCCTAAGGATTCCTAAGATGGAAAATTCTATAGTAATCTCTCAAAACCAGGCACATGCCCTCTTCGATCAGGACAGTGAGAAATACAAGGCATGGGTGGCGAACCCCCGGCTTAAAACCCCTAAAAAGGGCGTCCTGCCTATCCAAGGTTACGTTTCTATGCCGATTTCAATGAGGAACTATCATATTTTATAATCCTACTGCTTGGGTCATGGGCTTACCCTCTACCAATGAGTTCCATTCCGGATGTGCGACTTATCAATATGGTGTGTGAAGGAACTTAGAATATCAATCGGGCAGAGATCATCGGTATGAACTAGCAGAGAAGTCGCATCCAATGTACAACAAACCAAGAAGTTCTACATGACTTCATACTTAATGTATACCCTAGCAGCATCGAGGCAATGGTTTGGATTCTCATACATTGATGCTCATAAGGGTGACCCTGTATATGCCTACTGCCCTCAATTCACCCTGGACACTAGCAATCACAACTTCAGAAGGGTGAATGATGCTTTCACCATGTACATTGTCAGGATTCTGGAGAGCGACACGGTGAGGATATTTTCTGATGAAGCCATGAACCTAATTTCAAAATACGGTGCCTACTTCATCCAGTTCAGGAAATTCTCCTATATCAGGCTTGCAGGCTATGAGAGCACTCCTCTTAAGCTCCCCATGTTCTGTAATGATAAAATGGCCTTGATAGAGGTATGCAGAAATTGGACAAGTTGCACAGAACTCATGCAGGATAAGAAAATTACTGGCTTGCACTTCCCCATCACTTTGGGAAACTACACCTGCAAGATGGCTCTAGATGCACAAAACATAGAAAGAGCCCTAGCTCCCATCACTGTCCATTTCTTCAGGCCAAGAACTTGTTTTGACTTGAAGAAATTTATTGAGCAGAACATCAAAATCACTTATCATCATAGGGCAGACATAGAGGACTATTGATGGATAATTGATGATTTTGAAGCAAGGAGGAGACATTATGGCAGGTTTTCTCTTCAATTAATTCAAGAGCTTAACCTGTACCAAGTTCCTGAAGGGCTCCAGGATGATAATTCGACCTATATTCATATGAATATGACAACTTGGTCAAACACACTCCCTTGGAGGATTTGGATTGGTTCAAAAAAGAGAAAGATGATCTGGCTGAAATCTTAGCCCCTGTCTTAGTAAGAACCAAGATCTGGTTTGATAGGAAAGTCCGCGAACTTAGAAGGCATTCAGGGGAATCCTCCTCCAAGGATACTTCAACACCAAGAAGGGAAGCATTGACACCCAGTTCGGAAGCACCTATGCAGACTCCTCCTACCTCCTCAACTAAAGGTCCTACATCCTCCACTCCTTCCTCATCCACTCAAGTATATCAGAAGAAAGTCAAGGAGGTTAAGAAGGAACCTGTTGAAGAAGATCCCACAATGAAGCATTCGGAATTTCCCTCAGGTCCAGAGAACATTATTGTTCTCAGTGAAAGTGAAGAGAGTGAGGTGCCAGCCCCCATAAGTGCTCCAGAAGCCCCAATAGATAAAGACAAAGAAGTCTAGAGCACTGAACTTCCAAGCACCGTTGATTCCTCCGCACCAGAAGCCCCGAGTGCCCCGAGTGCCCCGCTCATATCTCAACTAGAAGCAACAATGCAGTGCACACCCTGGGTGCTATGAGTTCTCTGTCTCTTGGTCCTCTTGCCCCACCTTCTTCTTCTTCCTCCTCTTTTGCATGGGTGCAGCCTCTCATCGATAGTAGGAAGAGAAAGTCCTCTTCTCGGATCTCGGGACCCAACTTCGATGTTGTGGTGGCCTTGTTAGGCACTACTCCTCCTACTCCCACTAAGAATGCCAAGACTACCTCTAGAATAGTATCTGATGCTCAGGGTCAGCAATTCCTGGAAATAGCCAAGCCCAAGGTTGACAAGCCAGAGCAGGATTTGCAAGCATCTGATCTTGAGCTCTCAAGGATTCCCATGGGAGAGTCTACCCCTGAAGGTGAGATCCAAAATCTTTAGGAAACAATCACCAGGGTCATTAGGAGAGTGGAGAAAGGGAAACAAACCATAGAACATCTGGAGGAGCAGGCCCAGGTTCTTACAGGTTTCATCAAGTCACTGCTATCCAAGGATAAAGTTTTAGATCCTACCCCACTGACTACTCTTCCACCACCTGTGATTCTCACCAAGATGAAGTGTAGAGTATCAAAGATATATACACGTACTCCATCTATGGAAGGGCTATGGAGGCCATGGTGGATGATATGCTCATTGCAGGGCTGAATTTCATTAGTGAAGCCTTCAAACTCCATGAGAAGGTGAATAATCTGCAACAGAAACTCTCCTCCACTATTGGGAACATAGATAAAGAACTCAAACTCTGGAGCAGCTGTATAGTAGACCTTCACCTTATGGGGCAAGCTGATGAAAATATCTTAATGGCAAGCAAGGTCTTCGATGATGCAAAGGATAACTTGTCAAAATCATGGGTATACAGTGTGGAATGGAAAATCAAGGTGCTGGAGGAGGCTTTGGGAGAATTAAAAAATAGTTGGCAGAAGGGTGAGGCCTTCAAGACTTTGGTAATATCTACTTTCAAGGACATACATTGCCACCTCCATGATGAGGCCTCTGGTGCACCCCTCTCCTTGCAAGAAATCAAAGCTCAATTCAGAGCTTTTGTCAAAGATAATTTGTTCAAGGAGGATTCCATTTCCAAGGAAAAGATGAAGGAGATCTGCTCTCTCCAATCTGCTATTGAAGAAGCAAATAAAGATCATCATACACACGTCGAATTCGACAAAGAGATGGAGAAGTGCCTCAGATTTTGGACCCAGTCCACTGCCAACACATCGGTCCCACGAGGCAGAGACATAGCAGAGGCATTGAAAAGATTCAGACAACGGATCCTAAAATCAGTGGGCCCCTCTCAATCATGAACACCTGTCTTCTTCTCCTGATTCTTCTCCTTTCTTCCTTTCTTCATCTCGGATTTATTGTAATTAGTTGGGGTATTGCGATTAGCAGCCCTTTAACTAAACATTAGTTAAAAGAAGTAGTTACCAAAGGTAACTATTTTGTAAACTATATAGTGGCCTCTCCTCGCCATTTTTGGGAGGAGGAACTTGGCTTATTTTTGAAAGTGTAAAGAAATCGTAAAGCAATCAATACAGAAGGATTTTCATTCTTTGTCTATCTGATTCTTTTTATTCGTAAGCTATCTATTAAATATTGTTAGATCATTTGTCTGCATTATGCTGAGAAGCTTTGTATTCTTGTAGATGTTATTCATAGAACTGTGTGTCTTTTCAAATTTCATCTTATTAATGTGGGTACAAATGATCTTATTCCAATTCGCTGTATTCTTGCATGCATAAGGAATTATTTTGTCATCTATAATTCTGAATGGTGCCTTTCTGCTCATTTCCACATCTTGATTCCTCTGTACTTTTGTAATTGATGATCTATTTAGGAAACACTTTCATGATATCCAAGTTCCATAGTGAAACCATGCTTTGTACATGTGTAAATAGGTTCGTTTCTGAATAAGGGAACCTCTCCCACTAAAGAGGAGGGACTTCTTGTCCCCTGACTGTTGCTCTTCTTGAAGTTATTTTTCTACGATTAATTTGGGGCCTTGAACCTCTCCCAAAATTTAGACATGTCTATATGCCCAAAATTAGTGTCTCTAATATTATACGCATAGGAAAATATGATAGAAGGAGGGGATACCCCTAGATAGCTATAATTGATTTTATCTTTCTCTTTTGATGAGGAATCAAACATATGCTTGTTAGGGAATTCAAAAATTCAAACTTCGGAACCTAAGTGTATTCTTGGGAAATAACTTGCAAAATCCACATGGACTTCAAAAATATGAAGTTTGAAGTTCCACAATGGGAAATTTATACCTTGAAATAACCTTAGTAATCTCCAAAACACCAAAGTCACGAACTCGAAATCTAAAGTTCGATGTGCCAAAAGTCTGAAATTCCCACCTTCAAAATCCCATGTGAAGACTTCAAAACCCGAAACCCTCAAACTCGAAAACCTATGAACTTTGAAATGCGATGGTTTCCATGGATCTAAAATATGTGAAACTTCGATCCTAGAAGTTAGATGTGATTGTTATTTTCTAAGGTAAATAACCTTATTTTCCATGTTGGTATAAAAATCTGCATTTTTAGACTATAAAACAAACAACCAACAACAATAGGAGCCATACTTGGGATCGAAAACAAGACTTAGAAAAAATTGGAACAAGATGAAGGCTGAAGAATAATAAAAGACAAAAATGGACATTAAAGTGAAGAATAAAAATAAAAATTAACAAGACTTACCCAAGATAGCAAGAAAAAATTTAAATATTACTCGATAATCACTTTAGGAAATACAACGAAGGGTTATAACATCTGTTAAGGTGTCACCATACTTTGTATTTGGTAAAAATGATTATTATAAAACCCCGTATTTATAGGGAGATCAGATTTAATCACCTTAAGCCGACACATGTGGGGTAGTTGGGCATTAAATTCCTTTAGAGGTCGACGGACTTTAATATACAAACCATATGTAACATGCAATCAAATCTCCAAAGTTTGAAACCCTTAAATTATAAAATTTGGACTTCGGACTTTGGACTTTGACACTCAAAATTCATGAAAAACACCTCTCAAAATCTGAAATCTGCAATTCCAAAGTTCTAAAATTCAGACTTTAGACTTCAGACTTTGAGAATATATTTTCATTTAAAATGTAATAGTAACTCCAAATTCTAGTTCTAAAGCCCGAATGTATTGAAATTTAGAACTCTCCCTTCACTTTGCATGCAAAATGTCAGTAAAAATCTGAAATCCAAAAAACCATAGAAAATTGAGATAAGGCAAATTTTCAAGACAAAATTTTCAAAAAATAATGAATGGGGAAGGCGAATGGTTTTGCAAAAAAATTTAATGGCCTTCCCAAAGAGGGTAACTTGAAAAATTTAACATTTTGGAGATATCTTGGGGATGCTTTCCTCTTAAGCACTAGTCCAGTAGCCTTTGGAAATCCATTGGGAAAAAGAGCCTTAAACCTTGAATATACCAAAAATAAAAAAAAAATAGAAAAAAAGATGAGCAAAGAAAAAAATCCACACAAAACAAAGTTAACAATGTCCAAAGTAATTGGATGAAAAGAAACCTAAACTAAATTGTACAAGGTAGAACCTTCTCAAAAGAAAGATTTGAGATGTATCCCATTCACAAGAATGGGCAGTGATTCTCCATTGAGTCTTGATAGGAAAAATGAATTTTCCTCCTTGTAACTTGTAATGACATATGGCTAGCTCCACAGAGCATCAAAATTTACATGCATCCTTGGCTTGGCCCTATCAGCATCCCATTTGAGAACTAAATCTCCTTCCTAAATTTTTTTGTTAGATGCCTTCCTATCAAAAGTTTTCTTAGTCTAGGCTTGATGTTGCTCCAAAGTCTTCATTGCTTTGTTCCTAACTTCTTCCAACTCCATCAACTCAGAAAACCTGATTGTCATAGGATCACTCTCCATAACCTCCAGTTGATGTGCTAACTCCAAAGAAGGAAATTCCAGAGATAATGCAAGTTTTTATTCCCTACCATACACAAACATGAAGGGAAATTTTGATGGCCCTTTTAGGCGTGATCAATATTACCACAAGGAAGTGCGAGTTGTGTGTGCCAATTACATTTGTTACTTTCCATTATAATGTTGATTATTCATATGAGGTTCTTATTTCTTGACTCAGCCAAACCATTTCCCTATGAAAAGTAGTTAGATGAAGTATTAAGGTACAATCCATTCTTCACATCCTAATTGCTAAGTTTTAGACTGAGAAGAGCCATGACATTATCTAAAATGACCTGTGAACAAAACATTGAAACTTTTTATGATTCCTTCCATGGATTCAAGAGTGGAATTTTCATTCCCCTTCTTTCATGCCATGGATTCCATATGTTGGACCTTTGTCATTAGCATATGTGTTGTCATTGATGTCAAGTTGCATTGATGGAAAAAGTATTTTATGTCAAGTGACATTGATGGAAAAAAGATTAATTGGTAAAGTGAGAAAGTGAGAAAGATGAAGGTTGATTGGTAGTGTCATCTCACAAAGGCTTTAGGATGATCAAGGATAATTTCTAAGGGACTTAATCGGTGTATGTGCAAATTGCAAACATAAGGATTTAGCCACCGAAGTCTTAAAGTAGCCACCAAAATTTGCAGGAAGCTATGGAACTCTAAGAAGAAGCCGCATAAACTTAGTGAAGGCCGCGAGTAAAGGGATGAAGCCACAAAGAAAAAAGAAGCTAGAGGATGAGCCGTGAGTTAGAATGGTAAGGATACATATGTGAAGGAATATCCCGTAGAAGTAAGAATAGTCTAAAGGTATAACCGTGGACGTAAGGAATTATTAAGGAAGTTTCACATAAAGGGAAATGTTGTGAAGAACCGAGAAAATATGCCAAGGATGGAAGACATCCGTGGAGAACAATAAAAGCCACATGTAAAAGGATAGAGTCGTGAACATGGAACAAATCCGTGGGAAGGAAGCATACAAGAAGGAAAGGTGCATAACATTGGAAATGGCACAAAGTAAATTTAATTTGTGGATAGCTAAAAAGCCACTGTGAAAGGAGAAAATCCACGAGATCAAAGGAAATTTCCTCAATACAAAGAAAATGTCAAAGAAGCTAAGGAAATCCGTGGAATGAACAAGTATGAACTGGATAGGCTCGAGGACAATCAAATTGATTTAAACATGGAAAAGAGATTATTTTTTTCAAAATCGATGGTGATTTGATTGTTTGGAAATTGTGGTTGAGTTTATGACTTGAGCTCCATGAAGAATGAAGAAATCTGTAGTTCCATTTTTCATCATTTAATGCTCATTGAATTGTGGAAATACGATTACAGCGATTCTCTATGTGATTCCTAATCTCAAGGAAAATTAAATATCATAGGAAAAAGTAGCTCACTTATCATGATCTCATTCAAAATCCTAAAAGGATGTGAAATATATTTTTGTATTGGCTACTAAAACGCTTTCAAGAACGGTGAAATCAAGCCAAATATATCAAGAGAAAAATATGGAATTAGTTGTATTCATTTAATGAACCATATTTTTAGGTGACAAAGCAGAAAATTACATGACATGCCAAAGGAAGAGTTCAAATGGGTTGATTTTCTATATAGAGGAAATTCGATGCAATAAAGGAGTTTCTCAAGTGAGAAGATGATGCAATCAAGATAGATGAGCTACAGAAAGAAAAGAGAGAGGAAAGAGGAGAGAAGATCAATCAACTGGTGAAGATATATCAGATGAGAAGAGCATCAATATGAGAGATTAATTGAGAAAGAGGGGTTGATTCAAATGATAAGAAGAGAGTGACAGAGAGAACACAAACATATACAAAAGAGTGATCATAATCTATTGTGTAAGTAATTTTGAAACTAGATGATAAAAAATTGTATGTAAAATAATAAATCTAAGTTAAAGCTTAGCATTTTAGGGGTTGTAGCATCCTTATAGGTAGATTCATGCAAAATATCATTTGTAGCTTATTAAGTTATGGGTTGGTTCTCCTTTCAAGTTGGTGCTTGCTAAAATTCACTGAGTGAGTGCTCAGTAAATATTTGAGTGGGTGCTCAACCAAAACCATTGTAAGACTATGGAATTGGTGTTCCTAATAAAGATATGGTTTCAAGTTGGTTTTCCTACTTGAAAGGTTTCCCACTATTAAATTTGTGTTTTGTGTCTTATTTTTCTAGTATATTTTTGACATAATGCACATGATATAGTAATGCAAAAATTAAAGAAAAGTGAATTGTTATAACTCGTAAATTAATTTTGATCCACACTAATTCACCTCCCATATCAGCACTTGTGATCTCTAACAATTAGTATCAGAGCAATATCCTTCTATCAGAATCTTAACATCTTTAAGGAGATCATGTTTTCACAAGCATGGAAGAAAATTAGGCACAAGATGGTTTATTACTATCAAGATCACTTCTCTTCACTGGTATGAATTATGCATTATGGAGAATAAGGATGAAAACTTATCTAATGTCACTTGGTTTTGATATTTGGGAATGCATTGAGAAAGGATATAATCCTCCAACCATGCCAATCACTTCTTTAGCGGATAAAGCAAAATATGAATGCAACTCAAGGGCCATGAATGTCATCCTATGCATCCTGACTGAAACAAAATTTGTGAAAGTTATGCACTGCACAACAACAAAGGTGATATGTACCAAACTTCAAAGTATCTATGAAGGAGATGAAAAAGGTAAGTTAGCAAATTTATAGACATACATAGTTCAATTTGAGAATCAAGATGAAAGACGATGTGGGTATATCGGCCTACATGTAGATAATAGATGAAGTTATTAATATGATCATATTTCTAGGTGAGAAACTAGAAGAATCCATCATAGTTCAAAAAATATTGAGATCTTTGATTGAAAAATATGATGCAAAAGTTTCAGCCATAGAAGAATCCAAAGACATGAAGAATCTCACTATGGATGAATTATAGATCATTCTTTCAACATATGAGATGAGAACTATTGGATCCAAGACCACCAAGAAAGAAGTAACATTCAAGGTCAAGAAAGAAACCTAGTCCAAACAAGAAAAGAGAAGAATCAACTTCAGAGGATGAGTTAGATGATGAAAATATTGAAGCAATGTTTGTAAGAATACTGAAAAGAGGTTCAGGTAAGTATAAAGGAAAACTCCTTTCAAATCCTTTACATTAAATGTCCAAATAAAAATAGAGAATCTCATTCCGAACATGAAGAGGATAATCATAAAAAATAAAGAGAGAAAGCGGGTACAAAAAGAAAAATTACAAGAAGTTATTTAAGAACAAAAGGAACTTCTACTCAAAAGAAGAGTCAAGTGAATCTGATTCAAACAACCCAAAAATTTCTAATAATTAAAACGATGAAGATCGATCTAAAGGTTTTTTATGGACATGGATGTGTCTCGAAGAATGCAACTCAAAGGAAAGAATACAATAGATTTTGAGGACTACGATGTAGAAGAAGCTTAAGTAAATCTTGAAGCTGAATTAGTATGTGCTCTTACAGAATTGAAATTGTGTAGAAGAAAGAATCAAAATTTAAGATGCACATTGAAATATTATGAAGATAAAATTTGCATTTTTAAAGAAAGACAAACTTCTTCAAGAGGATAATGAACTCAAAGAGTGTGAAAATCAACTGGAAAATATCTCAACCTCTTACAAATCAAAGGAAGATGAATGCACAAAACTGAACTCATAACTAGAGAGACTAAAATTTGAGATGAAAAAAATGAAAAGCAAGATAATTATGTATGAAAAACTAGAGAAGAGTTCAAATGTTTTTACTGGTATATTAAGTGGCCAACATGAAACAAATTGTAAGTTTGGGATTGGTTTCAAGGAAAAAACTAAGGAAAAAGAGTCTGTAAAGAATGTAGTAAACAAGAATGCATCAAATCCAGGCACATCTTCTACTATAATAAAGTGTTCAGAAAATATGCAAAGAGAAGAAATATTGATCCCAAAGCAACACATGATATGAGGTACAAACATTCTTTCTACATTTATTTTTATTCATGTAATTAGTTTGGACATAAGACTCGATAAGTGTAGAAAATTATCTAGAGGCTATAGAAGAAACTTTGGCCCAACTTACACTAGATTTAACTACAATGAAGATAACTAAAATCATTACAAGAAAATAAATGAGGCATCAACAAGTAAACATGAACCTCTTACACAAAATAAATGGGTGTATGTTGTAAAGAATTATGCAAAAAAAAGAAAAGAATATTTCTCAAGAGAGTGTAAACTGCATTTCATGTGTAAAATGAAGATAAAATATGGTACCTGGATAGTGGATGCTCCATCCATATGACACATGAAAATGTAAGTTCATTTCACTATCATACAATGCATCGGGTCTTTGTGAGATTTGGTGATAACAATTCAACAAACATAGTTGGGAAATGAACCTTGAGTATAGATAATTGAAAGACCATAATCGAAAAATGTTTTATATGTTGAAGGTCTCAAGAACAATCTATTAAGTGTAAGTCAAATGTGTAAAAGGGGATATAATCTGATCTTCCATAACAAAGGTTATGATATCATTAATGGAAAAATAGGAAAGAAAGTTGCAAAATCCAAAAGGAAAAAGAACAACATGTATGTACTAAATGAAATAAATAATGAAAAATTCTTCACAAGTAAGGTTGATTATAGCTGGTTGTGGCATAAAAGGATTGGACACATGAGATTTGAGAATCGGTAAAACTAAGTGCTAAAGGGTGTGTAAAACATATGCCAAAAATTGTAAAACCAACAGATACTCTTTGCAAATCATGCCTACATGGTAAACAAACAAGAAGATCATTCAAGTTAAAGGAATACTCTATAACCAAACCTTTGGAATTGATTCATACAGATCTTTACGGTCCTACTAGAACTGAAAGTATACAAGGAGAAGTGTATTTCATGTTGTTAATAGATGATTACACCGAATGACATGGGTAGTGTGTTTAAAGAAAAATTAGAAGCCTTAGACAAATTCAAGAAATTCAAGGCACTAGTGGAGAATGAGAAGAACAAAAATATCAAATGCTTAAGATCAAATAGAGGTAGAGAATTCTGGTCTAATGAGTTTGATGAATTTTGTGAAGAACATGGAATTAGAAGACAATTCTCAGCCACTAGAACACCTCAAAAATGGAGTTGTTGAAAGGAAGAACAAGACTGTGTAAGAAATGGAAAGAATAATGTTGAATGAATCAAAATTACTAGATAGATATTAGAATGAAGTGATATACACTACGGTGTACATTTTAAATAGAGCTCAATTGAGAGTAAATAATGATAAGACACCTTATGAACTGTGGAAGAACATTCTGTAAATATGAAACACATAAGAGTTTTAGAAGTAAGTGTTACATCAAAAGAGATGAAGATAATTTGGGAAAATTTGACTCAAGATGTGATGAAGGAATATTTCTTGGCTACTCAATGGTCAATGTGGCTTATAGGTGCTATAATAAGAGGTTGTAGAATATTTTTGAAAGAAAAAATGTAAAGGTAGATGAGACTCCCAAGTCCAACACTCAACATAATAACAATCATGAAGAATAGGAAGATGATGATGAAATGGAAAGTCCTGTGTGAAGAATCGGATGAAGAGTAGGAAATGAAATAAATTAAGGCAACCTCAAGATAATTTAAGAGGGATCATCCCTCATATCAGATCATTGGAGACATAGAAGGTGACATTATCACAATAAGAAGGTTAAGAGAGTAATAGAACCATGAATACATAACACTCACATCTTGATCGAACCCAAAAGTATTGTAGAAGAAAGTAAATATTAGCATTGGGTAGACACAATGAATGAAGAAATGGATCAAATAGAAAATAATGAAACTTGGGAGCTCATGCCAAGACCAAGGGATAAAAATATAATTGGAACAAAGTGGGTATTCAAAAATAAAATGAATGAAAAAGGAGATGTAAAAAAATAAAACAATACTGGTGTGCAAAGGCTATGCGCAAATGGAAGGAATTGACTTTGTTGAAACATTTACACCAAAGAGTAAGGATGGAAGCAATAAGACTATTCCTGGCTTACATGACTTACAAGAAGATAAAAGTATTTCATATGGATGTGAATTCATCTTTCCTCAATGGTTTTTTGAATGAAGAGGTATGTATTGAAAAATGATGGATTCTCACTAACCAAAAACAAATACTTTGTGTGCAGGTTTAAAAAGTCTTTATCTGGACTCAAACAAACTCCTAGATCTTGGTACATTAGATTGGATTCATACCTCATTGAGAAAGGTTTCAGAAAATGTGTTTCCAGATAGTAATATCTACATCAAGGAAGAAGGAGATCATCTACTCATAGTCATTGTGTATGTGGATGATATCATTTTGGAGGAGATCATGATAAAATGACTTATAAATTTGTTAATCTGATGAAGGAGGAATTTGAAATGTCTATGCTTGGGGACCTCTCATTATTTCGGGGATTATAAATCAGTTAGACAGACCAAGGTATCTTCATATCCCAAACCAAATATATCAAAGAAATGTTGAAAAGGTTTAGGATGGAAGATTACAGACCTATATGAACTTCAATGGAAGTTGGGTGTAAGATGAGAAGAGAGGAAAACTCACTAAAAGTAGACAAAATTCTATACTGAGGCCTATGATTGGTAGTCTACTTTACTCCACAACATCAAGACCAGACATCATGCAGGTGGTAGGCCTTGTTGGAAGATTTTAAGAAGATCCAAGGGAAAGACACTTCAAGGTGGTCAAAAGGATACTAAGATATCTCATGGGAACAATTGATTATGGACTTTAGTACCCAAAAAGTAATGAATTTAACATTAAAGAATATATAGATGCAAATTGGGTAAGAAGTGTTGATGATAGGAAGCGTACAATGACATATAATTATTTGTTGGAAATTGTTTAGTCTCTTGTCTGAGCAAGAAGCAATCATCAGTGGAACTCTCAACATGTGAAGCATAATATATAGCTGTTGCAATGTGTTGCACTCAAGTTTTATGGATGAAGAAGACATTGGAAGATTACAAGGTAAAATATGAGTCCAATTCCCTTATTTTGTGATAGCACAAGTGCAATAAGTGTCTCCAAGAACCTCATGTTCCAGTCAAAGACCAAGAATATTCCAATTAGATATCATTTCTTGAGGGAAAAAGTGAATAATAGCAAAGTCAATCTAGAATATGAGCACAAAAGAAGAAATTGTAGACGTTATAACCAAGACACTGCAAAAATCTTTTTGAGCACTTAAGGAATGAATTGGGGGTCATTCCTGATCCCACCAAAAATAGAAGGCATACAGACGGTGGTGAGGGATCATTTCTCAAGTTTCATCAACTCCTAATCAGTTCCAAACAATATTAGTGACAAGGGGAGTTATTTTGCTAGATTAATATTACCAAAGTATGCATCATCTCGGGGAGAGCATTGTTGTTAGCCTATCGGGTTACATAAATTAGACTCATGTGCCAAGAGGAGTTTCATGAGGTAGGAACACACAATATGTAGCTTACCTACATTTTCATCTTTATGTGGCATAGATGTCCCTTTGTCATTGTTGTCAAAGGGGGAGAGAAGCTAAAATCAGAAACCAGCCAGTCATATAGAAAGGGGGAGAGACATCAAATCCGCCAAGTAATAAAAAAATGGGAGAGAAGTTGAGAACATAAATATTCCAAGGAAGATTTATAGAGTGTTTTCAGAAACTAGGTATGAAAGTATTTTTCCATCAAAAGGTTATAGGTTTCTACGGTATTGAAGTGTTGAGGTGTTTCCATCAATGAAAAAGGGGAGATTGTTGGACCTTTTTCATTGTCATATGTGTTTTCATTGATGTCAAGTTGCATTGATGGAAAAAATTATTTGATGTAAAACAACATTGATGGAGAAAATGATTAATTGGTAAAGTGAACAAGTGAGAAAGATGAAGGTTGATTGGTAGTGTTATCTCACAGAGGCTTCAGGATGATCAAGGATAAGTTCTAAGGGACTTAAATAGTTTATGTGCAAGTTGCAGACATAAGGAGTTAGCTTTCTAAGTCTTTAAGTATCTACCAAGGTATGCAAGAAGCTATAGAACTGAAGAAGAAGATGCATAAACTTAGTGTAGGCCATGAGTAAAGGGATGAAACCACAAAGAAAAAAGAAGCTAGAGGATGATCAGTGAGTTAGAATGGTAAGGCCTTGGATGTGAAGGAAGAGCCATGGAAGTAAGAATAGTCTAAAGTAACAACTGCGAGGAGTAAGGAAGTCTTAAGGAAGTTGCGCACATAAAGGGAAAATTGTGAAGAACCGTAAAAGTTGTTGAGGATGGAAGATAGCCATGACAATGATAAAAGCCACAGATAAAAGGATAGAGTCATGGACATGAAAAAAAGTTATGGGAAGGCAAAAAAAATAAGGAAATCCACATAAAATTTGCAAATGCTATAAAACTAAAGAAAATGTGGATAACTAAAAAGCCTTTGTGAAAGGATAAAATCTACGAGATAAAAGGAAAGTGTCGCAATACAAAGAAAATGTCAAAGAAGCTAAAGAAAGCCGTGATTCGAACAAGTATGAATTGGATGAGGATCGAGGACAATCAAATTGATTTAAACATGGACAAGAGAGATTATTTATTCAAAATTGATGGTGATTTGATTGTTTGGAAATTTTGGTGAGTATACGACTTGAGCTCCACGAAGAATGAAGAAATCTATAGTTCTAGTTGTCATCATTTAATGCTCATTGAATTTGTGGAAATGCAGTTGCACTTCTCTATGTGATTCCTAATTTCAAGGAAAAGTAAATATCGAGGAGAAAGTGACTCACTCATCGTGATCTCATTTGGAAATCCTAAAAAGATGTGAAGTATAATTTAGGGTATTAGCTAATAAATATTTTCTGGTGAAAGGTGAAATCAAGCCAAATATAGCAAGAGAAAAATATGGAGTTAGTTGTATTCATTTAATGAACCATATTTTTAGGTGACAAAGCAGGAAATATTGCATGACATGCCAAAGGAAGCATTGGAATGGGTCGATTGTATATATAGAGAAAATTTAATGCCAATAGAGGAGTTGTTCAAGTGAGAAGATGATGCAATCAAGCTAAAGGAGCTATAGAAAGAAAAGAGAGAGGAAAGAGGAGAGTAGATTGATCAACTAGTGAAGATATATCAGATGAGAAGAGCATCAATATGGTAGATCAATTGAGCAAGAGGAGTTTATTTAAATGAGAAGAGAGAGTGACAGAGAGAACACAAACAAATACAAAAGAGTGATCATAATCTATTGTGTAAGCAATTTTGAAACTAGATGATTAAAATTTGTATGTAAAATTATAATTTTAAGTTGGAGCTTAGCATTTTTAGGGGGTTATAGCCTCTTTATAGGTAGGTGCTTGCAAAATATCAGTTGTAGCTTATTAAATTAGGGGTTAGTGCTCCTTGCAAGTTGGTGCTTGCTAAAATTTACTAAGTGGGTGCTCAATAAATCTTCGAGTGGGTGCTTGAAGTTGTGGAGTGGGTGCTTCATAGGTTGAGTGGATACTCAACTGAAACCATTGTAAGACTTTGGAATTTGTGTTCCTAATAAATTTGTGGTTTCAAGTGGTTTTTCTCCGAAAAGGTTTCCCACTATAAAATTTATGTTATATGTCTTATTTTCTAGTATATGTTTGTTATCTACAAAATTGATAAGGGAAATTTATAGGTAACCATACCAAAATTTTTTTTGGCCCCAAGGAAGTTTGAAAAAATTGAAATAGCCCAAAACTCCCTTTCAAAAATCAAGTTGTTTCAAGACTTAGCCATTTTTGTGCCCATTTACAAAGGGGAGAAATCAGTGTGTTGACATGCAGAAAAATGTGCCCATTTACAAAGGGGAGAAAATGTTGTGTTGACATGCAAAAAGTTGCGCCATTTTACAAAGGGAAATTTTTGTTGTGTCGACATGTAGAAAGTTGTGCCATTTTACAAAGGGGAATTTTTGTTGTGTTGACATGCAGAAAGTTGCGCCATTTTACAAAGGGGAATTTTTGTCGTGTCGACGTGTAGAAAGTTGCGCCATTTTACAAAGGGGAATTTTTGTTGTGTCGACGTGCAGAAAGTTGCGCCATTTTACAAAGGGAATTTTTTGTGTGACGTGTAGAAAGTTGTGCCATTTTATAAAAAAGGAATTTTGTCATGTCGACGTGCGAAAGTTGTCATTTTACAAAGGGAATTTTTGTTGTGTTGACATGCAGTAAAGTTGCACCATTTTACAAAGGGAATTTTTGTCGTGTTGACATGTAGAAAGTTGTGCCATTTTACAAAGGGGAATTTTTGTCGTGTTAACATGTAGAAAGTTGTGCCATTTTACAAAGGGGAATTTTTGTTGTGTTGACATGTAGAAAGTTGCGCCATTTTACAAAGGGGAATTTTTGTTGTGTCGACATGTAGAAAGTTGCGCCATTTTACAAAGGGGAATTTTTGTCGTGTCGACGTGCAAAAAATTGTGCCATTTTACACTGGGCAGAGTTGTTTCTTCTTTCTGGGATCCATTGATCATTTTTGTAAAATATTTAAAAAGCATGTTGGCATACACAATGACCTCATCCATGTTGCACCATGGGATGTTGCCATCCAAAAAATTGCCCAAGTCAACTATTGACTTTTTAGATATTTTGTAAATATCTTGTAAGATGTTGGTTTGTTTTTGTCTTCTTTCCTCCTCTCCTTCTATAAATACTAGAATACTTGTTGTATTTTGGGTGAACATTCTTTGTATGAAAAGAGAAGTGAGGAGAGAAAGACTTTGGGTTTTCTTGTAACAAAAGAAATATTAATACACATATTTAGACTTTGTGCTAAATCTATGTGTTATTTGCATAAGATATTTCTTAAGTTAGATCATGTCTTTATTCCATTAGATTCACTCCTAATATTGTCATATGTTCATCAATATTGCTCTATTTGTTTATGCAAGTAAGTTTGGCTCTATTTACTACTAGCCCAAAGCATAAAACTTCTGACCTTTCTATCTTGGAATTCATTTCTTTTCTTCCTTTAGATCTACCCTCCTCCATTCCTTCTCTCCTACCTTTTTGTTCATATTTGGAACTACCTCTACTGGGATGAGATCCCAAATTCCCGTGAAGTTAGAATAGCGTAGATTTACACATATTCTCCTTGATAGATTAGCAATAAACCAATTTCACTTTGTTATCTCAAAGAGGGGCTATGCCCTACACACTGTTGGCCTGTTTCCCCATGACCTGCCTAACCGACAGTTTTTCAGACCAACAATGTTTGGAAGAATGCAAATGATATATTAATGCACAAAGTAAAGAACAAAGAATTGGTATAACTCTATAATTTATTTTAATCCACACTAATTCACCCTCATCTCGGTGTTTGTGATCTCTAACACCATCCACCGAGTAAAATAATTGGTTGCGGTAAGAATCCACTTATTTCCATCACTAGATGAAGGGTTAATCATTACAATAAAATCTAATCCCCATGGAACAAAGGGTTGATCAACTTGAATCGGATGGAGTGGAAGGGAAGCCAACTTCTACTTCCATATGAAAAAGGAACATTATTTACATCTTAACCCATGATGAGCATCCTTAAACAAATATGGCCAAGTAATAACAAGCCCTCATGATTTTATTGTATCGTTCTTGCTTAAAAGTGTCTTCCTAATAAACCATTATAAAATTCCTCAACTATTTTGTCCACTTATTCAAGTCCTATACATCAAAAGAGAACAACGGTGTTCGATCCCTATGGAAAATAAAAATCTACAAGAACAAAAATTCATTCACCTCTCCGAGTTTTATCTAAGTTAAGGGGACACTCTCCTAATGGAATTCTTAATTTTTGATAACCAATCTATAGGATAATCTTTTTAGGAATGATTGTTCAGCCCCATGTCCTCTTCTTCTTTTGATTTAAAATCCATGTAAAATGTTGACATAAGCCCTTTCCTCCGAATAACTTTATTACTTTAATATGTACATCATACTCCATGACCTTTGTGATCCATCCAACTCACTTCTCATTCATATCCTTATTCAACAAGAAATATTTTACTCTTGGATGAGATACCATTAAATGTATCTTGTTGTTAGACAACATATGCTTTAATTTTTTCAATGCCGGATGATAGAAAAACTTGTTTCTCCACAAACAAATTCTTGAGCTCGTCCTCCTTAAGAGATTGGCTGGAAAAATAAATTAGATGCTCCAAAATTCATTGTTTTGTTGAGTGAGGATCCCTAAAACACTCTCCTATCCTGCAAAGGCGTAGAGAATGAAATGTTTATCATACCCAGGATTCACCAATGTAGGAGCCTGGGATATAGTTGAATTAATTTCATCAAATATTTCATTCCCTTATTTCATCCAACTGAAAGGAATTTTATACTTCAACATGGATGTTAATGGTTTGGCTAAATTTACAAATTGTGGGATAAACCTTCTCACAAATTTTATAGTTCCTAGGAAACTCTAAAGGCCTTTCTTATGACTTGGAAAGACATAGCTAGAATTGAGTGAATTATTTCCGAGTCAATAGAGATTCCTTCCACTCGAAACAACACGTCCTAACAATTTTCCTTCATGACTGAAAAAATTTACTTCTTAGGATTTATCGAGACCCCAAATTCCCTACATCGCTTTAAGACCTTTTTTAAATGGTCAACATGAACTTTGCATGTTTAGAATATACCATTATATCATCAAGATAAAAAGGATCATATCATTTATAAGCCCTTTGAAATCCATATCCATGGCTCGTTGGAAAGTAGCTCGACATTATAAAATCCAAAAGGCATATTATTATAGGAATATATACCCCACTTTGTTGTGAAGGCCATTTTAAATTGATCATATTCCTTAACCAAAATTTGGTTATAGCTTGAATAGTCGTTAAGTAGTGAAAATATCTCCACTCTTTCCATTATTTGGAGAATCTATTCCATAGACGGAAGAGGGTAATGATCTTTAAGGGAGGCATGATTCAAATATTTGAAGTCCACACATAGACTGATTTCCCCATTCTTCTTTCTAACGGAAACTAGATTATCCACCGGGGGAGGAATGTTTGATTAGGAAGCTTCAATGATCTTCGAAATCTCTTTCTTCATTAGTGACTCAACTTGGGGTTGATCTGGTCTCTACTTTTTCCGGACCAAATTAGCATTTGGATCAAGCTCAATAGTGTGTTACACCAATCCTGGATTGAAACCATAAAGGTCATCATAAATCCATGTAAAAAAATAATTATATTCCTAGAAAATGTCAATGAAAGCTATCTTTTCTTTCGTAGAGAACACACTTTCCCAATATTTAGAAAATTTTCATCTATAACTTGAATCTTCTCAAAATCATCTTCCTTTATTACCATATTGGTGCTTTGTCTTTTAACCTAATCATCCGAATTAAAAATTGATTCGAGAGTGACCAAACCCTTAGGAAATTTTTTGGTTTCAGAATGTATGATTTGATCACCGTATGATTCCTAAAGTTTGGCTTGGTTTTTGAAGAAAACTCAGCTTCTTCCTATAAAAAAAGGATGATTTTCTTATTTCTATCAACAAATTTCAGCTACCTACAAATTCTGGTACAACTATTCGAAAACCACTTTGACAAGATTGTATTCTTATTTCATGATCTCAACAAGCACATCATCTTGTGAACCTATTGTTGCATATTTATCGCATCTTGATTTTGATTCTTGGGAACCACATGAATTCCAAAAGCCTTAAAACCTTCTATTAAATCCCATAGCCTATTTTTTATGACCTTGAAATATCATTTTTGACACACTTTGGGATCTTACCTAATGTATAATAAGCTCACTATCTCCAAAAAAACTAGGGATTTGATTCCTTTCTTCTAATCCAACTATATCCTTACACAAGTGCTTCGTACTCGGCCACATTATTAGTGTAGCTGAACTGAATTCAAAAAGACTAGAAGTATTTTTCACCTTGTGGTGAAATCAACATAACAATGGTGTCTTCTCCATTCTTTCTCCTTAAACCATCGAAAAAGTGTTCCACAGTCCATCTAAGTATTCCTCAATTTTAGAAGTTGGGGTATAATTTTCCTTCTTCATGAATACAATATGTGCCTAACCCAATTTCTTCTAAAACTAACAAACCAACTTCCTCTTCTGGCCAATGCTTAACATAAGGATTAAAATGATGATTCATACTTACATCCTCAAGTTTAATATCAAGAACTTCTTCGAAAAGAGTAGTTGACTCATGATCTACAACTTCTTCTTGGTCATATATAGTATAATTTCCATTAATGGGGCTAGAAGTATAAGGATCAACATGATTATGAAAATTGGCTTTGCCTTTATAGTTACCTTGGTCCCATACCTAGTCCTAAGGAGCATGTGTGACCAATCACCAAAGATATACCCCTTCATTTTGGTGGTGAATTCCCTGGAAAGACATATGACGACAAAGGGTGGAAGATCAATGATTGATATATCTGTGTAAATGAAAACTAGGACATGCATGAATAGTAAGATTGAGATCCTTAATAACTAATATAGTTTGAACTACCGTACCATCCAACTAAACAAATCATATGGATATTAGTGTATATTGAATACCAAACACATCTCGCAATCATTTTTAGGTATCGCAGAGATGCTAACTCTGAAGTAAATCATGTAGTTGTGTACAAGTGTTTACCAATGATCAAATAAATATAATATGGAGGTGGATTATTTGTCTTAAGAGAACTTTTTATTTCTAGTTGACACAATATTGTAACATTTCTTGCTCTATGACTCACTATTTCACCAGATGTACCAAAATTTTTTAGAGCATCTTGTAATGGATTTATTTGGGAAGGAATTCAAAGTGCTTCCCACATAGTGACATCCAAGTTGGTCCTCTTCATCTTATCTACAATAATGAAGGGAATTCCTCCTACTTTTCCAATGTTTCTTTAGGTAATGGCATCCTCTTTTGTAAAATGAGGATTTGGTACTATGAAACCTGAGGAATTTTCCTTCCTTGTAGTCTGATTGGTTTGTGTTTTTTAACAACTTTTCTCCGCATATTTGTTAGAAACTACTTGAGAATAAGGTTGAGAAGTAGATACTTGATCAAACTTTGGAGGTAGATTTTTTTTCTCTCTTTTTTGAATGAGTGTTAGCATATACTATGTAGAGTCTGTATTAAGTCCACATGAATATTCCTCTTCCAATTCAATGGAGTGGTCTTTCCCGAGGCATGTGATTAATGTACAAATTCTTGTGAAGCCACGTCCCCTTCTTGTTCCATCGATGTAGATATTCCCTAGATCATAAGGGATTGACTAAGCACTACGTTGGGGCATAAATTTGATTTTGAGGTTGGGAACAAGGGTAACACCATTCATAATCTTGGACCAAGTTATTTTGTACAAAATAAGGGCTCTAAAGGAACTTGCAACAAGGAGAACTTTAAAATTTAAGGGTTTAACATTGGCAACATGATTTTGAGCTTGGTTGTTGTTTTGAAAGTGTTTCCTATTAGAATTATACTATTGGTTATGACGTTGATAAGGACAACCATATTATCACTTTTGCCTCTTAAGGGCTACCAATTCATTTCCAAAGGTTTGGAGCAATTTTTTAACCTCATGAAGATCATTTGATGGGGTAGGTGTAGATGGAGTTGGATGATTAGGCATAGGAGGAAGTGGGGAAATAGTTGGTTGATTAGTGGGAAGTTCAAGATATAGAGGCATGGGAGGTCTTAGAGATATTTTCCCCCGGTTTGAATCAAACAATTCTCAACCCTTATAGAAATATCATAAGAATTAGGCAAGGTCGGTCCTCCCATTGATCGGATTTTAACTACAACATCACTATTTAGAGCTCTTAGATGATAAAAAATGCATTATTAGGAGAGGGTTTAATCAATGCCGGAATTCTAGTACAAGTCTTCTAGAATCGAAAGTTGAAATCACCCATGTGTTATTGAGGATCGGGAGATCTATTTATAGTAGTTTATTGCTCCATGAGTGATAAGTGATCACTCTTATCCTTGAACTACTTGAATTTATTTTTCCCTAACTCATCCCAAGGGCGTATGGAGCCAATCTGTTAACCCGCAAAACCATTAGAGTGATTTTCCCTTAAAGGAAGTACCCAAAATCATGACTGCACAATTATCCTCTATAATATTATGTACTTGTGTATAGTACTAGCCACATCCTGAATATGTTCTATGGGAGTAATACTAGTTTCTCCTGTGTATAAAGGTATAATTTTAAGAGAAGCTACTGGTATGGCATCACATTAGGCTATGCGAAGAGGGATGCCAACATTGAAAGAAGGGAAAACTTGATTTCTTATAGACATGGTTTGAGTGGTTGATTTTCTCTTGGTGGAGGAAACCTTCCAAAAGGAGGTGTTTAATGAACTCTACAAGGTGATGTTTAAGCACCACTTCTTCTTCTCCTTGGAGGTGACAAAGATAGTTCAATGTGTGATAATTTTCTTGTCTCGAATAATATCTTGTGTGAACTCTTCACATAAGTTAGTATACTAGACCTTGAAATATAGATAATTAGAGTCATCAGTGTACCTTGATTTGTGCAAATACTAAGAGGAGTACCAACTCTTAGATTTCCCATTAGGAATGCCAAAATTTTTATCATGTGGATCATACACCCATTGAATCTCTAAATGATCACGTGAAACATTGGAACATCCCCAAGTGTGGGACGATGTTGCCTTGCGATGAACTTCACAGAAGTCAACTTTTAAAACTTAGTGCACTTTATTTAAGATCAAGATGCAAGGCTATAACACTTGAAATAAAACTAATCTACTTTGTTCTTTGAGAATAGGGATAGAGGGATTATCACATAACATATAAAATGGTGATGCACAAAGAATTAATGGAACAAAAAGATCTACTTTGTTTGCACAATTAATATGCATAACAATACATGTCATGCATGCATCCTAAAAATATTCTCAATCACTAAACTAATGCAACATAAAACTCTAAACAATAGAAGGGATTTAAGATTCTCCACAACTGAAATACAAAGATTTATATCACAACCTCACCAATAATTGAAATAAGATAACTGATTTAAAGGAAATTTAATTCACCACATACAAGGAATTAAACATTCAAAAGTGCTTAAAAATTTAAGAATTGCATAATATACCATATATTCGAAGGCAAAATAGTGTTCTAAATATATATAAAAGGCTTAAATCTTGTTCTTGGACTTTTCAAAATAATAGAGCCCCTTCAAAAAAGATCTAAGAGTTGTCATGGAACATAATGCATTCATATTTATAGACTAAGGAATTGAACAATTCAGAGCTCCGACTACTAACTACTTCTAATAAAAATAGAATTCATTAATATTTAGGATCAACCCCCATAAAATAGTAAAAATAGTTGCACAAGGTTTGACCAAGTCAACCATGTAACTTCCACTAGTTCTGGAGCTTGGAGGATGCTCGACAATAACTTTCGCCATGCCTAGCTTGGGCTAGCAAAATCATTTTCCTTTTCTTCTTCTTCTTTCTTCTCCCATAGAGATAACCTAATCCTATAATTAATAAATCACTTGATAATTCCTAGACCTCCTCCTCCTTAGGTTCACATGCATAACAGATTAGGATATCCACCGACTCATATTTTTTTGGAAACCTTTAATGAAAGTCTTGAGTTCTATCAACAACCTTCTCTCAGCTCACTCAAGAAGTTTTGATAAGATACTAACCTATAAATAGATTCAAGATTAAAATATTTGGTCACATCATCATCTTGGTTTACCAAAATTTTAAAATTGGCAATAATTGTTCAAGTGGAAGGGTATCAATAGTTTTATCCAAGAATTTACATTTGATCTTCTCAAATTCTTCTAAAATATCATTCAAACCATCCACTACCTCAAATATTCTTTCTTCTAACTTTGACATGATCTCTTGCATTAGTCAAGCTCAGAACTCCATATCTTCCTTAAATTCAAAAGGTTTTGAAATATCATTAATCACACCTTAATTTATCATAAAATATGGGCTAATACCTTGAATTTATTTCCATGTTTCAATAGTAAGGTCTAAGTTATCACTCTCCTTAGTGAGGAGTCCATTTAACTTCATGATAGCATATTTTTCTACACACTATTCATTATATAAATCCACAACAACTTTGATCAATGAATCTACTTCTGAATAAGATTCTCCTTCCAAATTTCTACCGATCACCCTTTTTTACACTATTACCACTATATGAAAAGATTTGTCATTGAAACTATGAGAAATAGTGAGGGTATTAGTAGTGTGGATAGGTTGCATGATCTTGGTTAAGAGAGTGGTCAACTCGCTCAAATTTTCCTTTGAATTCATCCTTGGTTACCTTTTCCTTATCATATTTCTTTATCAAATTACCAAAAACCACCTAAACATCTAATTTGGCACCTTCATGGGTATATTTTCCAACAAAAACCTCAAAATTGATAATCCACCACCGTAATAATTTATCTTTAGTTTTTCCTGTTGTAGAAATGGCGATCTCAACAAACCTTTCACCTGTCTAATCCACAAATAAGTTAGAAATAATTCTCAAACGCTTATATTTTTTTTGGAACCATATCAAAACACTTAAGTCAACACCATAAAAAATAAGCATTTTATTCTTCGGTGTCTTCCTATAAAATCATTGTGGAATAGAAGAAGATGATATAGAAGATACTAAAGGCATTATTACATCAATAATTTGGGTAGTTTATATTATTATGGAACTAGTCACAATCATAGGAGGTGGAAGTAACGAGGTGAAAATGGAGGGAAGAGTGGAAAGGATTGCCTCTTGTATGAGTGAAACAAAATTTTAAATGGAAAGAGATTTCCAAAGGTTATGGGTTAAAGGGGACCATGACCCTAGGATTTATCTAGTTTAAAGGGTTGGAAGAGAAGATAAAATATGGACCATCAAGGGATATTTGGGAGAAATGAGATGGGAAGGAAACAAAGATTCAATCGAGGAAGATTAGAGATGGAGGGGAAGATGAAACAAAGAGTGTGGAAGATGAAGAGACAAATGAACCGTGACACTTAGATCTATCAGATTCATATGGAAATTTTGAAGATACAAATCCTATAGTAGGAACCCCAGAGGAAGATCCTAAACCCTTACAATTTCTTTTCATGGATTAGCAATGGATTTAGGAGTTGAAATTATTCCTTTTGATGGACTAATTTAAACCACTAATGAATGTAATTGTATAGATTCTACGACTAGCTAGTCTAACGCTTTAGGTGTAATTACCAAGGTTGTCAACCATTGATAGGTTCTTTGTAATATTGGGTCAACCCTATCCTTTTTGTTACTGCATTCCTCAATCGACTAATTTATCCTAGGAAAATGCTGATTCATAACATTATTTTGTTTATAAACAAGATCTAGCACATCATCATTATCTTCTAAGCCCTTAGGGATAACTATAATTCCATAATGGCTAATTTACATTAGGTCTAGCCTCTCAAAATTCCTTTCTCTTATTTCATATACATCTCGGAAATGAATCCATATGTCTTCCATCCGAGGTACATGCACATTGACTAACTCGATTTTATCAAATTTGTCCCAGTATTCAAAATTTATGCAAAGATGGAATGTCATCAAAGTTACTCCGAGACATTTCCCCTTCAACATTTTTAGCCTTATATATATGGGAACGTATATATTCATATGGTTATAGGAAATTGGTCCCCTTATTTGTGTCTACTATGTTGAATCTTATGATAACTCAACAACTGGTGAACTAATTCCATTAAGACCCACTTATCAGTCGGGCATCTTAGAAGCTTATTAGGAGCTCCTAAAAATCCCGACACTGATGTAAGTAAAAGTCGAAACTAAAGGTAGATACCACCCCATTCCTACACTTCTATCCATATTTTTCTTAGATTCTTGATTGTATAATTATTTATCAAAGAAGTATAAGAGAGATGCAAAGAAGGTGTCGTTGACCCTCGAAAATGCTTATGACCTTCCACCATAGTGAGTTGGGGATAGATTTTGTATATCTAACTTGAGATCTTGATTCCCTTTGGAGTTAGTCCTGGATAATCTCGCATTCCCACTTCCACATACACAAGATAAGAGGTCATGTTGATGTTTATTGAAATTAACACATCTTCTAGCTAAAAGCATATGGCATTTCTTATGTGTCCACCCCATCGAATGAGGTCTTTATTCTTCTTGATTATGGAAATATAGAGATACATCCACTCTTGAAATTCCCTAGTATAAGGAAGACCTATAACCTTGCTCAATAGTGTGATGATATCATTAACTTCTAATATAAAATTAGATATGGGAATGCCTTGGGGAATATAGACAATGTGGTTTTAGTCTTGGCCAAATAGATCTTGTTGATAATCGTCGTATAAGTGCAATACCTTGCACACAATTATCTAGAGCATAATCCAGGAGATAGTAGCATATTCCTTAACATACAAGAGCTTTAAGAGTTCTTCAAATAAATTACTATCCACCCCGATCACTACTATGCCATAATTGTCCTTTATGGTCCGTGAAGTTTTATCGAAATGAGATGTTGTAATGAGTAAAAATTCCGGAAATTTCATGGATCGAGGAAATTAATCTGCAAGAGGAAGCCCACTTGTCATAGATTTATTGCATCCAAGGCTTCTTATTTGGGGCCTTAACCCTCTCCAAAATTTAGACATGTCCATATTCCTAAAATCAATGTATCAAATATTATCCACATCAGAAGATATGCTAGAAGGAGGATACCCCTAGATAGCTATACATCATTTTATATTTCCCTTTTCACAAGGAAACAAACATATTCTTGTTATAGAATTCAAGAATTCAAAATTTGGAACATAAGTGTATGCTCTGGGAAATAAACTTCAAAATCCACCTAGAATTTTGAAAATCTGAAGTTCAAAGTAAAGAAATGAAACTTTATATGTTAAAAGAAGCTTACTAATCTCCAAACACCGATGTTGCGAACTCGAAACCCAAAATTTTGATTTTCCAAAAGTATGAAATTCCCACCTCCGAAATCCCAAGTCAAAGAATTTGAAACTTGAAACCCTGAACTCCAAAAATATATGAACTCCTAAACCCGATGGTTTCCACAGACTCCAAAATATGAAAACTTCGATCCTCGAAGTTACAATGCAATAGTTATTTTACAAGATAAAGAACCTTATTTTCCTATTGATACACAACTATGCATTTTTAGACTAAAAATAAACAGCAGCAACAACAATAGTTGTCATGCTTGAGATAAAAAATAAGAATTAACGAAAATTGGGACAAAATGAAGGTTAAAGAATAAGAAAATAAATAATTAGACATCAAAGTGAAGGATAAAAATTAAAATTAACTAGACTTACCCAAGATAGTAAGAAAACATGAAAGTATTACCTCAAAATTCACTTTAGGAAATATGGCGAAGGGTTACAAAAATCGTGGTGTTAGCGTACTTTGTATTTGGTAAAAATTATTAGTAAAAACCTTGTATTTATAGGGAGATGAAATTTAATTACCCTAAGCCGACATGCGTGGGGTAGGTGGGCATTAAATTCCTTTAGAGGTTAGACTCAGACTTCACCACGCAAACCATATGTCCTACCAAAGAAGGGTAACTTGCAAAACTTAAAAATACTTTGAGAGAGGATGTTTGAGTGCTTATGGAAGAGGGACATGGATTCCTCGACCTTTCCATAGTTTTAGACCTAATGTGGGTGCTACCCTAATGAATTCATATGTGAGTATGAGATTTATGGAGGTTTGGATGCCTTTGTAAGTGTATGAAGTGAGTAATCTAGTGTTTTGCCTTATGAGTCCCAAGTTAGAAAAAGAGGTAGTGTTTACTTGCTTATATAGGGTTTTGTAGATGATTTATCTAAGAAAGGTTGACCTAGATGAAGTATAAGACCTGAAAAAGATATTTTTTGAAAGTGCGGTTGGAAGACATGCCACTCTAAGATTGTACAAGTAGGTCAAGGACTAGACATACGGTCTTGATTGGGAGCACAAAATATGCCAAATGAATTTTATATTTGATAAAATGATGTTTTTCTATTTATTTCATACATTATATTTTTAGAATGTGTTGACATGTCGTATAAAGTTAAAAAGTAAATAATAGACCTCATAAATTACTAAGTGAGAAAGGAAAATTTGTATTTATCAAAAAAGAGTGAATATTCAAATCAAATCTTTCCAAAATGTAAATTACAAAATTTGATTGACTACACTAAAGCATCCCCACTACATTAATTTTTGCACTCATCATGCCGAATGTGTTTCTCTCCACCGATCTATATTTCAATGTTTAAGTTCTTTTAGCTAGTGGTAAAAATTGTGTTTTCATGCAAGGACATATTCGAGATAAACCAATCCAGGTTCCATATGGAGTTAAATGTATGACAAGAGTGAACTCATGCTATTGTCTAAGGTAGACTACATGGAATTTCAAGGATATTTTCTTGGATATAATTTCCTATGATAACATTTTAACTAGTGATTTGTGACTCCATGATGAAAATGCTATCATGTTAGACATAACAAGCACATATGCGACTTCCCTATGTCATCATGACCACTCTCCATCGAATATTCATAACATTAATTAATTTTTCATATTAGGTGTAATTGAGTATGGTGGTGATGAACTCAAAAAAATTGTGAGAGAAATGAATTTATTTTGAAGTCGATTGAAATCCATTATTGGGATGCTACATAAGAGTGTCCACATCGGTTGTTTCAATAAACCATCTACATAATATCATAATAATAGTACGAGAAAACATCATATTCATATAAACAAATCCATTTTTACTCAATATTGATGCTGAAAATTATTTTCTTAAACTAGAACAATGTGATTTTGCAAAGGTGCCCACTAGTTTCACTCTCTATTTTTATTACGTGGATTCATTTTACTAATTTATGATGATACATTGGAAAATTTTAACCATGGTTAATTGATTTGGATATTTATTATTTTGTCGTAACATTATGGTTATATGCTAACTTGTCGTGAATTTTTTTAATTTGGACGATGGGGCCTATTCATGGTTATTATCATTGTCGTATAATTATGATGTGTTGATTTTGGATCTTGATGTATTTATAGACTAAATTTTATCATGTATTGGGTTCTTAAATGTGTCATTGATGATTATCATGATTTCTAATATTTTATATGGTGGATGTATGATTTCGTAACTATTTGGATTAGTTAATGTATGTTTTTGTTGGATTGTTTGATATGTGGATTATTACATTATTTAGTGTTTTATATCGAGCAAGTATGATGTTTTAAATTGAGTGTGAAAGTGAAAGGTTTTTTTATGATAATTCATGCTCATATTACAAGTTAATGCAAGGGATACAAGAAATCAAGAAACACAAAATTATGAGAGGGTTTAAGTGACCTCCTAATGTGGATGACGAAGATGGTGATGGAAGCATGGGTGCAAAAGGACCTCTCGGATGCAAAATCGATGACCTATATAATAAAGAGATACTAACATGAAAAGGATTAGAAAATGAGATGGTGGGTCTCCGATCGAGTTAGTCCCAAGAATTTAATAGCTTCCTAGAATGGATGTCAACCCACATTTGATAATAAACATCAATAAATGATAAATGATAAAAGGATGTAGATAATATAATTAAAGTAATACTCATCCTCACTTCATTCATTATTTAATTACCTTAATTAAAACTAATTTCCACCTCACCTAGACACCTCACCCCACCACCTCACCTAGACACCTCATCATAAACCTATTCTTAGCATGTTTCCCTTTTACTAGGACTCAATATTCACTCACCATAACTAACTAAGACTTACTTCCTACCTATTAACTTAATTAAACTAAGACTTAGTTCTGACCTAAAATCACATGCCTATTCTTCCTCTAACCACATTCCCACTTATCTAAGTGTAACAAAATCCATTTTGATCCATGAGAATAGACAGAGCTGGCAAAAAAGATTGCCAAGATCTATCATTTTTAGTAAACCTAGGATTTCCCACCTTAACCGATGCCGGTCAACCCTAAACTGATGTCGGTCACCCTAAACCATCATCGGTTACCATATATTCATTTTGGTAACCTTGTTTGAGAGGTTGGCCACATTCTCAAGTTTTGGAATGAAGGAGATCTACATGCAAGCAAGAACCAGAGCCCTTTCACACATCCAGACATAACCATAGCCAACACCAAGATGGATCCAAAGGTATTTGCATTCATGGTAGCATTCTGGGAAGCATTTCCATGACATTGAGCACCATTCCATAGATCAACCATCACCATCATCCACCATCAAAATCCTAAACACACTAAAGTAAGTGTATCTCTAACCTGCATCATTTCATACTTATTAGATTATAAAGTTTCTTCATCTCTTTGTTTATCAACATCTATTTACATTTTTCATCCCACCCTTGTTACCTTCCTGTGAATCCAACCATTCCATCACCCATAATCATTTAATCACTATATACTTGATTCCTGAATACCTCTGAGTACTCCCAACACCTCCACAGACCTAACCATTCTCCTCACCATCTCTGTTCAATCTTACCTCAAAAGTTCCAAAACCTAGTTTATTGAATTTCTTTCCCACCATAATCGACACCTTAACCATGACCATCGGGTTCCTCTTAACCGTCATCGGGTCATACACCTCACCGACGACATGGTCTCTATATTTGGTAATCCTTCCAATAACATAAACCTAAAACCTACATCCAAGAAACCCAAGCTACCCAGAATCTGACCCTAACCTATCCCAACACCTTGACTACCTACCCTACTTCAGATCTGATCATAACCTAGCCTGTTATATTAGATTTTCTTATTGTATTTGGATGAGATACCTAAATCATATCAACTATAGTAGGACATTATTTATTTATGACATTTCTTACATTAAGTTGTATTAAATAGTGGGTTGACTTACCACCAAGGAAGTACCACACTTCTTGGATCTAGCACACGCTAGGAAGCCCACTGACATATATTGTTTAACTCTCTTTTGTGGTCTTGTTTTGTATTTCAGGTAGTTCCTCCTAGCCAAAAGGAAGCTCACAAATAGCATTGGATCAAGAAGTCAGAATGTGCACATGACCTTTAAACCAACCATCACAACAGGTATTCCTCCTTGGCCCATCACCTTATCTATTTCATCAAATCCATAAAGAAAATGGTGAAACATTTTGGCACCTAGTGGGACCCATCAGGGGTTCTTTTGCATTTTATTCATTCCTAGGTGAAATTTGTGTGTTTTTTTCCCTTTTGAAAAGCTTCCACATTAATTTTCTTCTCTGGAATCTTCCCCCTCTTTCTATTGTCTAAAAGCAATCATGTTTTTGGTGCTTAAAAAGAATATACTTCTTTCTTTCATTAGTATTGCATTAGTGAAAGAGCATCCCTCTTCCTGTTCATCACTTGCTACATCGAATATCACATTTTGATTTGGGTTTAAAACACTTGCATGGCATTCTGATTTGTTGCATTATATCTCACATTAAAATTGAGGGAAACCTATATGCTGGAAGTCATGCCCAGTTGATGGTTGACACAACTGAATCATAGAAAGCACATTCTCTCTTCTCTCTCTTTGCCAAACTACACAAATTGGAATATACACATCTTCTTAAACAACATCCCACCGAAAGAAGAAGTTTATCAATGATCACATGATCAGAGGATTGACAGTGGGCACCCAACTGGTTATCTCTGTCCAGTCACCCATCAGAGAAAGGCCCGCCCCCACCAAAACATAACCTGAAACCTCACCTTTAGAATTTCCTTCTTCGTAGGAAGCCTTCCCAACCAAAAAAACTCTATTCTAAATTCATGAGTCAGTCTTTAAATAGCATAAGCTAAACACACTAAATTCACTTGTAGGATTACGTGTTTTTCTTAGCTTTGTTCTTGACTTGTGTTTTGAGGTGTGAGGTCGTATTCTCCATTTTTCTTTCCTTTCACACTCCATAATCATAGTTGGTGTATTCCGACTATTTTTGAGTGTGTCAAGACTCATTTTTTTTTACCATATCTAGACTTTTGGGTTGGTGTCTCATTCAACTTTAATTCACAAAAAAAGAAAATTTTTCTTCATTCTATAGATTTCACAAGAATCGCATCATTCATAGACCACATCGGTTTACATCTGACCATCATCGGTTTATCTGACCGGTGTCGGTTCCCGTGCTTTTGGTCAAGTTTACCCAAAGAGCACTCATCTCATCTTCTTCTCTGTTTAAAATCTCTGGACATCACCATATCCTCTGCATTATGATATTATTGACTAAATATAGCTTCCACAGTTGACTTTCCTCATTTTTTGTCTCACTTCTCAAATCTTGCTTTCCCACAAGAATCGACATCGCTATGTGACCATCATCGTTCACCTAATCAACATGGTTTGCCTAACGTCATCATCCTTTTTCTATTTTTATTTTTAATCAAAACACCTACCAATTCACCTCTCATAATCAATTATTTTCCATCCTTTTTTTTTTTGTGTCATTTACAGAATATAGTCTTACCAAGTCAACACTTATTCACATGGTGTTGACTCACAGCCAAACTAATGCCCTCATATTTCATGCCAGCCATCAACCACTCCCACCTAGTCCATCACCCCATCCATCCTATCACCTATGGATCCAACTCAACTTATCCCCATTACTACGGTGATGAGGAGTTCACAAGACTCCTTGATCAAAACCCCGTGGCCCTACAATACTATCTCACCCACTCATCCACCAGGATTCCTCAAGGTTAAGTTAATATATGACATGCCCATATCTATCCCTCCTACTCTCACCCCCACCTCTGCATCAGCTAGCACCTAGCTCGGTGCTACCATCATCCACTTTACCACATGTGGTGTCTCAGCTAGGTCCCACAACCCTTTATAACTCGCAACATCTACATCATCATATCACACACATGACATCATGGTTCCTCCGAAACCACCTTAAGTATAGCCCCATCTGCACCCACTACCTCACATATACCTATTACATCACAACCACCTCCGGTGTCGAAACTTACACCCCTTTCCAGAACCTCATCCTTTCTATCCCACAGTCCTTACCCCCAATCACCACTAGAGTTGTTATGACTACCCCACCCACTTACACATACTACCAACAACCCCCGACCTCATCTATCACTTATTCTATTGGCTATGTGCCACCTACATCTATTCCTCCTATGTAGTTCTCATACTCAACACCACCATACACTAACATACCACCCACCTCATACATTCAACATCAACCCCCTTTTTTTTCGTAGGGGGCACCCATTCATCACAACCTACCAATGACCTCATTAAGATGATGATGGAAAAGATGCAGACCTTAGAAGCATCTATTTCTGGCTCATAATTCTTTAACTTATGATGAAATATATAATGAGCCTATCCATCCATCTATTCCCATTCATCCCTACCTTGTGCATTGGGAAATGCCTAAATTCAATCACTTCAATAAGTAAAGAAGACCCACAACAACACTTTGGTCATTCAAACATGGGTGCTACCTAATCACCCATGATGATGCTTTTCTCCTATGAACCTTCCCAATGTCCTTGATAGGACCAACATTGGATTGGTATAGTGGACTACCTAGACATTCCATTTATTCCTTTAATCAAGTAGCCCAAGCTTTCTTAGACCATTTTTCAATCAATGTTATCAAGAAAGTCACCATGACCGATCTCTATTCAACCCGATAGTATGAAGATGAATCTATCACAGATTTTGTTTCCCGCTAGTGGAGTCTTATCAACCAATTAATGTTCCAGCTACCTCAGACTGAACTTATTGAGTTGTTTCACTAGAGCTTTTGTGCTAGACACATCTCACCAACTCTGTAGGTACAAACCCTTCCAAACCTTGATGAAGCATTCACCATGGCATGAAAGCTGGAAATTCATGCCATTGAAGAAAAGAAAATCCAATTATGAAACAAGAATGCCCCATTCAAATCAAATGACTCTTCTTCATCTTCAAAACCTCAAAATAACTATTCAAATCCCAAAGGATCTACCAATGTGGTAGTCCTCAAGGTGGGTCCATCTCATCCTTCTAATCAAGCCCAACCTTCTTCCAATCTTTCCCCTATCTAGGCCTTTCAGCTCTCGGAGGGAGAACAATGGAAGTACACTTCAATTGGAGAGCCCTATTCTTAGTCTTGGAAAAGCTTCTTAAAGTTGGAGCCATTACACTTCCTCCCATAAAACCTCATACAGTTTTGATCCTGCCATCCCATCCTATGCTATGGTATAAAGAACATGACTACTGTAATTACCATCATGTTAAAGGCCATAGTGATGGTAACTGCATAAATTTTAAGAACATTGTCCAAGAGATGATAGATAATGGAGACCTTGTCATGGACAACCCAAAATGCGCCAAAAATCAAAATTTGCACATCTTTAAAAATTCATTCCCTAACCATAAACCATCATCTAATCAAAATAGTGAACCTTCATCCAATGAAAACAATGTCCGTGAAGTCCACGTGGTTTTTGATATCATACCAACCATTCCTCAAATCCCACCTATTTTATCTATTGAGGAAATTTTGGCATGAGCTCCTCTACCCACAGAGGAGCATACCCTTCTACTCCTTCACCCACAGAGGAGTCCCCCTCATCTCCCCTTACTCTCATGGAGGAACCCACACTTTCTACCGATGCCATTTCACCATCTACCTCACAACCTACCAAACAATCAACACTTTTAATTCTCCCATCCATAGAGAATCATCATCACCTTCTCCTCCACCAAGGAGAAGTCTACATCACCCCACCTATTATCTCTCCTACCCATGGGAGACTCATCAGACATGCCACTACCTATTGGGGAAGTTCTCCCCTCAACATCCAGACCCCATTGACATGATCTTAGCTCTTTTACCTACAGAGTCCGAGGCTAGCCAATTCCCTATCTCATAGACATATTTTATAGGGATTTCCACCAAACCAACTCCATCTTCTTCTTCAGTAGTCCCATTTTTCATGGCTGGCCGATCACTTGGATTACGTTGATAATTCCATGCTCTGGGGACGTCTTTGGCTCCCCTTTTTGACCCAAATGCAAATGTTTCCTGAAGATACTTCCACGATCTACCCAAAGGTATTTTTCAGCAACCAAATCAACATTGACCATGCCTATTGAAATGAATTCTTCTTCATCATCTCTACCTACATCCAAACCTTTACCCACAACTAAAACCATTTCCCAAACCTAAAAACCTACCCACACCTATCTCTCATCTATATCTAGACCCATCACTACCTTGGGTGTCATGCCGACATCAAGCCTTACTCACCCACCTATCAAATTGGACTTAGCAACATCATCTCAAACCCACACCAACATTATCCCTCCACCTAAAAAGAAAACCCAACCTTCTAGGCCCATACACACCGGTCTCACCTACCACACCTTTGTCACCTTCCCCCTTTCCATCCATCCTAGGGCCCCATCCATCAACCCTGATCAAATAGTCTCCTACCCAAGGCCAGTCAAAAGCTAAACAACCTACTACTACATCATGAGCCTTCATTACACCTCATTCACCCAAAAACCAAACACCCCTCCCTCACCCTCACCATGCACTTTTACCACCTATACCTCCACAGTTACTATAACCCCAACCTTTACCTATATGACTTCAACCCATGCCATCTACCCAACCTCTACCAACCACCTCCACCAACTCGGTTTCCCCCATGGGTAACCCATCCTCTTCCACCATCTACTTTTTCCCTTCTACATCCCGTACCCCCATGTCACCTTTACCCAAGAAGGTGCAACCCAAAGATAAGAATCCACTACCCTCCAATAAGGTAGTCAAACCAAAAAAACCTTCCATCGCTAGCTCTTCTACCCCACCTTTACCCAAAAGATGCCAATCAAAACATAAGACCATACCACTTCCAAAACAAGTGGACCAACCCATTCCCCCTCCTATAAAGCCTCTTCCCTCATGATCATCCACACCTTTACCCAAACCCACACTCACTTCCCATTGTGATCCATTAGTGGGGTCCTACGCCAACATTTTAACTAATCTCTTAGAGACTTCATCATCACATTACCACCACTTGACCTTATGATCCTCTCAAACCCAAACCAAAAGGGTTTGATGAAACCAAGATTTGTGCCTATCATCATGTGTCAGACATGATGTAGAAAATTGTAAGGCTCTAAAGACCATTCTTCTCCAACTTTTTCCTCTGAAAAAATTTTGATGATGATGACCTTCTTGATGAGGACCATGTTCCACCTTCACCTATCACCACACATCATCATCCTTTACCCATTCAATGATCAATATCTCCACCCCCACAACCATTTTATCCACCTCCAAAATTTGAGATCAACATGGTCCGTATTAGAGAGTTGGCCAAATCACCACCCAAATGTCAGTGTGCCCTACTCATTTCACAAGGCTCTTATCCACCATTAGGGTTTTTTCCCTCATGCCATTACCTTTCATGGACACACCCTCTCCATCCACCTCCCCTCAGATTAACATGGTTCACGTTGCCACCCATGCTTAGAAAGACAAAGGAAAAGAAAAAGCAACTAGCCCATCAACCAACCCCATGCCCAATATACCATCTACACCCACACCCAAAATCACCATTCGAGGACCTACATACCCTATCTGACGATGGGGTCACCCATCACACAATGATAAAACAATTACATCAAGTCTCCTCTAAAGATGTCTTTGTATGATCTTGTCCAAACTTTTGAATCTCATAGACAAGCCCTTATTGAGGTTTTACAATCCATTGAAGTTTTACCCAATGACCCCACACCTAGTGGCCTCCATTATTACCCCTCACCACATGTGGCCTCACTTACCAAATCATCTCCTTCTTCTACCCCCATGCCCACTCCTCAAGTTTCCACCCTCAGCTTCTCTGATGAGGAGATTGTACCTCTCTAGTTAGATGACCCGATCCCACCCTTTTCATTTTTCCATCTATATCGATAACATACATGTATGACATCATCATGATCGATGGTGGTGCTAGCATTAACATCATCTCCTCCCACACATACAATCAAATGTGTATCCCTTCTAATTATATGCATAATAACCCAGTTATGTTGTGCTCCTTCAATGACGCCATTACCTCCACCCTTGGCACCATTATCCTTCATGTTTGCGTAGGCCCTCACACTATCCCAGAACTATTCTACATCTTAGAGGGAGAGTTCTAGTATAACCTATTTCTCGGAAGACCTTGGATTCACATCATGGGTTGTGTCCTTCAACTTACACACGTTGTGTAAAATTTGAACATGAAGGACATAACTATACCATCCCCACCGACCCATCACCATTCAAAACTTGTAACATGTTATACCGACCCAATGATGTACTTGTACCGGTCAAGGCATCTGCCACTACCCCCACTTCTCCTTCACCCATGACCCCATCCACCAATTTTCACCACCTCTCCCACATCTAACTCTTCTATTCCTACTACGCCCCTCAACCTCTGCAGCTGACCCATCTACTTCCCAACCAACCGATACCCCTCCTACCCAATCATCTAGTGAGTCATCTATCCCCACCACCCACATATCGACTACTGATCCCTTAGAAGGTTTTTCAATGCCTCACTCTGGGGGAGTACACCTATACAATATCAACACATTCCTCACTCCACAAGAGTATGGAAACCTATGCCAACACCCTAGTTATGACTACCATGTATAGGTGAGGTTTTTCCTTATGGTCCTCCCCACCTTCACACTAACCTAACATATGGGGGACTTGACACTACCACTTATTCACCCGAACCTCCATCCCAAACATGACCATTTTCATCTGACCTCCAATCCCTTACTACTAACCACCACTTCACCCACACTTTCCTTCATTGTGCATGGAAAGGCTTTGGTTTCAGTTTTTATGAACAAGGCCACCATACATCATTTCATGTACCACCCATGTAAACACAATGATCATAGTGGCATTGGATTTTCCACACCACCTTCCAAGAAGGCCCGCATCGACCTCATTGAGGAAGAAAAACCTTCTTCACCCCATTCACCAATGTCACCACCTTCACCCATGGAGTCCATAGATCCCAAATCTATTCCTCCTAACTTTTTTTTTTGTAAACACATGATTTCCCTGGGACCTCTGATTTATCAATGCGATGGTGAGGTTCCTCTTCTCTTCCCTTCTATATCCTGACATGATCGATGATGATACACCTTCTATTAATGTCATTCAATGTTAGGATGATGAGTCTATCCTCACCTACCTTGGTGTGGAAGATTCTTATATTCACGGTCGTTACCTTCTAGAGATGCAAACCATGTTGAATGAATTCGACTATCAAAATCAACATTAATACTCAAGATGACCCACACATTCTAAAGATAGGCCAATCTTTAGATGTTGCTAAACAAGAAGCTTTTACTTCTTTCCTCCGGGACCATAGCAACACTTTTTTTGCTTGGTCCTATGTTGATATGCCCAGTATTGACCCAAACATTGTGGTCCACAATATCATAACCATTCTTGATGCCAAACCCATAAAACAAAAGCTGTGGAAAATGCATCCTCGCATTGCTCTTCTTGTCAAAGAAGAACTTCAATGCCTTCTCTCGGTTTCCTTCATCCTACCCATTGACTATCCCCAATGGATTTCTAACATCATTCCTATCACAAAAGTGATAGGGGGGACTCACATTTGCATGGATTTTCATGTGACCTCAACTTAGCTTTCCCCAAAGATGATTTTCCTCTACCAGGTATTGACCAACTAGTTGATCTCACCACCGCCATGAGATGTTATCACTCATGGATGGTTTCTCGGGTTATAATCAAATATTACTCACTCCAGAAGATCAACAAAAAACTTCCTTCATCACTCCTTGGGGGACCTTCTGCTATCGAGTCATGCCTTTTGGCCTTAAAAATGTTGGTGCTACATATCAGTGAGCCATGACTTATATCTTCCATGACATCATGCATCACATATTGGAAGATTATGTAGATGACCTTCTTTCCAAATCCAAACATCGGGCCGAACACCTGATAGTCCTTAAGGTCATCTTTGACCACCTCATCAAGTATTGTGTTCACCTTCAACCTAAGAAGTGTGTCTTTGTGGTACTTTTAGGAAAACTCCTTGGTTTCATCATTTCTTTGTGTGGCATAGAAGTTGATCCTGCTAAAGTAAAGGCTATTCTGAAATTCCTCCACCTACTAATCTCCATCAACTTTGATTTTGCAAGGTAAGTTGCAATCTATTCATCATTTTATTTCACAACTTTTCGACCACCATTATCAACCATTTCATCATCTCCTCAAAAAGGATATCTCATTCAAATGGGATGATGAATGCCACAAAGCCTTTGATGCCTTAAAACAATACCTTCTTCAACCACTAGTGCTCATTCCTCCTAAGGATGACCAACCCTTTTACCTATACATTTTACTACTGACCATTCCTTTAGGTGCCATGCTCACTCATCATCATGATGAGAAACACAGAGAGAAAGTGGTTTATTACATAAGTCCATACCTTTTGGACTATGAAACTAGATACACCCATGCCAAAAAAACTTTTCTTAGCCTTAGTTTTTGTCACCACCAAGCTTTGTCATTACCTACTCAACCACAAAACCTTTTTCATCACCAACACTGACCCCTTACATTACATGTATGCCAAACCCTACCAACATCAATGTGTTGCACATTGGCTCATGCTTCTCGCAGACCTTGACCTCGAATTCATCCATCAAAAATCCATCAAAGGCCAAACCATCGCTGACCAACTAAGCAAGATGCACCTCTTTTTAGAAAATCAACCCTCTAACTTTGATTTCCCGATGAATCCATTACTACCCTCTCCTTGGATGATACCACTTACCAAATGACCCTCTTCTTTGATGGTTCCAAGTGTCAACGTGGGGGTGGTGCTGGTGTTATCCTCATTCCTCTTGGTGGTGAACCCATGCCTTTATCTTTCAAACTAGATTTTGATTGTACAAACAATATCGTTGAATATGAAGCACTCGTATTGGGTCTCAAGCATCTTATGCCTTAGATGTTAAGTCAATCAATATCTTTGGTGATTCCTAACTGGTTGTAAATCAATCAAGTCAATGGTATATACCAATTTTGTAATGAAATACTTCAAAAGTATAAGCATCATGTAGACATACTTTTGACTACCTTTGACCATTATGAACTTCAAACCACCCCACGTTCTACCAATAAATTTGTGGATACCATGGCCTATCTGGCTTCTCAGATACCCACTTCACCTACCGACTCTAAAATATTTGTCACAATACAAAGGTTACAATCACCCTCTTATTTACCTCATGAGGTCCACTCTCATTGGAACCATTGCACCTGACCCACGTGACCTTTGGTATAAGTAGTTTGTAGACTACCTTTCCCTTTCCATTCTACCTCCCGATCTCACTCATAATGGACAATGTGCCTTTCTTAAAAGTGTCTCTCACTATGTCATCATGGGTGGTCTCCTTTATAAGTGTGGCTTTGATGGTATTCTCTTACGATGCCTTACAAGTTTTGAAATTCCCTACACCATCAAGGAAGTTCATGATGGAATTTGTGGAGGCCACTTTAGTGGTTTAGTTATCGCTAAATGCATTCTTCACCTTGGCTATTATTGGCCAACCCTAAACCATGACTGTTGTGACTATGTCAAACATTGTGTGAAATGCCAACAACATGCTAATCTTCATCACACACCTAGTCATGCCTACAGGTCACATGAGACCTTTGGCCTTTCTCTCAATGGGGTTTGGATCTTTGTCAGAGAGATCAATCCTCATTCTTCACAATGCCATCAATGGATTATAACTGCTACTAAATATTACACTAAATGGGTAGAATCCATTCCCTCATTTCTACAAAAGCTGAGAAAATATGTGAATTCATCAACCATCACATCATTTTTCACTTTGGTGTTCCTCACCATCTCATCACTGATAATGGAAAACAATTCAAAAACAAAACCCTACAAAAAAGTTTGTGATGCTTTTGGCATTCAACTCAGTTTCTCATCACCTTATTACCCACAAACAAATGGCCAAGAAGAATCAACCAATAAAACCTTGAACAAAATTCTTATGAAAGTAGTTGATGATATTGGGAAGGATTGGCATACACACATTCCTTTTTCACCTTGTGGGCTTACCACACTAGTATTCACACCTTGACTGTTGCCACACTTTTTCTCTCTGGTCTATGGTACCGAGGTTGTCTTGCCTCTCGAAGTCTAGATTCCATCTCTCCACATCTCACTACAAGACATGCTCAATGATGATGATTTTTCCAGACCATTTAAGCACAACTTGAGTTGTTAGATGAACGTCATCTCAATGCTCTTGACCATCTCCAAATCTACCAAAAATGTATCAAACATGCCTATGAAAAATGTGTCCATGAACAAACCTTCTAGGTTGGTGACCTCATCCTGAAGGAAAATCAACATGTAACCAAAGAAGAGAAAAGTAAATGGGGAAAATTTTCTCCTAATTGGCTTGGACCCTATATCGTTACTCATGCCTATGGATCAGGTGCTTATCATTTGTCTTCACTCGAAGGTAAACCCAAACTGAGCCCTCAATGCCTTACATCTTAGACCATTTTATTGTTGAAATCAAGTCCTATATCACCTTTTATCTATTGACCACTCATCCCTTGAGTGTTGTTCACCTTCCATGTTACCCATTTTGAGGATCAATGACTAAACAAGAATCATGTGATTACCCATCACCTTTCAGCCTTATCTTCAATATGAGTATCATGGCTCTACTCATAGCATGATTCTCATGGATACTTTTCATCTTTTTCAAAGATGGAATCCCATGGTCATTCATCACTTGAAACCATCTCTTTCATAGTTAACCTCTGTGTGTACTATGGTTTTGTCTTCTAAACAAGAACCTAATCTTCCTCTATAGTCTTGTCCATGACTTAAAACATGTCCAAAAAAAAAATGGGATTCAACTCCTTGAGTCAAACTTCTAAAAAAGATGACTCCCTCAAAAGGACATCTCTTCTCTCTATCTCACGCATTATAAATAGACTGCTCCCTCGAAGGACAACTATATAAAGTCATTGCAAAAAATACAATAAAATGTTTAGAAGCTTCCCACATCGATCAACTTCACGAAGACCTCAAGGAGATAATATACTCATCCCATATAGACTTCCCACATCGATCAGTCTATCAAAAAAAAAAAAAAAAAAAGAAAATGATAAATTTTTTTGTCATGGACTTGCCTATTTTTGATCATGGGTTTCTTGCTAGGTAAACATGTTGTCATACACTAAGTTACGCTAAACCACCCACTTTCACCTCATTTCCTTTTCACCCTATTTTTCTCTCTACTCAAGGGACTTCATAATTGTGACATTTCATGATCATGTGACTTTCTTCACCCTTAGAATAGTCCATTATGCAATGCCTTTAGGGTCTTACATTCATAAGCCCATCTTGGGTATGATAGACTCATTAGGTTCTTATCAATTAGGTGGCTCTTTTACCACCTCTTACCATTCACCTTCCTCATTACTTATTGATTATCCTATATAGGACTAGACCATCGACACCTACATTTTAAATATTTTCACTATCACCTAAGACTCAACCATGCCTATCACCTAAGACTCAAACCATACCTAAAACCTACCAACCTAAAACCTACCAACCCATTCCTCTACCTCATCATATTCTTCCCTAGCTTATGGGAGAACTACATCGCCTGAGGCCCCTTTTTTGGCGAGGCTATGTAGGCAACACTCTAGGGCATGGGGCCCTTGGAGGTTAGCTCACCACCCTTTACCCTAACCAATTTCCCCTTCATTTTCCTATTCACATTCTACCTTAGTTAGTTTCCATTTTATATCAACAATTGGAAAATTAAACCAAACAAGCACCAATTAACAAACATTTTACCACATCATCAAATCATTCATTTATCATTTTTATATTTCCATATAAAATATTTGGAAATTTAAACCATAACATGCATATAACATCACCATTTATCTCCCATGTTACCAATAACTTGGAACTTAAATCAAAAACCAAAATTAAATCAAATGCCTAAATGAACTCCATCATGCCTAACCACCATGCCTAAACTGACCTAACTCCACCATGCCTAAACCAACCATGACTCCACCATGCCCTGAAACTGACCCTCCTCAACCATGCCTAAACCGACCTGACTCCATCATGCCTAAATGACCTAACTCCATCATGCCTAAAAACCTGACTCCATCATGCCTAAATCAAACTCCACCCCTAAATGACTAATGACTGACTCCATCATGCCTAAATGACCTCGATCCATCATGCCTAAACTAATCCACAATCATCATGCCTAATCCACCTAGTTTCCATCACATAAACAATAACACTGGAAATTACACACATAACTACAACATCATACCATAAATATCACCATCTCTATAAAAATCATTAGAATATGTGTGTCCATACATATGTGCAGAGATAAAAATCAATACAATCTCTCATCATATAATCTCAACATCTTCACTTGCACGTAGGCGGTATAATAATCAAAATCTCAAAAAAACTCTCATGTACATCCTCTATCTATCTTGCATGCACGTAGGCCAATATAATAAATAAAAATATAAAAAATCTATATCCTGAACATATATGGTGACTAATCATCACCCCACCTGATGTCCATGCCAGTCTCATCTATCTCCTCCTCCTCCTAGCCCTAGCCCCGTGCCCTACCACCATCTCTCTCTCTCTCGTATGGGTCTAGCCCTCAGCCTCTTCCTACCAACGGCTGGAGCTGGGTCCTAGCCTCCGTGAGCTCAGTCGCCTCTCACCCGACCTTGTCTATGGGCTCACCATTAGCCCCCATGTACTCTCTACACTATGTGTGTGAGATCTGGTCCTCTCACTCGAGGCTGTTGTATGCTCTGTACTCTACATACGAGGGGACATCTATCCCCATGGTAGTCAAATGGTCCTGATAATACCGTGCCTCATTCAGGGCATCCTTAAACCTGGCCATCGGTACTATCTGTGGTGGTGGTGCCATTGGTCTCGGACCCTATACTGTACCATGGGACCCTATCCGATGACCTACCTCCTACCATGGGACCTATCTCCCTATCCCGTACCTGGTGACCTGTACCCCTTGAGTCTGCATGTGTGCTGCTTGTGCTTGACAGGACCTGGGCCTATAAGGTCATATATGTGCTCTCGTGTAGTGGCCAATGGCCCCGCAACCTACTACTACCTATGCCTGTAAGGTGGCCACCTATCCCCCATCTCCATCTCCACCCTATGCGGGTGCCTGTCCCTGGGAAATCTGGGCATGTAAAGCCACCACATGTGCCTGTAATGTGGCCACCTGTGCCTCAGACCCTATCAACTACCCCTAAACCTATAAACCTATAATCTGGGCTGTAAGTGGCAACCTACCCCTACAAAGTATCCCTCTAAACTGTAAGGGTAGCCAAGTCTGCTTCTGCCCTGGCCTAGGTGGTGTTGCTTGTAGCTAGACTACCCACCACTACCTATATCTATCTAGTAACCCTGACATCATCAATCCATCGGTCCCACTACCTTCCTCCTCCTCCTCCCTATTCGGCACATTTATTGCTGCTGTGGTAGAGGCATAGGCCTCTCCACGTCATCTCTCATGTACTGTGGGAATGGTGGTGGCACATCCTGGGGCAGCCCAAACTACCATCTGACCCTATCAATAGGTATCATCTCATGCTGCTCACCGCACATGATGCCCCTCTATCCACCTAAGTAGTTGTAACTCATCCAACTCCACCACCATCTTCTTGTATGAAGGGAAGCCAACATATGGCCTCCAAATGATGTCAACCCTAGATAATCCCTCCAACACCCACCTATAATATGCCACATCGTGAGTAGCCCTAGCATCCCTGCACTCTCCAACAATAGGCACCCAACACTCCTATACCCAACTCAAACCAAGCCCACATCAAATGCATGCATCTGGTTAGGGCATACAACTGGACACACACATATGATGTGCTCATATGCCCAAAAGTGTAAGAAGAAAGGTGCAACACAAACTGAACCTCCGTAACCACCCGTAGGCCCATAAACTCCTGTATAACTACACCAAGTATGTTGGTGCCCAAGAAAAATGGGTCCTATCCTCCATCATGTCATGGAGAACCCCCATCAGTTGCCCATGGGAATCTCCCACCCTCCACATCTGGTAGTAGTGCAAAACAACACACTGCCTCCATGATCAGGACCACTAACCTCATCTCCTCAGGATGGGCCGCATACATATCTCTCCATAGCTCAGGCTCACACTATGGAACCTCATCTCTGCCATCCCCTCTCCAAACACCATCAACATCAGCTCCTCTGATGCCTATGAAGAAATAGAATAAACTACATGTCCCCACTATCGGTAAATCGTAAGATCCTGTACACATCCTCTAGGGTGATTGTGATCTCACCCATTGAGTAGATGAAATGTGTTGGTCATTGAATCCCATCTATCGATGAGTGTGACCATCAAGCTCTCGGATCTCCCAAACTATGTGCATGTATCATCTAACCCCAATAAGGCCAACATCTGTAATGTGACACCACTCTCTCCATGCTCCCTCATACCACTAGTAATAGAGGTGGTACTCTATCTCTCATCCGCAACTGGTCCCCCTCCCACCCAACAAATCATACCATTATTAAACCTTCACCATACCCAACACATCTCTTACCCAACAAACCTATTCCCAAACCCTTATTGCTTATTATACCCCAACCCTATAGATTACCCCTTTTTACACCCACCACTTTACACCCCTACCATATCATATATACCTATTACCCTACTCATTCTCAATAAACTTACCTTTCCACCTAATTACCTATCTTTTTCTCCTGCCCTACCTTGTTTCTTGATCTATTTTTTTTCCTCAAAATCTGACTCATCGCATCTTCACATTGGTCACTTTCGCATGGTCCATGGTCCATCATGACCTAGTATCGGTCACCTATGCTATTTGATCGATGCTATGCCAATGCCAACCGACGTTGGCCAAATTGATCGACGTTGGTCACATCACATGGTGACCGAACCCAAAACCCCCCCCTATTTCTCCCAAAATTCTCAAATCTAACCTATAACCCTATCCTACCTTACCCAAACCTAACCTAAACCCCCTCCCCACCCCTATTTACCCTACCTAGGACCTCCCCCTCCCTCATTGCAAAATTTTAACCACAAATTCAAAATTATACCCCCCCTACCCAAACACAATTTTACCCAACACCAATTTTACCAACCTATTTTAACAAATAACAAATGACAAATGGGATCAAATCCTACCTCATCGTGGTGCCATTGGTGGTGGTGGTATGTCATCCTGGCACACCGTGGCCCACCCAAACCCTCTCCCACCTCTGCCATGCCCAAATCACCAAATCCACTCCTCTACTCCAACCAATCAAATGATCCCCCGAGCTCGTGGACCCATCTCCCTAGCTCCTCTCACCAACTCGTACTCTCCACCTCAGCTAGGTACAATGCCTTATCCTTCTCTCTCGAAAAAGTACAAAAGGTCAAATGACTCTGTCATTTTCTCCAAAGTCACAACACAACAATGATTCATAAAATATGGAATTTTTATTTTATAAACCCAACCCGACCCGACTCGACTGATGTTGGTCATATTTGTGCCCTAGACAACCGACGTTGGTCACCCTATAACCAAAGCATCGGTCAACCCTTATAACTATTTGGCCTTGCTAAGCTTCCTTTTTCCTACAACCATTAGTAGTGCTCACACACCTTTTATCATTCCAGACACCTATGAACCATACCTACAAGCCCAAACTACCCCTACATTTCCTTTGTTGCATCTTGGGATTTGTTATTTTACCTATACCTTGGCCTTACCCATGCCATGACCTATTTTCCTGAACCTGACCTACTTGGTGTGACCATTGACCTTATGTACTCGTTATACCTTGTGATGTTGTTACCTATGTTGTTTTAGCCTAACAACCATACCTTGCCTATTATTTTCATGCCATTTATCCCGACCAAACCTTTGGTGTACTGGAACATACCTAAACATTCCTACGCACCGACCTATGTTGTGTTTCTAGACCATATCCTATACCTTGGATACCTGAATCACTTCACCCTTGTTTGGATAAACCTATCGACCTTGGATGATGTAGAGTTTGCAAGCTCTTCAACCTGGTACCATGTATTGCAATCTATATGTGTGTGTGCATTTGATTGCCATTACCCATGACCTGATTTTGACCCCAACCTATTACCTATTACCCGAGTTGACCATCACCCTTTCCCATAGTACTCATACCCTTCCCACCTATCTTCACCAACTACACATTTATCAAACCACTCACCGATTCCGTATTACACCTCATCAATGCCTTGGTTTGAGGGGGATCACCTTCACCCACACATGGGGCAATCACTTCTTGTTTTTGTCATCACTTACCAATACAAGCTATGCAACAAAAAGGGGAAAATGTAGACACCAAAATTGGGTCACACTCCCCTTGGTCCCTTTTCAAATAGCCAACTTAAACATATTCACCTAACCATGACCCTTTTACCCCACATTAATATTAGTTTAATTATTTATAATTAAATTAATACTCATCCTCACAATATTCATTATTTAATTACCTTAATTAAAACTAATTTCCACCTCACCTAGACACCTCACCCCACCACCTCACCTAGACACCTCATCACAAACCTATTCTTAGCATGTTTCCCTTTTACTAGGACTCAATATTCACTCACCATAACTAACTAAGACTTAGTCCTACCTACCTTAATTAACTAAGACTTAGTTCAACCCTAAAATCACATGCCTATTCTTCCTCTAACCACATTCCCACTTATCTAAGCATGTAACATTCCATTTTGATCCATGAGAAAGAGATAGAGCTGGCCAAAAGATTGCCAAGATCTGTCATTTTTAGTAAACCTAGGATTTTCACCTTAACCGATGCCTGGTCAACCCTAAACCGACGCCGGTCACCCTAAACCATTTCGGTTACCATATATTCATTTTGGTAACCTTTTTTGAGAGGTTGGCCACATTCTCAAGTTTTGGAATGAAGGAGATCTACATGCAAGCAAGAACCAGAGCCCTTTCACACATCCAGATAGCCATAGCCAACACCAAGATGGATCGAAGGTATTTGCATTCATGGTAGCATTTCAGAAGCACTTTACCATGCACACGAGCACCATTCCACATAGATCAACCATCACCATCATCCAACCATCAAATCTGCAAACACCTAGTAAGTGTATCTCTAACCTGCATCATTTCATACTTATTTAGATTACAAAGTTTCTTCATCTCTGTTTATCAACATCTATTTGCATTTTTCATCCCACCCTTGTTACCTTCTATGTGAATCCAACCATTCCATCACCCACAATCATTTAATCACCTATACTTGATTCCTGAATACCTCTGAGTACCCCAACACCTCCACAGACCTAACCATTTTCCCTACCATCTTTATCTTATCTCAAAACCCCCAAAACCCATTTTATTGAATTTCTACCATCCCACCTTAACCTTGGTTATCATGACCTTCTTCTCTAATCATCATCATGGTCATACCTCACCGATGTTGGTCTCTATATTTGGTAATCCTGCCAATAATAAAAAACCTAAAAACCTACATCCAAGAAACCCAAGCTACCCAGAATCTGACCCTGACTATTCCAACACCTTGACTACCTACCCTACTTCTAGATCTGATCATAACCTAGCCTATGTTATATTAGATTTTCTTATTGTATTTGGATGAGATACCTAAATCATATCAACTACAATAGGACATTATTTATTTATGACATTTCTTACATTAAGTTGTATTAAAAATGGGTTGATTTACCACCAAGGAAGTACCACACAGAGGGGTAATGGGGGAAAAATTGAAATTTGAATAGGAAGGGGAGGATAAATGTGTGAGATGATGATAAGGGGGAAACATACCAAAAATTTGTGTCTTCTTTTTCACCCTTTTTCAAGTGTCTTGTGTTTAATCAATCCGTGAGACAATAAAAATAAATGGTGAGAGATAATGGTTGAGGTTCTCCTTCAAACTATGGATTGATGACATGAAGGGTATTGATAATTTTTTTGAAAGAGATAAATTGAGGAATGAGAGAAAGAAGGTAAAAATCATGAGAAAGAGGATAAAAAGATGCCTCAAGTGAAGGGGGATGACTATTGATAGGGTAAAAATAAAAGTAAAAACTATGGTGGTGACCAAGGAAACACATCAGTAGGAACATAGCACAACCTATGATGGAGGTGACATTAATGGCCTACAGACCCCATGAGTTAGAAAAAGTCACCTTTGTGAGATGGAGGTAATCCAATGGGAATCCACTCAAATGGATGTGCAAGCCATGGGACCAATGGGTTAAAGGAAGACATCAAAATATGCACAAATAAATGCAAGGATGGTCAAAATAAAGGTTTGATAGATGGTCAGGAAATAAAGCATGGAAAAATATTATGAGTTATCCTTCAAATCTTAGGAAGTGAGAATATGTGTCCTGGAAGGATGGGGATGAAAGATGGCCATAATGGTGGGTTTTAAGATGAGTGATGGTGCCCCTAAGAAGGAACACATAGATGACCTCAAAGTGGGCTATAAGATGTGATTAAAGATAAGCAAAGATAGATAGATTGGCTCAAAATATTTAAAGATGAAAAGATGAGGTATGCGGGATAAGTGAAAGTGTGTTATGGGTGACACACAAGTCTAAGATGGAGGAACACAAAATTAAATGAGGAGATTGGTCAAGATGAGGGAAAAGAAGCAAAATTAGGGTTTGGGTCAACGACACATGAATGCATCGATGAAAATCGGATTGGGTCAATGCCAAATGAATGCATTGATGGTGACTACATTGGGTTAATGACAACCTGGATTGAGTAGATGATGACTAGGGTGAGTTGACGATGACCAAGGTCAATGCACCTATATAAGCAACTAGGGTGGCCGATAGGGCTCATTTGAACTATGTAATTTTTTCAATTGAGAGCTCGATAGAAAGATAAGTGTGTGATTGGGGTGAAATGGAAGATAACAGGGAATGAGGAAGTGAAAAAGGTCCATGAGGGTGGTAAGAATCAAAACCCTAGCTTAGTTTTTAATTTTAGTTGAGTTTTTTTAAGTTTTTACATTTTGTGAATAATTGATTCGTAGTAGGGGCCGGTCGGTGGTGACTAGTCTAGTTTCCATCGACCAAGAGGGGGTTGACATTGAATGGGTAGATATAGGGAAATTTGATATTTTTTTGATTAAAAAGGTGATTTTTATGATCTAGTTCTAATGGGCACTTTTCTTATTAGTTTATAGGATAAGGACATGTTGTATTTGAGAGATACAAATTCCTATAATATTTGATCAAATTAGAGGGATGTTACGAGATGCAGAGTAGGATCATTTGGTGGAAGTTGGATTGGTAGATTCCACCATTATCAAAGGGTTCCAAGGCATACAAGGTTAGTGATAACATTGATTGATAGGTGGGAGCCGAGGACTAGTAAATTTTGGTTCCAAACAAGAGAGATGAAGGGTACATTGGATGATGTGTACCATATTTTGAGATTTCAAATATAAGGGGAGCTGATAGATCCTATTACAATAGAAATGAAGTGGATGTATTGACACATTTGTTTAGAGCGATGCCCCACATATTATATTCACTTCAAGGAATTTTGTATTGAGGTATGATAAAAGCCAATGACGCTTAGGAGTAGGTTCCTATGCTTGGTTATGATTTCTATTTCATGTTATGGAATTATATATTCATGAGGAGATAGGTTTCAATGGACATTATTAGGGGTATTATCTAACATATTGGAGCACATGATAATGTTTGTGTTTTGTGTTTTATCTTATCGCTAGCGCAAGTCTATTATGGGTGATGGATGCATACATTGGGCATAGGACATACATGGATGTGTGGTTCTTATTACATTATTGGGCATATGAGCACATAGATGTAGTTACGCATCTAGGGTTTCCATGGATGACGGGTGATCATATAGAGCTAGTAGTGAGGTTATTAAGATGGTGACCCAACCAAGCTCATGGAGATTAGGGAGAGGGGTGACGAGTGGTATGAGGATATATTAGGGAACTTAGATGTGATGGAGGTGAGATGGAGGCCATATCGAGGTTTCCCAATATGACCAGGGAAGAAATTGAGTTATTTTGTATGAGGAGGGTCATATGGGTACAAGGGTGGAGACCAGAGATGGTGGAGGAAATTCATTTTCCACATGTGATGAGACAGTTTGGGTTAGTACAGATGGTGCCTGGGGAACAAATTAGTTATAGAAGAGAAGAGACAGAGAGGGATATACCTATTCTAGTTATGGAATACCCATTTGATGAGGCAATGGAGCCATGCGATAATGATGATGATGTAGGATTCTGAGTAGGGTTTGAGAGTAGATAGATGAAGCATGGGCTACCCAGAGGCTAGCGAGAGGGAACATGTATGAGAGGAGGAGGAAGTGCTTGGAGGAGAGTAAGAGGTAGTGCTTAGAGGAGAGGAGGTTGGATATGGAGGGGTGGTATCTAGGATAACTAGATTGTAGGTGGAGTTAGATGTCATACTTGAGGAGAGGGACACAACATGAAAAGAGGCCACATGATTGCGTCAGAGAGAGATCTAGTTTTACAACACCATGATAGGAATATCCATTAGAGAGAGGCTTATAAATTGAAGTATGGAGATCTCGGATCCATAACTAAGGTGACAGAAGTGCGGCATAAGAGGCCTCACAGGATTCGATTAGATGAAAATACATATTACTATGTCATTAGTTCAATATAAGGTGTTAGGTTAGGAGGTTTAATATTATAAGTACATTATGATAGCTAAACTACTTGATGTTTCATGGTATGTGACATACCTAGAACAAGAGAGGAGACTAGTGGGATCCACACCACCAATGTCATCCGAGAGCATGGCTAGCATGGCATATCTCGAGGCGAGTGAAATATAGATGATGGGGAAGATGGCAGATAGGCAGTGGACATGCCCTAGCTCCCGAAGGTTAGGGTTTGGCACTTAGAGTGTCTTATATGTAGTTCACCACTTAGTGGATGAACATTTTACAAATATTTTTGATAGCGATGTATAGATTTTGAGATAGATCCCAGTGAGATGTATATACATATTTCAATGATATGATGATTATACAATTTTGACATGATTTATATGTGTTATGAGGAGTCAACCAAGCTCATGGAGATAAGGGAGAGGGGTGAGGAGTGGTATTAGGAGAGATTAGGGAGCTTAGATGTGGAGGCGATGAGATGGAGGATGTACCATCCTCTTAAGATGGTGATCCAACCAGGATCAAGGAGATAGGGAAGAGGGGAGAGTAGTGGTATGATGAGAGATTGGGAGCTTAGATGTGGAGGAGGTGAGATGGAATCCATACCAAGGGTTCCCAACATGGACAGAGAGGAAAATATCAAGTTATTTCGTATGAGGAGGGTCATATGAGTATAGGGATGAAGACTATATATGGTGGAGGAAGTTCAGTTTCCATAGGTGATAAGATAAATTTGGGTTGGTACTTGACGGTGCTAAGGGAACCAATTAGATATAGAAGAGAGGAGATAGAGAGGGATTTACCTATTCCAGATGATGGAATAACCATTAGAGGAGGAAATGGAGCCATGTGATAGTGATGATGATGTGGGATTCAGAGTGGGGTTTGTAGAGTGGATGGATGAGGCATTGGCAACCCTGATAAATGAGGAGAGGGAACAAGTAGGAGGGGAGGAAGTAGTTCTGAGGAGAGGAGGAAGCAAAGCTTGGAGGATAGGAGGGTGGAGATGGAGGGGCGATAGCTAATATAGCTAGACCGTATGCAAATTTGAATGTCATACATTAGGATAGGGACAAAGTATGATAGGAGGCCATGGGGTTGTGTAAGGAGAAAGATCTAGTTTTATAGCACGGGAGAGGTATCTTTGTCGAGAGAGAGTTCTAAAAGCCAAGTATGTATATCTCATATCTCGTATCTAAGGTGAGAGTGAGTTATGCATAGGAAGCTTCATATGGAGTCGGCTTGCATTTACGATGTCTATTACCGTTTCATTATCGTAGTACAAGGAATTAGGTGAGGGGGTTTTTTTACAAGTGCATTACAAGTAGATAGACTACCTAATGTTCCATGGTATGTGCCATACCTAGTAGGAGAGAAGAGACTAGTGGGATCAATATGACAAGTTCCATTTGAGAGTACGATGAGTGTGGTGCATCTAAGGATAGAGTACGATCTAGATGATGGTGTAGATGGAGGATAGAGAGATGGACATGCCTGAGCTCCCAAAGGTTAGGGTTCATCACTTAGTGGATGAAAATTGTACAAATATTTTTATAACAATGTATATATTTTTGAGATAGATCCTAGTCGGATGTATAGACATATTTTGATGATATGATGATTATATGATTTTGGATGCTAGACCTAGTCATTGTTATTGGTTTTATCATTGATGCCAAGTTAAATTGATGGCAAAATTACGTGAATGGAGTAGTTGAAGGTTGATTGGTAGTGTTAAGTCACAGTGTGGTTCCAATTGGTATGCATGGTTCGAAGACGTATCAACAGTACAATGGTATGATGAGGCTTCCTAATGTGGTCAAAGATGATGAAACATGGTCAAACATGATGAAAGTGATGGATAGGTGTTTCGGTGATATACAAGGGCCTCACAAGATTATTGAGAATTTAAAGTGGTTTAAGAATGGTTAGAGGATGATTCGAGGTCACTGCATGCATGAATAGTGAGATATGGTTTCAATTGAGTTCACGAGATGTATTAAAAGGATTTAAAATTGATTCAGATTAATTTAAGGGTCTTAAAATAATTTTCACATGTTCTAAGTGCACACAAAATTTTTATGGAGAAAGAAAGAAATTTGGTACTTAGGAAGAGTTTACAAAAAATGAGATAATGAGTTTTAGTGTGTTATAGGTATATTTGGTGTGGATGGAGCTAGTTCCCTAGTAACTAATGTTCCCCACAATGGTTTTGAGGCTGAACGAAAAATAATTTAGTATATTACAGATTCAATGTGCATATGGGCCCAAGGGATACCGATGGAACATGTTCTTAGTGAGCCTTGGTTCCCTGCAAGTGAGGTTTGGCATAAAAGTGAAGGATTGTGTGCTTTGTGGGTCAAACGAAGAATTCGGGCACTAAGTAACGATGACACTATTCCACAAGTTTATAAGTTCCCACAAGTTGTTTTCGAGCACAAATTGAAGGATTAGTTTATTTTCAGTTTGAGGATATAAATAGGGCTCAAATGACTTATTCGGAAATCGTTCCTCTCAAGACCAAGTTCTTCGTATTTACCATTAATCGAAAAATAAATATATTGGGAAAAAGAAGATTTGTAGTGTTGTGTAGATCAAATGATATAAGCGGGCACAAGAGACACCAACAAACACATGTACCACGAGAACCCTTGTTCTGAAAGCATTAGTGACCAAAATTACAAAGGGACAAGGTGAATGGTGTGTAGTGCGGATATATAAGGGTGCGGAAAAATTGACCTAGTTTGGCCCAAGTTCCACAATTTCCATTTTCCCCAAATATCCAATATGTCTAATTTACAAAGGAAATGTGAAGTGTGGGTGAATAGTGATGTAGAGGAAAATGACCTACGTGACCTAAGTTCCTTGTGTTCCTTATAAACCTTCTTTATCCAATTTACAAAGGAAATAAAAGGAGATGATATAATGGAGTTTTATAAATTTTAATGTGCAATATTAATGTGGACTATTAATATTTGTCCTCTCATACCTCTCAAACCCGCATGGAGATATCCCTCAATCCGTAAGTCGATTTTTGAATTTTTGGAATTTTTTGAAATGTGATCCCATCCTCTACACCATGAAAGAAAAAAACATGTTTTAAATCAAAAAGGAGTGTTAAAAATAGCAACTTTCAAAGTGACCCAAATACATGCTAAAAATACACTAAATTATAAAAAAATATGGAGCTTGTCTATTTAAACAAGACTTTATGATTATAATTTTTGTTGATCAAGGGAGTGAGAGTAAGAGGAGAAGAGACAAAGATAGAGACCACAATGAATGACCAATGAATTACTATTTGTAGATGGATACAAAAATCAGAATCAATTCAGATGGATGCATGAAGAATGAACAGGAGAGCTAGAGAGTGTTCAAGACCGAGAGAGTGTGTTGTAGATCGTGTGTAATAAAAACTACAAGAAAGTGATAATAATCCATTCAGATTTAGAAATATTTTACTAGATGATCAAATTTTATGTAATATAAGTTTGAGTGGGTGCTTAGCTTTCTTCAAGTGGGTACTTGAATAATCTGAAGTGGGTGCTTCAATGGTTGATTGGGTTCTCAATGAAACCAAATAAAATCCTTGGTTTCAAATTGGGTTTTTCTCCTTAAAGAGTTTCCCACTATTAAATTTTGTGTTCGGTGTGATTATATTCTTTCATCTATTTGTTTAAATGCTCATTATTCAATGCTGATATTAGTTAAGGAATTTTGTTTTGGATGCATTAAATTTTTATTTTGTATTAATTCACCCCCTCTTAGTTGTGATCTCTAACAACTGGTATTAGAGCGATTCCGTATGGTGGAAGCTTAAAATCTTCAAGGAGATCCTCTCTTTGTAAACATGGAAACCAATCAAACACAAGGTGGATTATCAATGTCTAGATCACCTCTCTTCACTGGAACTAATTATGCATTCTGGAAGATAAGAATGAAAAATTATCTTATGTCACTTGGTTTTGATATATGGGAATGTGTTGAAAGTGGATACACACCTCCAACCACTCCAATTACTTTTGCAATAGAAAAGGCAACATATGAATGTAATTCAAGAGCCATGAATGCCATTCTTTTGGATTGACTGAAAATGATATTTTGAAGGTAATGCAATGTATCACAACTCATGGAATTTGGAAAAATATTAAGAGTATTTATGAAGGATATGAAAAGGTCAAGTTAGCCAAATTACAGACCTACAAAGCTCAATTTGAGAGCCTAAAGATGAAAGAGGATGAGAGTATTATTTCCTACATGTAGAGGGTGGATGAAGTGATCAACATGATCAAAGGTCTAGGTGAGAAGCTAGAAGAATATGTTATATTCCAGAAAGTTCTAAGATCTCTGACTCCTAAGTATGATGCAAAGGTCTCAACTGTTGAGGAAGCCAAAGACATGAAAAACTTAACATTGGATGAACTACAAAGTATCTTATCAACATATGAAATGAGGACAATTGGAACCAAGTCTACTAAGAAGGAAGTTACATTCAAATCCAAGAAAGAGACTCAATCCAAACAAGAAAAAGAAGAATCAAATTTGGAGGATGAAGAAGATGATGAGAATATTGAAGCAATGTTTGTGAGAAGACTAGGAAGAGGCTTAGGAAAATATAAAGGTAAGATCCCATTTAAATTCTTTGATTGTGGACAAGTAGGTCATTTTGCTATAAAATGTCCAAACAAGAACAAGGAATCTCAGTCTGAAGAAAGCCACAAACATAACAATCAAAATATGAACTTCAAGAAGAAAGATGGTAAGAATAAGTTCTTCAAGAACAAAAGAAACTTCTACTCAAAGGATAAGTCAAGTGAATCTGATTCAAGCAACTTAGGAAGCTATGAAAATGAGGATGATGAAACTCATTCTAAATTCTTTTTATGGCCATGGATGTCTTTGAAGAATGCAACACCAAAGGAAAGAATACAATTGACTATGAAGACTTTGATGAAGAAGAAGCAAATGTGAACCTAGAAGTTGAACTGGTATGTGCTCTTGAAGAATTAAATTTGTGTAGATGAAAGAACCAAAAGTTGATATGCATTTTTAAAGACTACAAAGAACACATTCAAAACTTTGAAAAGAGAAAGTATAAAGGAATTGTAAGAAACTAATGAACTTAAATAACTTGAATCTTAGCGTGAACATATCTCTCAGTCTCACAAAACAAAGGAGGAAGAATGCTTAAAATTGAAATATGATTTAGAGTGCCTAAAGACTAAAATGGAACAAATGAATAACAAAATCAAGTTATATGAGAAACTTGAGATGATCTTAAAAGTTTTGACTGACATATTGAGAAATTGAAGGGATAAAAAAGAAAAATATGGAATAGGATTCATGGAAGAAGATAAAGAAGTTGAACCAGAAGAAGAAGGAGGACAAGTCTACACCAGCACTAAGAACCTCTCATGTTGTAAATAAATATGTCACCAAAACTGCCAAGAGGAAGAAAAATGATCCCAAGATTACCTATGTTATGAGGTACTTCTTTCTATGGTTATTGATTTTCATGTAACCAGTTTGGACACAAAGTTACTAAATGTAGAAGATATGCTAGGGTCATGGAAGAAACTATAGTTCACAAGACACTAGAATGAGTCATAGTGTTGTTTGCTACAAATTTCACAAGATTGTTCACATATTCATGATGTGTAACCAATAACACACTAAACAAAGCAAACTAAAGTATATTGTGAAGTAATCCAACAAAATAAAAGAATATGACATGATTGTACAAACTGATTTTCATGTACAAGATGAAGACAAGATACTATATCTAGATAGTGGTTATTCTAGTCATATGATAGGAGATAAAATAAAATTTATCTCATTATCAAACAATGCAATAGGAGCTGTTAGGTTTGGTGACAATAATTCAGCAAATAGTGTGGGAAAAGGAAATTTGAGTCTAAAAATGGAAAAATAATTCTGCGAAAAGGTTCTATATGTTGAAGGTCTCAAGCACAACCTGTTAAGTGTGAGTAAAATGTGTAAGAAAGATTACAATATTATATTTCATGAAAAAAGTTGTGATATAATAAATGGTAAAATAAGAAAGAAAGTAGCAAAATCTAAAAGAACCAAGAATAACATGTATGTTCTCAAAGAAATAAACAAAGAAAAATGCTTTACAAGTAAACTTGATGACAATTGGTTGTGGCACAGGAGATTGGGACATATAATTTTTGAGAATATTGTGAAATTAAGTGCTAAAAATGGTGTTAAACATATGCCAAAGATTGTAAAACCAGAAGACACTCTTTGCAAAGCCTATATGCATGGAAAACAAATAAGAAGATCTTTCAAGTCCAAGGAGTATTCTACAACTAGACCTTTGGAGCTGATCCATACAGATATTTGTGGGCCTACAAGAACTGAGAGTTTACAAGGTGATGTGTATTTCATGCTTCTAATAGATGATTTCACTAGAATGACATGGGTAGCTTGTTTGAAGCACAAATCTGAAGCTTTGGATATATTTAAAACTTTCAAAGAACTTGTTGAAAATGAGAAGAACACCAAAATCAAATGTCTGAGATTAGATAGAGGTGGAGAATTTTGGTCCAATGAATTTGATGAATTTTGTGAAGAACATGGGATTAGAAGATAATTCTCAGCTGTCAAGACACCTCAAAAAATGAGGTTGTTGAAAGAAAGAACATAATTGTGCAAGAAATGGCCAAAACTATGTTGAATGAATCTAAACTTCCTAATGAATATTGGAGTAAGGAAGCTCACACACCTATCTACATACTAAACAGAGCTCAATTGAGAGTGAACAATAGAAAGACACCTTATGAGCTTTGGAAAGATAGGCTAACCAATGTGAAACACATAAGAGTCTTTGGAAGCAAGTGTTACATCAAGAGGGATGAAGACAACTTAGGAAAATTTGACTCTAGGTGTGATGAGGGCATATTTCTTGGATATTCAGCAGTTAGTGCAGCCTATAGATGCTACAATAAGAGGCTACAAAAGATATTTGAGAGAAAAAATGTGAAATTTGATGAGTCTTATCCATAAAATTCTAGCACTCAGCCTAAGGAAAACCATGAAGATCAAGAATATGATGAAGAAGTGGAATGTACACATGAAGGAGTGGAAGAAGTGGAAGAAAGACAAGACACCAAGACACCTTCAAGACAAGTTAAGAGGGATCATCCAACAAATCAGATCATTAGAAATAGAGAAGGAGGTATTCTCACAAGAAGAAAGCTAAGAGATCAGAAAAATCATGAAGACATAGCACTCTTATCCATGATAGAACCCAAGAATGTGGCAGAAGCTAGCAAGGATCAACATTAGTGGATGCTATGAATGAGGAACTTGATCAAATTGAAAATAATGAGACCTGGGAGCTTGTACCAAGACCAAAAGACAAGAATGTGATAGGAACAAAATGGGTATTCAGAAATAAATTGAATGAGAAAGGAGAAGTGATAAGAAACAAGGAAAGACTTGTATGCAAAGGCTATGCACAAATGGAAGGAATTGAATTTGATGAAACATTTTACCATCGTAAGGTTGGAATAAATTAGATTGTTTTTTTCATATGCAACTTACAAGAAAATTAAAGTTTTCCAAATGGATGTCAAGTCTGCTTTCCTAAATGGCCACCTAAGTGAAGAGGTATATATTGAGAAACTGATGGATTTTCTCTAACTAATGACAAAGACTATGTGTGTAGGTTGAAAAAGGCTTTGTATGGACTCAAACAAGCTCCTAAATCTTGAGTAAAGTAGGGTTAGATACATACTTCATTAAGAAAGGTTTCATGAAAGGTGTCATTGATAGTAATCTCTACATCAAAGAAGAAGGATATCATCTACTCATTGCATTGTATATGTGGATGATATCATATTTGGAGGAGATCATGATAAGATGACTCATGAATTTTGGAAGCACAAGGACTGAGAGGGGGATGAATTAGTCCTTAAATTAATTAAAACAATTTTCAGATTTCCATACATACACCATTAACATTTATCCATCCATCAATGTGTGATTAACAACATAAAACATTCAACCACATAAGCACAATCAAGAGAGCATACACATGAACATAAGATATAATTGGGAAAACTACATGGGCAAGACAATACACTAAAATTCTACTTATATTACACAAATCAAATTAATTTAGTGAAGTACCAACTTCACATGGAGCACCAACCCTATAAGGAGAACCAAACCCTAATTTATTAAAGAAACCATTCCACAAGGAGGATAAAACCCTTAAGGATGAAAAATAATAAAATTATCCACCTAAAAGTTTTGATCTCTAAAAATTATGTTGCCACAAGTGATGGAGATCATTATTTCAGCTCACAAACCCTAAATCATACCCTAGGGCATCAAACTTGCTCTTGCTCCTTATTTATTCACTTATCTTTCCTATAACTTATTTATCTCATGTTGTCATGTATTCCTCAATATGAAACACATATGATTTTCCTTCAAATCATACCTTTACACATGCAAATATCTCTCCTCTAGGTCCCTTTACACCCCCATGCAAGACTAGGTCATAAATGAACCCAAAACATCGATTTTATATGATTTTATTTCTTCTAACCAAAATTAGGTCGATCATATACCTTTTGTTTTAAAAATGCATAAAAAAATCCCATAACTTTTTTAACAGCGGCTACAAGTGACCCATATGGGTCGGCCTAGAAAAAACACACTTTCCATACACCAATTATCATCAAAACACATGCTTTGGGATGCCAAAATTCTCTTCATTCCAAACCATGATTAGTCAAGCTCCCATATTCATAAAAATATTAATACATCATTTAAACATTAACCATGGTCACAATTTTCATTAACCAATCAGATTATTTCATTTAATGGGCCCAGTTCCTTTACAAATCTCAAAACAATTGTTTCCTACACCCTTTAGCACCTGGAAACTTCATCGATAACCAAATAAATTATAATAAAAAAATAAATTTGAAAACTTAAAAAAATGAAAAATATATAGAAAAATTATAATCATGTTATAATTCATGAAACATCCTTCACTTCAAACCACAATAACATTTTCCTTCACTAGATCAACCCATCAAAACATATGTTTCCAAAGGTTAGCTCATAAAATAATTTTTAAATGCATTAAATACCTCAATAGATTAATTGGATTCCCAATTAATCTATATCCACATTACCATCGATAAAACGATCACCTAATCCATCACATTCTTCAAGTATCATCAAACTTGCACCAAAACAGATGTTGTCTTCAAGTGCCAAAAATCTTTTTGCTCAAATGATTACCTTGGAACCATGTCAAATGACATAATAATTAGGAATTACTTATATCAATGGAAATATCTGTGAATCCTCTTTCCAAAAAAACTTTAATCATCTCAAGAATCCACATTTAGCTCATTTATAGCCATTTCTTGAACCCCGCTATTTTAGACCCCAAAGCTGTCGTGTGACCAGTCAACCTGTTTGGACCTTAAAAATCATGAAAATACATGAAAAATGTACTAAAATATCCATGGAAATCAATAAAAATCCCAATCATCGTGCACCATCAATTTTTCATCCAACTCCTTGGACCAACTATTCCTAAAACATTATTCTTGAAACTTCTATTTTTAGGTGGGTCTCACTCATCACCATGACCTCAACCATACTTTTTAGAAATATAGAAGAGTCCTATACAACATCAAATCATCATTTTTCACTAGCAATATAAAACTAGATCAATATACTTCTCTTTACGCAACTACTCATAGCTATGGTTTAACTAAGGTTTTAGACATCTTTACCTTCTTAACATTCGTTCATAAATTAGTGATGATAAAATTATTTGATTATTTTTTTGAAACCTTATAAAATCACCTTAGAATAATTCCTTAAATCCACAATGTCCCATATAAAGAAAATTATTCACAATGAGCATCAGAAGTTCAAATTTGAGCTTGATTTTCACTTGTTCTTGACCTTGTCTCACATAAACCTGTCGGAACCTATAAAATTATAATCAAAGAAACCTGAAATTTTGTTGAGAGTACTATGAAACATCACAATAACATCTACAATCATCATAATGTCAATACCATACCTCAATATCTCCATCCCATCTCATTTTTTAGCCTTACCTTAGGTATTCTCATTGTAGGCTAGTATTAAGCTGGAATAGTGTAATAGCTAAGTAAGAAACCACTACAAATGACCCAAACATACCTCATATGACATGATATACCTGATTTCATGCTTTAATGAGATCATATAGCTCCAAATCACTCACACTCATAATGACAAGCATACATGTTTGTCAATGAGCACATGTGACATAGAGATATACCTGTACCTATACCATACAAATTTTGTGAATAATCAATCAGCCTCAAAAAATTATATCCATCATGTCAACATGCTTACCAAGTAACCAAGAAGATCAAACTGTCACAAACGACGCCTCCTAGGAATCTGTATGGGCTTGCAAGAGCAAACACACGTCACTAAATCCCACTATATCAACTAATATGCATATGAAACATCATGTTAGCTCCATTAAAAACATCATGAAATCATAAAAATAATTCACTTTGTCATTAATGTTATTTTTCATCAATGACAACACCTATTATGACACCATACCAATAATATCCCCCTTTTCATTGATGGAAAACACCCCGAACCTCTCCTCTTTTACATTAATGAAAAGGAAATACTTGTGGATCACATTATTCACCCACCTCAACTTCATGCCATCATTATTTGGCTAGAAACATCAACTAAATGTCTCAAATGATTTCCATTTCTTGATTTTTGACTTCATTTCAAGCATGCAACCACTAAGCTCCCCTTAGTTTGAGCATCCACAACTTCTGAAAATCATCAATACATCATGGATAAAGCAACATCATACCATATTAGGATCCAAAACATCATATTCCACCATCTAGGCATGTAAAACAAGCACTTCTTCACCTTGACCTTGTTTTAGGCTTTAAGAACCAACTGTAGAAACTTGTAATATGAGCCATACAAACCTTGAATCATGCCAATAATGTCGAATGTGATAAAGAAAAATATCAATATTAACCATACATCACCTTTTCTAGGCTTAATACAAGCTCTATAATTCATATTCTTGCTCTCCATACCATACTTGAGACATAAAGCTCTAAAGTAGCTCTTGATGAGTTGTAAGACAAAAATTGACATGCCCTAAAACCTCATACATATATTGACACTAAAATACATAGCTAACCCTGTAATTAAGACACTCAAATCATGTAGACAAGAAAATTTTTAGGCATATTACCTTGGATCCATTACATGAAAACATATTGGGAAACTTTGCAATGTCCTAAACTCCTTTTCAAGTATTTGACAATCATACTTTGACTAAGATGTGACAAATTTTGACCTTGACATACATAACCATGCACAACTACACCTAGATAACATAATTTTTACTTACCATAGGTCAATGTTATGCTCCCCGACATGAATGCCTTTGGCACACCTTGAGTCAACTAGTACACCTATAGGAGCATTATCTCATATCACTGTACTTTTCATCTTTGTAATGTCACTTAGTTAGCAAGCTATTTATGATTTATATACCATCAAGTCATCTTTCTCTAAATTTACATGTATCTCCTCGATGAGAAACACCATATTACTATACTTACCCCTATAGGTATTATTATGCTTCATTTCATGGATATTTGTTAAGAAAAATTTGAGTACTTTTTTACTGTGCATCTCAGACTATACCATACAAATTTTATTGTAATGGATCATTTGAGACAAAAAAGTAATATAATTGACACAAGCTTATCATAGACTAATTAGAGCTCTGTTTTGGTGTAATAACCACCAAGAATACATAATACTTCCTTCTCAAGTCTACAAATTTCCTTTAATGTTGAAGTAACTCTTTTCTCAGGTCCAAAATCATCCTATATGACCTCCTAATGCACCAACACTATACATGTCACCTGAATCACTCTTATCTTGTCTTCATCATGGTAACATGGAATCTATTCAACATCTCAATTCATAATTATCTTATTGTAATGTGAGAAAATCTAGAGGAATATAACATATTCACGAGACTCCTAAATCAATGTTTGATCCATCATGAAACTCAAGGTCTCCTTTTTCCTTTTCCATAGTCACTTGAAAATGCTCACACAAATTCATAAGAATATAAATCCTCATTTTGACCTCAATCCTTAATGGAGGAATTTACTTAGACAAAAAAATCGACCTCCCACTTATTCAAGTAAAAAATGTGACCCTTATCTCTATTTCAAACCATCGCACTCTTGATTTTATCTCAAGAAGATATTTCATGGATTTTTTCAACTTGAATAACTTCCTTGTGTAGACATATGAAGCTTAGTTACATATATAAACAAAATCAAAACCTATAGGCCATCCTTGTAATCATTGTATACTGAATTTTAATTGTTTTAGTCTTATTTCCCATATTTCATATTGTAATGCTTGTCTTTGAGCATCAAGGACCAACTTGGAAACTATAAAACTTCATTTAGGTATTAATCACCACCTGCAGTATCCTTACTTGTCAAATTTCATGATCTAGCACATTTCACTATTAGTCTAATGTGCATCATATAGTCATGGAATACTTTAATGATATTTTTCCATACTAACTCAAGGTCCGAAATTGACCTATAGTAGTGTATTTTGACATATAAGCCCTTTAAAAGGTTCTCGAGACTTGGGACATATCATAACTTACATGTAGCAAAACCATTTGAACCGTATATCCTTGTCCTTTGAATACAAAGTTGAAATTTATTCAATACATACCACCATTAGGACTATGGAGTTTCTATTGATTCTTAAGTGTCATATAATACACTCACGAGCATATGATCATTACTTCAACGCGTGTGTCCTCCATTCTTCCTTTTACACTTGTAGAAATGTATATTGAGTCTCTCAAACCTCTGTATAGCATTTATAGCACAAATCCAATGATACAACTTGGATGAAGTCAAATTTCTCTTATTCATGTCAACTTAAACAAATTGTAATGTCTTTATCTTAGAACTTGTAATTGCACATTGATAGATCTCTATCTCAAAATTCCTACAAGACTACTCTTTGTCATTATTTGATCATCATTGTTAATCCGAGACACTTGATCTCCATTTGGCCATGGATTCTTATGACTTTATATAATAAAAAAAACTTAGAAATATTTACTTCACACTATGTCATTGACTCCCCACGGGAGAAAGTCTTAGGACCATAATTACTTCAAACACAACTTACATAAGCTCCTACACCGATTTTCACAAAGTTAAAAATCCTTAGACCTTGTACACAACTTACTCAAATACTGAGATATCACACCACCTTCATCTTAATGACCAAAGATGTAACCTTACAAATATTATATTTTTCTTCGACTCATATTTAAAAATGAGATGCTTAGACATGTTGGTATAGAATAAAGATTCTCAACTTTCAGACATAGTTACTGATTTTAGGATATATGTTCAATGACAACACATGCTCATGATGATGCATACTTATTTCTCTAAATCTTGAAATACAACCTCATCTCACATGAGACATCCATTTGAGTGGAAATCAAGAGATACACTACCTTTGACAAAAATCCCTGAGTCATGCTTACTTGAGAGTTATTCTGCCATTAAATGATCAACTTGAACCTTGTAACTGTGACTTTAACCTTCCAAAATTTTGAAGACCTCAAAAAGACATATGAGAAGTTCTAGATGTGACAACATATTGAGGAACTCAAACATGGATCAAACATTGTGTACAACAATGAATAATCATTAAATTATAACTTTTATGATGAAAATTTGCCTTTCATTATCCTTCAAACTATGTAAGAACTTTGATGGAATGTGGAGGTGGTATATGAAGCCATACTCTTTTGAATTCTTGTTTGGATCATAAATACATGGCATTCCAAGAACACTACTCAGATTACAAAAGCACTAGAGCACTGTGAAAAAAGCTTCATAACCAAAATACTGATACTAAAGGCCCTTTGAGACCTAATGATGACAAAGACTAGAAAAATTTTCATGATATAATACACTAGCGGAGAGGATTCATAGATCATCATAATTTCAAATTACAAATCCATGTACTTACTGACCATAGATCTTGTCACATACACACAGACACTCAAAAGCCAGAACTTACTTCAAACCTTGACAAGCCTTTGAGAACTTTTGAGACACAACATTATTGTTTTTGAACTTAAAACAACTTGAATTACAAGGATAAAGGCACTCATTTTAACTCCATCATATATTGTGAACTCTGATATAAAGTCATACAAAAAACATACCAAAGGCTTGTTGACAGAGATGCACACTATCACTTACTAATTAATCATTTTTCCAAACAAGGACTAAAATATTTAAATCTTATGACATTATAGACTCACACATGACATCAATCTAGATAATAAAAAAACAAAACTTTTGACTCATTCATTAGACCTTGAGAAACTCACAAAGCTTTAAACTTCCCTTTATGAGACAACACGGACTCATCTTGAGTGTATACACTTGTGGAGAATTACCAACAGAGATATTTAGAGTTTTCAACTTTTTACAATGATCAAGACAAGATACTCAAGTTTCAGACAACATGTTTTTAATGAAATATCTCAAATACCTTTAAGCATGGACACTACTTATTGATGATAACACGGAATTTGAGACTTGGAGATATCACATATCACAAGAGTTGATACACACATGGCACTATTCAAAGGTATACCCCTAAACTTCTTTAACCAAACAAGACATAAGACAACCATAACAAACATGACACACACAAGCTCACAAATTTAGACACCTAACTAAAAGAGGGGTTCACGAGAACCGATGTAAAAACAATACACCATAACGAAGTTACACTCTGATGGTAACATCAAGCTCTAACACAATAAGCAAGATTCAAATAATGGAAAGAATATGTAAATAAGAAAATAGGTCTGCTCATCCTCATAGATCAAAAAAGGAAGTACAAATAGGGGTGTTGTGTAACCCTCATGCCTAAACAAGGAAATAATATCAATGATGCCACTGACACATATGACGTGACTGGAGAATATGACGCCACTAAAGGAGGAGTTAAAAATCCAAATAAGGAATGTAACTCTATGATGCACGACGCGTAAATGATAATGACATATTCTATGACAGAATCTGACACTTATCATTTGACTTCCTAAGACCTATAACTCTCGCAAGGTGAGATGAATCACTAGGTGATGTGGATGATGACTAGGCATGTCACACACCAATACCCCCCCTTCATCAAAGATGAGGAAGAGGTCATGGTAAGCCATAACAGAAAAAGAAAACTCCCCTAGACAACTAAGAAAGATGTGTCAATGGGGCCCAACAACTAAAGGCCTGATAAGGTGCCCATATACAAACAACATCTTTATGGAAAGAAGAAGAGGAGAAGGAGGACTATATAGCCCAAAGAATATGGGTGGATGTAGCAGACCTCACCCCAAGAAGAGACCGCAAGTGAAGAAATTTAACTTCAGTGAGGGGCTTGGTGAATATGTCTACAAATTGATCAGCTGTTTGAACATATTCTATGTTGATGATGTTTTCATGTATCAGATCCTGTATGAAGTGCATGTGAATCTCAATGTGCTTCATCCACTGATGCTAAAATATATTTCTACAAATCAAGATAGTGCTCATGTTGTCATAGTAGATAATGGTAGGCCACCGAAAGTGGATGCCAAACTCTATCAAGATACCCTGTAACCAAGCAACTTCTGTGGCAGCGTTAACTACTCCTCTATATTCTAATTGCATGATGATATGGAAATGGTGTTCTACTTCTTGTTGGACCAACTGACAGGACTTGAACCAAGAGTGAAATTGTAGCTTGAGGTAGACTTTTGATGATCTAGATCACCGGCCCAATCTAAGTCTGTAAATCCAACCAAGTCAATCTTATTCCCTCCTAGGTAATGAATACCATTTGTGTGAGTGCCACGAACATAGTGAAGGATCCACTTTACTACTTTTAAATGTAGCTCATGAGGCTCCTACATAAATCTAGACACGATCCCGACAACATACGAAAGATCTGGCTAAGTGTGAGTAAGGTAGATCAAGCTCCCCACCAATTGTCGATAAAGGGTACCATCAACCAAGGGGAAGAGAAATCAGAAACCAACTTGACCCCGAAAAGAAAAGGAGTAGGTGAGGACTTGCAATCAGACATGTGAAACCGAGCAAGAAAATCAAGAGAGTACTTAGGCTGCAAGATCATAATTCCTAAGTCAGATTGTGAAATCTGGATCCTAAGAAAGTAATGAAGCAATCCTAAGTCAGACATGGAGAACTTGTTGGCCAAGGAGATCTTCACAAAATCAATAATAGAGGAAGATCTACCCGTGATCAACAAGTCATCAACATAGAAAACAAGAATAAGCATGGAGTCATCCTACCACAAAATATACACATTTGTGTCAGAGTGACAGAGTGAACCCTGATGTAAGTAAAAAGGAGTCCATCTTGGCATACCAAGCCCATGGGGCTTGTTTAAGGCCATAGAGAGACTTATTTAACTTGAAAACGAGGGATGGATCATGGACATAATCCGGAGGTTGTTCCATATAGATCTCTTCCTCTAGGTCCCCATGAAGGAAGGCACTCTTAACGTCCATCTGGTAGACTTCCCATCTGTTAGCAGGTGATGGTGATGGCAAATGGGTCATCTTCGAATGGAACAAATATTTCGAGTAATCAACCCCAACTACTTGGGAGAAACCCTTAGCTACAAGTCTCTCTTTATACTTCTCGACTTATCCATTGGATCCATACTATGTTCGATATATCCACCTACACCGAATGAATTTTCTTCCTTTCAGAAGAGGGTTAAGATCCCAAGTTTCATTATTTATGAGTGAGGAATACTCCTCATCCATAGCCGAATCCCACTCAGGAATCCCAGAAGCTTCTTGGAAAGATGGTGGATCATAATCGAGGTGAAGAAGGAGTGGGGTCAATGAAACTCGAGAGTGTATGTCTCTCATCGAAGGATCTCAACTAAATATCCATCACTCATTAAATTTTTCCTAGCCCAAAGAGGTCCCAGAAGGTTCAAGCTCGAGTTTGAAAATTCTTCACTCGAGTGAGAAGGGACATAGTCCTCATCATCACTACTATCGAGAATCGAGAAGACTCGAAAGTTTGAGGATTGGGAGGAGTAGGGAGAGGAGGAAATCATTCAACAACATCACCATCGATGAGTCATAATCTAAATATGTGGGAAAAAGAACCTTAGTGGAAGTCAAAGTCAAGGATGACTCATAAAACTTTACACTCCTCTCAATATAGAGCTCATGAGTAGTAGGGTTTGTCGACATTAAAATTTTCCTCCGTAATTTCTATTTTATTAATGTATGTATTAAGAATAGGATGATGTTAAGTATAATTAGTAGTGGCATCCAATAGAAGATAATTGGCGCCATCGGTACATTCTTTCTTTAATAAAAAGAGTACGGTAATAGTGATCAAAGTACAAAAGGAATGTTGTGGTAAAAAGTAAATATTTGTTGTAAGTGGTCCTGGTAATGTTAAAATGTCAAAGTTGGGGTAAGTAGAGAAGTAGGGTCTACATGATTAGGAATTAGAAATATTATATTTTTAATAAGGACAAAGAGTGATGTCATAAATATTTTGTGTATTTTATTTGTGGAAAAGAATAAAACGGTGGAACCCATGTGAGATGCTAAGGTTTATCTTATCTTAGAAGATAAGCCTACATGTAAAGGCAAGAGTTTAGGCATGGAATATGATTGACCGGAAGAGATTTCCTATCCTATCTTAGAGATAGGGTGGATAAGCCTAAATTCCTATAAATAAAGAGGTCATCCCCCTCATTTAACATAGAAGGAAGTAGTGAGAAATATTGTATGAGTAAGTGTGTAAATGAAGCCATCATTTTGAAGGTGTGTTAAAGAAGCCATTAAGAGGTGTAATTGTGAAGTTTCTCCCATAGTTATTATTGGAAGGCAAGTGAAGTCAGTAACACTTGAAGTACCTCATGGGTGAGATTGTAACAATTTCATGTTGATATTATAATTTACACTGATATTTCAGATTTATCATCATTCCTTCTTATCATAGTCTATGGTATTCTTGTGTTATGTTTGTTGTTGTGTTTCAGATTACATCCACCAAACTAAAAGTTGTGCATTAGTAAATAATCATAGCACGAGGAGTTCCCAGTAAAGAATTATCATAGTGTCTGGATTGGTGATGACATTTTGGTTCCGTTGCAGGGACCATTCCTCGTTGGTGGATTTTCTGGAGAGATATTCCCACTTAGTCATAAATCAATAGCGGGGTAACCTTATTTTTATTGTGCCTAGTAGTTACCATGGTAAAGTCACTTTTTACCATGTATACTATTTACCATGATAACTTTTTTTTTTTGTGAATAGTGTTTACCCCATGAGTAACTTCATTTTTACCATAAATAGTGTTTACCATAGTAAAGTCAATTTTTATCGTAGTAAGTCAAGATTACCGTGGTCATTCCTATTTTACTATAGAAATGTGTAAAGTCACTTTCTATTGTAGTGAGTCTAATTATTTGTGCACATAATTCTTAGATTGTACTTGTGAGTTGGTATTTCACTGTGGTTACTTTTAAAAATGGGGAAGATTCCTATTTTTTCAGCCCAATATAATGAAGATGCTTCCTCTTTTATTCAAGAGTTTAAATGATCTTACATTTGTAATGGCCTCATAAGAAGGGAATAATGGACTGAATTTTTTCCTACCTTTTTGGATGGTTCAACCCTTAGGTGGTTTGAAACACTAGGTGATAATGTGAAAAACTCATGGGATTTATTAAGCGAAAGTTTTCTTGAAGAATTTGGTGAACAACAGAAATATGCGAGATCTCATGATAGAGATCACAAAGCTATCCCAAGGAGAGAAGGAGAAGATAAGGGATTATCATGCTCATGTTCTAGAGCTAAGGAGGAAGCTCGATGCCCAGATCTGGAAGGAAGGATTAGCAGATCGGTTGATGAATGACATGGATAATCTCCTCTGTAAGCACTTCATTCTTGGGATGAAGCCGGAGATTAGACAACGAGTGAAGTATGACCGCCGGATACCATTGAACAAGCAAAGGAGATTGCAAGAAGGCAAGAAGAAATCATGGAAAAGGAGCCCAAAGAATTTGTTGCTAAGGTAGAGCCTACATCAGCACCTTTGGTCCAACATCCACAACCACTCTCAGTGAGCACAAATATTTCTCCTAGTACATCTACCGAGTATGAATATATGCTCGGGAAGATGGGCCACTTAACTATTAATCTTCTTCAAGCAAAAAGAATTTAGTTCTCGGGGAGGAGATAGAGGTCTAAAAAGAAATATTTCGAAGTTGTATGTTATGGTTGTTATAAAAAGGGTCATTATAAGTATAATTTTTTAGATAGAACTTCTACATCTGGTACAAGAGATAATGATAAAGGAAAAGCGCATGTGAATTCTTTTGATGTAGTAGATAAGAGCATAAATAATGAAATAGATGTGTTTGTAAAAAAAAAAAAGAAAAAAAAAAGATAACCAAGATGGAAATGATCCTAAGAAAATGAAAGGAGAAACTAGTAAGAAACATAGGAGAAGAAAGTTTGGTGTGCGGGATTTTCGATTTCAAGGGACAAGGACCATACTCAATATTAGAAGATCATCGTTTTAAAAGGCCTGCAAATATTACATATGGTCAACTCTTGGCTATGTCTTTTGAGAAGAGGCAGGAGCTGTGAAGTGGAATCAATGCTCGATGAAGGAAGGAGGTTGAGGTCCCCTGTTTTGGAGGAGAGGCGGATCCCTACGCTCCATAGGCTGAGGTATTATGTAATGGTATTTCAATTCATGATGTCTTAGTTGATGGAGGTCTTTGATTAATGTAATGACCGATTCGTAATGAATATGTTGGGTTTAAAAATTTATCGCCCCTCAACACTTATGTTAAGGTCATTAAATAAGGGAAAAACTAAACCAGAAGGTGTAGTTTCAAATGTGGCAATATATGTTATGAGTGTTGTATGTGTGGTAGAATTTAGGGTGATGAAAAATGGTGCATTGTTGTGTACCCAATGTTGTTGGGAAGATCATGGCTAAGGAGAGTTCATGCTAGAAACTACGGAATGAAGGCTTCATGACACTTGGATGTGGTAGAGAGAGGGTGAAGATAAACGTGATCCATTGGCATCATAAGATAGAACTGTGGATTCAAGTGATGGCCCGATGATTGGATATCCTCTCGATTACTCTAGTACCGAGTGAAGTGGACACATAATATGAAGAAAGTGAGGTTGATGTTTCGGTCATGGATATCCTTCCGGTCACATCGACTCATGAACCCATAAGATTATGTGAAGAAGAAATTGTTGATCATATCCAATAAATAAAGATTGGTGATGTTGTGATGGAGAGTGAGAAGGAATCCTACCTCCAGCTCTTTTGAAGGTACATACACCTATTCAATTTTGATTACAAGGAACTCCGTCAAGTAAGTTGGGTAGAACATTCTATTGAGTTAGTAGATGGTGCTAAGCCCATAAAGAAAATGCCATATAGAATGAATCCTAATTTTTCCAAGACTGTAAAAGAAGAAATAGATAAGTTGTTTGATGCAGGATTCATATTTGTTGTGGAGAATTTAGAATGGGTTTCTCCCATTGTGATCTCAATAAAAAAGAATGGGAAGCTACGCATTTGTGTTGATTATAGGAAGCTCAATAAGGCAACAAAGAAGGATCATTACCCTCTTCCATTCTTAGATCAGATCTTGGATGAAGTAGCTAGCCAAGAGTGCTATAGTTTTGCTGATGGATATAGTGGATACAACCAAGTTCGTATAGCGGAGAAAGATCAGCTGAAGACCACATTCACCACTCCTTGGGGAACGTTTGCTTATAGAGTTATGCCTTTTAGGTTGTGTAATGCTCGGTAACATTCCAGCATTTGATGAATAGGGTGTTTGAACCCTACATTGGGAACTTCATCAGAGTATTTCTGGATGATTTTTGCATCTATGGGAGAAAGATGGACCACCTACACTAGATGGAGACAGCATTTCAAAGGTTAGATGAAGCACAAGCCTCACTAAACCCTACAAAGTGTCTTTGGATGTTCTAAAGGAATTTTGTTAGGGCATGTTGTATCTAGAGATGGTATTGGTGCGATCTGATAAAGTTTCAAAAATCAAAGAGTTACCATTTCTATGAATAGAAGTAAGTTGAGATCATTTTAGGCCATGTGGGTTCTTATAGAAGGTTCATCAAGAATTTCTCAAAGATTGCATAGCCACTAACCCAGTTCTTGAAGAAGGATGTTACTTATGAACTAGGAAATAAGGCGCATGAAGCTTTTGAACAGCTGAAGGAAGCCCTAGTGTCTTCACCTTTTTAAAGAATCTAGATTAGAGCAATCCATTCATTATGTATCTATGATGCCTCGAGATGCAACACTAAGAAGTACTCTGAGCCAAAAGGATGAAAATGAGAATGATCATCTAGTTTACTTTGGGAGTAGACAAATGAGTAGTGCTGAGGTAAATTATATTGTAACTAAAAAAGAGGCTCTAGCTATCATTTTTTTTGTAAAGAAGTTTAGAAATTACTTGCTAGGGCAGAAATTTATAGTTGTAACAAATCATCAGGCTCTAAAATATATTGTAAATAATCCTAACCCATCAGGGAGGATAGCAAGATGGATAATTTTGTTACAAGAATTTGAATTTGATATTATAGATAGGCCATGAAAGAAGCATGTCAATGCAGATGCACTCTCTCGAGCCTATGATGGTTTAGGTTCATCTTGTGATGATGATGATTTCCCAAATGTAGCATTGTTATCCCTTGACACAATCCCTAGTGAATACATAGATATTTGGAATTATCTGAATGAATTCAAGTTTCTTGATGGTGCCAATGCAAATACTAAGAGGAAGATTACTCAAGCCAGTCATCCATATTCTATTATGCATGGAGTATTATTTTGGATAGGACATGATGGACAATATAAGAGGGCAGTTGGACGTGATCAAGGGAATGAGATGATAGAAGAATTCCACAATGGTACATGTGGAGGACACTTCTCTAAACAACTTACAGAAGAAGGATCTTGGATGCGAGTTATCACCGCACTCTTTTTAGAGATTGTTATAATTATTGTAAGACATGTGATATTTTTCAAACACATGGTAACCGTAAGACTTCATCAGCTCCATTATGCCCTATTCTTCCACTTGGTCCCTTTGAAAAGTGGGAATAGACATTGTAGGTCCACTTCCAACTACCCCATGCCAAAATAAGTATATTGTAGTTGCCACAAATTATTTAACCAAGTGGGTTGAAGCTAGGCCATTGAAAACAACTTCCATGGATGAAGTGGCAAGGTTCATATATGAACGCATTATCACCAGATTTGGTTGTCCATTAGAAATTGTAACAGATCAAGGAAGCCACTTCATTAATGACATGGTAGAAGCCCTAGTCAACAAGTTTTCTATTAAACAAGAAGGTAACAACATAAAAGCCAAGCAAAAATGGATAGGTGGAATGAACAAATTTTGTGTTGTGTCAAATTCTAGCAAAGATACAGCCTTGCGGTACATAAGTGGGATAAAAGGATTCATGCAACATTGTGGGCATATAGGGCAACATCAAAGTCAGCAACATGATACTCCCCATTTTAGTTGGCTTATGGCATTGATCCAGTTCTTCCTATTGAGTTTGATATTCCCACTGTGAGAGTTATGAAAAATGAAAGGATGGATGAAAGTGATTCAGTAAAAGAAAGGTTGGTACATCTTCATTTGCTAGAGGAAATGAGGGAAATAGTGAAGGATACAAGCTATAAGAAGAAAATGAAGTAGAAGGAATACTTTGATCAAAATATCCATTGGTCTCCATTTCATGTGAATGACTTGGTTCTTGTATATAATTCTAGATACAAAAAAAGAAGACAAAGAAAATTTCTTCCAAAATGGATGGGGCCCTACAAAATATCAGTTGTGTATGAAAATGGTACATACCTGCATTGGAGGAATTGGATGGCACTCCCATTATGAAATGGGTCAACCATGACAAGTTAGCACCAAATTAGTCTACTCGAGGACGGAGTAGAAGCTAGGAAGGGGAAGATGTCGACACTAAAATTCTCCTCCGTAATTTCTATTTCATTAATGTATGTATTAGGAATAGGATGTTATTAAGTATAATTAGTAGTAGTGTCTGATAGAAGATAATGGTGCTGCCGGTACGATGCCGCCAATAATGTATATTATGGTAATAGTCAAAAGTACAATAGGAATGTTGTGGTAAAAAGTAAATATTTGTCGTAAGTGGTCGGTAATGTTAAAATGTCAAAGTTAGGGTAAGTAGAGAAGTAGGGTCTACATGATTAGGAATTAGAAATATTATATTGGTAATAAGGACAAGGAGTGAGGTCATAAATATTTTGTGTATTTTATTTGTAAAAAGTCTAAAAATGTGGAACCCATGTGAAATGATAAGGTTTATCTTATCTTAAAAGATAAGCTTACATGTACGAGATAAGAGTTAAGGTATGGAATATGATTCGTTAGAGTAGATTTCTTATCATATCTTAGAGATAAGATGGATAAGCCTGGAAGTTATATAAATAGAGAGGCCACCCCCTCATTTAGCATAGAAGGAAGTAGTGAGAAATATTGTATGAGTAAGTGTGTAAAGGAAGCCATCATTTTGAAGGTGTGTTAAAGAAGCCATTAAGAGGTGTAATTGTGAAGTTTCTCCCATAGTTATTGTTGGAAGATTCCATACACTAAACTAAAAGTTGTGCATTATTAAATAATCATAGCACGAGAGTTCCTGTAAAGAATTATCATAGTGCCGGATTGGTGATGACAGGCTGAAAATGGTACTTAGCACATCATTATGTTATTTGTGGTATACCACTTGAAAACCACCGAGATCGGTTTGTGTTCAACCATTGTCAGAAACCATTTTTGGGTTTGTGATTGTCTTACGAAAATCACCTAATCATGAAAGTAGGTGCAAGTAAAAAGATAAGTTTTCCCCACGTTCGTACTAAGGGGGGAATGTTAGGAAATAACTTTTTTAGTGTGTACATTATTATAATAATATGGGTTATTTTTGTGGTTAGTAGTTACGAGTTGTTTGAACAACTCATACGAATCTAGTAGATTAGTTGTTGTGGGAGAACTTATAGCTCTCCTATTTATTTGGAAATAAGTCATGTATATTAGTATGATTGTTTATTGAATGAGAACACCGAAAGATTATTATGAGATTGATTTGTGAATTTAAGGCTCTGCCAAGAATTTTATCATCGGAAAATCATTAGTTATAGTATTTACTCAAAATATCCGTTGGTCTCCATTTCATGTGAATGACTTGGTTTCTAGTATATGATTCCAGATACAAAAAAAAAGAAGGCAGAGAAAATTTCTTCCCAAATGAATGGGGCCCTACAAAATAGCAGCTATGCATGAAAATGGTACATACCTGATTTGGAGGAATTGGATGGTACTCCCATTACGAAATGGGTCAACCAATACAAGTTAAAAATTTTCCAGGCACCACTTTAGAATGTCCATAAGAGTCTACTCCAGGATGGAGTAGAAGCTAGGAAGGGGGAAAATGTCGACATTAAAATTTTCCTACGTAATTTCTATTTTATTAATGTATGTATTAGGAATAGGATGATGTTAAGTATAATTAGTAGTGACATCCAATAGAAGATAACAACACTATTAGTACGGTTCCGCCTTGATAAAGTAGAATACGGTAATGGTCAATGTACAAAAGGAATGTTGTGGTAAAAGTAAATATTTGTCATAAGTGGTCCGGTAATGTTAAAATGTCAAAGTTGGGGTAAGTAGAGAAGTAGGGTCTACATGATTAGGAATTAGAAATATTATATTTGTAATAAGGACAAAGAGTGATGTCATAAATATTTTGTGTATTTTATTTGTGGAAAAGACTAAAAAGGTGGAACCCATGTGAGATGATAAGGTTTATCTTATCTTAGAAGATAAGCCTACATGTAAAGGCAAGAGTTTAGGCATGGAATATTATTGGCCGGAAGATATTTCCTATCCTATCTTAGAGATAGGGTGGACAAGCCTGCATTTCTATAAATAAAGAGGCCACCCCCTCATTTAACATAGAAGGAAGTAGTGAGAAATATTGTATGAGTAAGTGTGTAAAGGAAGCCATCATTTTGAATGTGTGTTAAAGAAGCCATTAAGAGGTATAATTGTGAAGTTTCTCCCATAGTTATTATTGGAAGGAAAGTGAAGTCGAAGAACACTTGAAGTACCTCATGGGTGAGATTGTAACAATTTCATGTTGATATTATAATTTACTTGATATTTAAGATTTATCATCATTCCTTCTTATCATAGTCTATGGTATTCTTGTGTTATGTTTGTTGTTGTGTTTCTAGATTACATCCATCAAACTAAAAGTTGTGCATTAGTAAATAATCATAGCACGAGGAGTTCCGGTAAAGAATTATCATAGTCTTTGGATTGGTGATGACAGTTTAACAATCGATATCCCTTCACGCCATCGAGGATACTGAAAAAGATACAAGGTTTGGATTGTGGATCCAATGCCTTTCGTTTCTTCTTAGGAATCCAAGCCATATCCTTGGATCCGAAGACTCAAAAGTGCTCAACATCAGGCTTATGTCCAAACTAGGCTTCAAAGGGTGTCATCCCTCTTACTACCTTGTGTGGAACATGATTATGAATGTAACAAGCACAATTCACTACTTTATCCCAATACTACGAGAGGAAGGGACTTCGAGTGAACCATACAAGTGGCCATCTCCTTTAAAGTTCGGTTCTTTCTTTCTGTAACTCCATTTTGGGAAGGGCTGTAAACTGTACATTGCAAAGCAATCCCCTCAGAAGTGTAGAAATCCTCAAACCTATTGCTCACATACTCGCCTCCATTGTCGGTTTGAAGAACCTTGATAGACCGTTCCACTTGTTTCTCAGCAAGAGCCTTAAAGTTTTGAAAATGCTCAAAGACTTCAAACTTAAGCTTAAGAAAATATACCCAAGTATAATGTGAAAAGTCATCAATGAAGGTTAGTATATATAGAGCTCTAGTGAAAGAAGGAGATGGAAAGGGGCCAGAAACATCACTATGAACAAGATCAAGGGATGAGTAGCTCTCCAAGATTTTCCCTTATCAAATTTTTTTTTCAAGGTGCTTTTTGAGGTGCAACCCTCACAAAGACCTTTAGAAAACTTAACTTGGGGTAACCCATTGACCATTTTGTTTTGGCTCAATTGTTCAAGGTAATGATAATTTAGATGCCCAAAACACTCATGTCATATCTTGCTAACCTCATTTGCATGAGTGAGCAAGGAATTGGGCATCAAATCAGAAGAGAAGTGGGAAAATGTATACAACTATGAAAGGTGATCTTTCTTTCCCTCACCACAATGTAGTTAGATTTAAGATCACAAATGATCACCGAGTAAGGAAGAAATTCCACTTATATTCCTTCACCAAGGTGGGTGATTTAGTAAACAGATAGGATATTGGTAGAGAGATTGGGAACACTCAACACTTAGTTAAATTTTCCACCTTCTATCTCTACCGATCCACTATCAGAAACCGACACATGAGTGTCATCACCCAGCGTGATTTGGGACATGCCACATGGTTCAATGCTAGAGAATTCAATATTTGAAGAATCCATGTGGTGTGAGGCACCAGAATTGATAATCCAAGTTGATGATGGAGCCAATTTAGCTACAAGGGCCATACCTTTCTTCTTTTCATTTTTAGACTCCTTTGCTTTAGAAGACTCAGCCCTTCTGAGCATTTTGTTTAATGGATTCAGGAACACTTATTTTATTCTTCTCAAGCAAATGAGTTAAGTGATCAATTTGTTTCCAAAAACAATGATGCTCATCATGGCCAAAATTCTTACAATAGGATCATTTAAACTTTTCCTTCTTTGCTTTAGGCTCAGAAGTTGAAGTGTTAGTGTTGGGCTTAGCTGGGGGTTGGTTGGTCTTGGTTTCTTTCTTAGGTTGGTCCTTTATTTCTTTCTTATTTTCATTTTTCTTGCCCTTATTTGCCATAAGGGCATGTGACTTGGATTTTAGAGTCCCCATTTGAATGAGTTTGTCCTATTCTCGAATGAGTTGGGATGAAAAACTGTCAAAGGAGGGCATTTTCCAAGTACTACCCAAGGTGGATTTCATGGCGTGGAAAGTTGAAACAAAGATAGAGTATTCAGGACCTAACTTAGAAAGAATTGACAAGATCAATTGAGAGTATTTCTTTTCCACTTTACATTCCTTTAGAAGTAGTCTAGTGTGGAAAAACTTTGAGAAGAAGGCTTGCAGGTTTTCAAAGTCACTAGGATTTAACCCTAGTAGTTCGTTCTCTAACTCATGCGCTCTCATGTCATCTTACTTCCCAAACATATTGTCGAGCATTTTCCACGCTGCATTAGGAGTCGAGGAAGTTTTGATGTGGAAGAGAAAGTTAGGAGAGATAGACATACAAAGAAGACCTAAGGCTTCATCACAATGGTTGAACCACTTAGATTTTTCAGGTTCATCATTAGGTTCGGTCTCTAACCCCATGGTGACATGGTATAACCCTTTACTTTGCAAAACCAATATAATTTTAGATTTCCATTCAAAGAAATTAAAAGGTGTGAGCACCGGTACTTTAGAGATATCCATAATGAAGAGATAGAACCAACGAAGGAAGAAGGAAGGAGAGAGAAAGGAAATAACCACCCCAAAACAATATTACACCCCCTTGAGTTTGGCACTTTATAGTTTAGTGCATTGATTACAATTAGATGTGACTATGTGCAAGAACCAGTCTGTCACTCACCTTGCAATCAACATAATAATGCATAAGAGTGGAGACAACAATCAAGGTTTGGTTGGGCGCAATAGTTCAACACCATAAACAAGTACAAGAATGAGTGAAAACAAGAAGGGGAAGAGAAAGCCTTATGAGAAATAATGTCTCACATTACATGAAAGAATCCCTTTGTTGTAAGACTGTGGTGGATGCACTCACAAGTCCACAAGCAATAAAAGGGATAGAGAAAAGCTCAAGATGATTCAAAATGAGCTGAATTAAGTAATACAAAGACACCCCAGAATGTGGAACTTTATAAAATAGTGCGTTTACAAAACTGATAATCCCATCATCTTGAGTGTGAAAAAATATGTAACTTTGACTAAAGAAGTGCTTAAAACCGAGCAACGAGTCAAATGTTATAGCAAAAACAATTCCGTAACTCATGGAAAAATGCTAATAAGCCTACAAATGGATTTAAAAAGTTCCCTAAACACATGCAAAGGGTTTTGTATGTATGCTAATTGGAAATGACATCAAATTTTAGATAAGGTTTGTTTTAATTTTGAGGGGGATTAGCCTCTTTCCCAACCCTGAGACCTCACCCTTCGTCTTTGACACTTGAAGGAAGGATACTAATACAACCAAAAAAATATCTAAAAATAAATTACAATGCCAAGTAAATGTTGTTAACCTCAAAACTATTTAAAAGGAGATGTTGACCGAGCTGCTCCAATTGTATGGTAAATGGCAGTGTTGTTGACCGAAAGTCATTAGCTTGAGATGACTCACTGAGTTTGAAAGATAGGTGTTGGTTGGTGCTAGGGACAAGTGGTCCACGTGGAGGAGATGGTTCTGTCACACCGGTCAAATGCAATAGCGAGAGATCCTATGGGCTGGCAGAAGGAGCACAGTGAACCAGAAATGACAGAGAGGAATAAGGGATGAGCTAGTGGAAGGAGCAAAAAATGAGCTACCAATGCGGATGTAGGATGAATTATCGAGCGGTCAAAGTGTAGGTAAATACACAAGTCATGGAAAATTTATAGTGTGAGTGGATATCAATGCACAATCCAAATTCAATCACCGTAGGCCCAAGTTCACTTAGAAACAAAACCTGAGCTACCAAATCAGTTTGAGATCGAAGACCAATGCAGAAGTCGTTTGCATGTTGAAAGGCCAAGTGAGCAATACCACACACTAGAGACTCGATCAAACCTGAGTAAATCTAGACTGGAGTGTTGGTGCAGCAAGCCAAGGTGTTCAATACATGAGCGGGGAGAATCAACCATAGGACAAAACATCCAAAGTAACCATGTTCAGGCCAAGCACGCAGACAGTGGTGAAACTAAAGTGTCAATAAGTGCTAAAAAAGCACAGAGATCAAAGGCGAGAGGTATCAAAACCCAATGCACAACAAAGAAATGCATGAGCAAACCAAAAACGAGCCTCCAAATCCAAAAAATGTGCCCAAGCAGCGGGTTCACCAATGTAAACGAGTTAATAGGTAGAAAACGTCCATGCAACGGTGACCTCGAGAAAACTATGAATCACGAGTCCACACCGAGTAAAAATGAGCTCACAAGAATAGAAGAAATCCTGAAAAACTCAACAACCATGATAAAGAAAAACCAACTAAATACTCTCAAACTTACCACTGAAACCTCAATCTTGATACCTCAATACGAGGTGAGCAATACAATTCCAAAATAACGTCAAGCTCCAACGCAATAAGAAAGATTCGAACAATGGAAAGAATATGCAAATAAGAAAACATGTCTGCTCATCCTCATAGATCAAAAAAGGGAGTAAAAATAGGGGTGTTGTGTAACCCCCATGCCTAAACAAGGAAATAATATCAATGACACCACTGACGCATATGACGTGACTGACACATATGATGCCACTAAAGGAGGAGTTATAATTCCAAATAAGGAATGTAACTCTATGATTGATGACGCAAATGACAATGACAAATTTTATGATAGAATTTGACACTTGTCATTTAATTTCTTAAGACCTATGACTCTCGCAAGGTGAGATGACTCACCAAGTGATGTGGACGATGACTAGGCATGTCACACACACCAACACTAACAACCACTGAGAACTCAAAGGCTTCATGAAAGAGGTCACTAAACATACCTTATACCTTTTGATGTATCCAAAACTCCAAGTGAATTCAACTTCTCATGCATAGAAGAGTGATTGGTTGAGAGACATAGATGATTTTATTCACTTTTGAGCCCTCATAATAAAGTAAACAAATCTCCTTGATCTAGTTTGGATCCGTCCTTGATCCTAAAAATACTTTCTTTAACAAACTTAACTATTTTAGGATGTAAACATGACTAAAAATATGATCTCTTTTCTTTTCTTTCTTAAACAACAACCTTCTTGTCCTTAATATCTATCACAACATCCTTAGGCTTATTCATGAGTGTCTATTTCTTGAAAACATTTCCATTTAGAGCTTGAAATTTTCTAGAGTACCTTGATTATCCCAATTGGTGACAATATCTTTCAATATTCCCTTGTTTTTGACACTTCTAACATACAACAACATTATTGTTCCTTCTAGGTTCAAACACTCTTAGATTCCATCCACAATATTTAGCCTTATTCCCATACTCACAACATGAAAAACATTCACCTTTGAAGACACCTACTTCATTCCTTGGAGCCCTCTTTTTGCAATCTCTAGCTCTATGACCAAACTCATGACAAATAAAACAATATCCATTGAATAAAGAGCCATACCTCATAGCATTAGGTTGTCTAACTGAGTTATACCTTCTTAGATCTTCCCTTTTGGTCACCTTCTCAACTGATTTTGAACTTGGACCAACTTCATCATCATTCTTTCCTTCAAATCCTAGGCCTGATTTGTCATCTATGGACTTTTGTCCTTCTAAACACATATCAAGAGCCTTGGATCTTTTTAAATATCTCATGCACCTTTAAATTGTTAGAAGAATCCTCTAAATCTAATTCAAGAGCTTTCAATTTTTCTTCATACCTGCAATAAGCATTTTCCTACTCCTTTAAGGATTTAGACATATTGTTCAATTGAGATTTCAAGTCATTGATGAATTGATCATGATTTATATCCATATCCTTGAAATGAATTTGATATTCCTCAATAAATGATTGAGCTATTCCATTTCTTCTTCTCAATATGTCCATAAGGTCTGCAGACTTACCCATTGCTTATTCTTCAGAGGATCTCCTTCAAGTTGTCAAACTTATACAAAAAGGACCAGCTCTGATAACAATTTTTGGAAGCACAAGGGATTGAGAGGTTGGATGAATTAGTCCTTAAATTAATTAAATTAATTTTCATATTTCCATACATACACCATTTACAATTATCCATGCATCAATGTGTGATTAGCAACATAATACATTCAACCACATAAGAACATTCAAGAGAGCATACACATAAACACAAGCTATAAGTGGGAAACCCTCATGGGAAGAAAAACCACTGAAACTATACTTATATTACAAAAAAAGTAATTTATTGAAGCACCAACTTCACAAGGAGCACTAACCCCTAGTTTAGTAGAGCACCAACCCTACAAGGAGCACCAACCCAGTTTTTAGTGAAGCACCCACTTGACAAAGAGGAGAAACCCCCTAAGGATGACCAAACACCAACTTAGCCACCTTAAGATGTTTGATCTCTGAAAATTATGCTGCCACAATTGATGGATATCACTAATTCAGCTCACAAACCCTAGCTCATACCCTAGGGCATCAAACTTTCTCTTTCTCCTTCTTTATTCACTTGTCTTGCCTCTAACTTATTATTATCATGTTGTCATGTCTTCATAAAAAAACATCTGATCTTCCTTCAAATCATGCCTTCGCACTGTAAAATCTCTCTTTTAGGTTACTTTACACACCCATGCAAGACTACCTCACAAATGAACCCAAAACATCACTTTTATATGATTTTCTTTCTTCTAACCCAAAGGATGTCATTAATACACCTTTGGTTAGACCAATGCATCAATAAAAACATCCCATAACTTTTTCACAACTCACAAGTGACCCATATGGGTCGGCCTAGCAAAAACACACTTTCCATGCACCAAAAATCACCAAAACACATGCATTGGGATGCCAAAATTCTCCTCATTCCAAAACCATGCTTAGTCAAGATCCCATATTCATAAAACATGAGTAATACATAATTTAAACATTTACCATGGTCAAAATTTTTGTAAACCAATCAGATTATTTTATTGAATAGGGCCCAACTCCTTTACAATTCTCAAAACAATTGTTTTCTACACCCTTCAGCACCCTGGAAACTTCATCCGACTACCCAATCACTTCTACTCAACTAAAACATTCCATTTGACCACTCAAAATAAATTTTAGAACCTATATAACACTTCTAAGTGTTATAAGCACAAGGACTAAGAGGGGGAGTGAATTAGTCCTACAAAACTTTTAATTCATTTATCATTCATCATGTGTTACCATTCATGCATCCATTCATTTAACCATGTATCATATATGTGTCAACTTAAGCATATCAAAACCATAAGAAAAATCAAGAGCAAGAGAGTACACATGACACCAAAATTAAGTGGGAAACCCTCATGGGGAAGAAAACCCATTGAAACTATGCTTATATTACACAAAGTAAAGTAATTTAGTGAAGCACCAACTTCACAAGGAGCACCAACCCCTAATTTAGTGAAGCAACCACTCCAAAAGGAGGCTAAAACCCCATAAATATGACCAAGCACCAACTCATCCACTTGAAGATGTTTGATCTCTGAAATTGTTTCTACCACAACTGATGGAGATCACTAATTCAGCTCACAAACCCTAGCTCATACCCTAGGGCATCAAACTTGCTCTTTCTCCTTCTTTCTTTTCTCTATCCTCTTTCTTACACCTCAACCTATCATTATATTTCTCATCCTTCAAAAAATTCTGTCATACTTGAAAAATATCTTCCTCTAGGTCACACACCTTCCCTCCAAGAGCACTAGCTAAAAAATGAGCCAAACAAGCACTTAAATATGTTTTTCTTCCTTCCAAACCAAAAGAGGTCGGTCCCTCATCATAAATGTGACCCAAAAAACTATATAAAATTTATAAATTTGAATTACAACAGTTACATATGACCCATATATGTCACCTAACTAAAGCCCACATGACAAGTGCCAAAAATGGCTCAAAACCCCATGGGCACAATCTTAAAATTGTCCTAACATTAGTACCATAATTTTTCATGACTCATTAAACCTTGTAAATTATTAAAATATAATATTACATTCATACATGGTCGTAATTAATATCAACCAATCAAATTATTTCATTTACAGGGCCCAGTTCCCTTTACAAATCTCAAAACAATCATTTCTTGCACCCTTCAAAGACCACCGAAACTTCATCTAATCACCAAATAACTTATTATGAACCAAAATATGCCATGTTACCACTAAAAAAATTCAATAACCTTTATAAAAACTTATAATCAATTTATAAGTCATGAAACATCCTTCACTTAAAACCGCAACAATATTTTCCTTCACCAAATCAACCTACCAAAATACCTATTTCAAAAGGGTATCTCATAAAATCATTTATACATGAATCCAATACCTTTAAATGTATTAATTAGATTAAAAATTAATCCCTATTCATTGACGTTATAAGTAATAATAAGCACCACCAAATCCATCACATGTTTTAAACAACATCAAACTTGCACCAAAACAAATATTGTCTTGAACTGCCAATAATGTTCCTTCTAAAATAATGCATTATAAACCTAGTTATATGACCTCATCATGAGTCAAGACATACATCACTAGAAGTATGAATTCTGAATCATATTTCCAACAAACTGACTTGAATCAGCTTAGAGTCCACATGTAGCTCAAGATATATCCATTTTACTAAACCCATATATTTGCAATCCCAAAACTACCCTTTGACCATCCAACCTGTTTGGACCTAAAAATCATGAAACTGAATAATAATGTCCTGAAATATAATGGAAATAACTAAAACCTCCTAATAATTATGCAACATGAATTTTACATGCTACTCACTCCTTTGGACTATCTTGCTCAATATCCTTCATTCCCATAAATTGATATTTTTATGTGGGACCCACTCATAACCATAACCTCAAGCATAATTTTCTTGGATTCTGAGGAGTTATATATAACATCCAATAATCACATTTTCACTTTCAATCAAAATTGGGTCAGTATACTTCACTTTCTTTAAAACTGCTCCTAGCTAGGTTTAACTAGGGTTTTAGACCTCTTTACCTTCTTAACATTCGTTCATAAACAAATGATGATAAAACAACCTCATTATTTTTGTGAAACCTTATAAAATAACCTTATAATCATCCTTGAAAGCTAAAAGGTCCCATTTAAATAAAATTATTCACATAAATAGGGCATCGAAGCTCAAATTTGAGCGTTTTTTCATTTTGCCAAGCGATTTTACACCTTGCTTTTCACCCTATCTCACTAAATCACTCATATCAAGAAAAATACTCATCATGGGAACCTGAAATTTTTCTAAGAGAACTATGAAACATCCATCTAACATATCCAATCATTATAATGTCAGTACCATACATCAATCTCTCCATCCTATCTCATTTGCATAGCCTTACCTTAGGAATTCTCATAAGCAGAACTAGTATCAAATGTAATGGTGCAATAACTGAATATGTAACCACTATAAATGATCCAAACATACCTCATATGACATGATATACTATAAATACCTTCATTTTACACCATCACTTTGCAAATCATGAATATGTGAATAGATCATACCTTTCAAGTGAGAATGTTCCTTAGAACATGTGTCATTCCTCTAATAATCCATTTTATGCCTCCTTTAACTCTTATTGATCTTCTCATACTGATAAGACACCTATAGAAGTGTAGGTTCACATAAGAACTACTATTAACTCATCAAAATATTCTGATATTACAAGTACAAATAATCATATGGAACATGTTCACAATTATCTTCAAACCTCATCTTAAACTCTTATGCTCTTAACAATCACGATAGATATTTTAACAAGCTTAAGAATTAATGAAAAATTTCACTATACACAAACAAACTTGCATTCTTTGAGCATACTCTTAACACTTTTATGAGTCCTAATTTCACCTTACAGTCAACTAGTTTGTTTAGTGCTTTCACAGATGACTAGATTGGTCCACATCATCATGGTGATCACAAAACATTTCTTTACTAGTTTGTAGCTTCTTTTCAGTCCACACACATAGTCTGAGATATTTACAAACTTACTTGAGTATTTATTGAACATTATCATACTCCATTTGATACCTCCAACCACACAAGCTGAGTTTTAAAGCTTTGAATTCATATTCGATTGTGCTCGAGCTTTTTTTTATAGCCTCTAACATGTAGGTCTCAATTAATAACCCAACAATTTGTCTTTATAATTCACAAAGCATGACACATAATTCTTAGACTTCTTAGATCATAAATGTGAATACATTCATACCAATGTAATAGGAGACACCAAATACTCATATATTAAATGCAATACCATTATCTTGGGAGCACATGTTTCACTCACGAGGGTTTCAACGATCAAACCCTTAACCACGGTGCACTGTGAATAAACAATTCAATTGTGACATGAATAACTACTTGACATGAATCCTTCTTGACTAAAATTTGAGCATGTGACACACAACTAAGACATACACACCTCAGTTTTTGATTGCACCAATAGATGATACAAACCCTATTAAGCCCTTATTTTAATCACTAGTCATTAGATCATGGTTCTTAAAAACATAATGAACTTAAAGTATCTTCAAGATATTCTCTCTCTCTCTCTCTATATATATATATCATTCAATATTGTATCCCTACATACTTATCTCTTAAATATATTAGGAGCTTAAGACAACACAAAATTTATATCCATGAGCATAGGTCTTAACATAGAGTAGATAAACACTTTGAAATCACTTGAGATAAAATGAGAAATGAACTACACACACCCTTATGACCTCCAAATTTTATAGCATCACTTAGATTCATTTTAATAAGATTCAACTTAGAACACACCTCTTGAATCCTCCAGCAATATAATTTCTTTCACATCTATGTACCTTCACACTTTAAAGCTCGAGACAAGCTTAGACTTATAATGCAAGATCCTTACCTTTGCATCAACCATGAAGATTCTTAAACACTTGGATCCATATTTTAGTTCCCTCAAGATACCTTTATTATGATTAGATACCTTCAAGAACATAGGCTTACATAATGCACCTTCAAATTCATGTTTCACAACCATGTTGTACACATTTACATTTGGAAACTTGAGGCAAGTGGGGATCCCCTAGGAGAAATACTACATAATAGTCCTTGAATGAGAAAGAAATCACTTAAAAGGATTTAATCCAAAAATTTCCCATATCATACCAACCATAAACTTAATAACTTGACAGAGCACTCATAATTTGAAGATTTATACTAAAGACATTTACTTTCCAAGAATCATCAACACATTCACAAGCATGATTGTTACTCAATAAGTCATCTCGGACCATTAACTTGTATATATTTAGAACAAAAACCATGAACAACATAGACTTACTAGATGATCAACATAGACCTAATATTGTTAGTCGATCGATGGAATTTAACAACCTTATCATACCTTTATGACCATGTGTCAAGGATATAGACATATTCAAACTTTATAAGATACACTCAGAAATTTTGTTTTTACATGACATAGTATACATAACAACACACAACCAACATGATGACACTTGTAATGCTAACAAAGACTTCCACAAATACTTGCAACATCACCTAGAACCTTGGTGATACTAAGTAACTCTTGATAGACTTATTTACATGATGATGACACATATACACACACCTTACAAAGATGATAACAAGAATTTGACACATGACTATATTATTTTCAACAATCAAAATTATTGGGAAGACCAAAATAGTCAAAGTGTTGGGCATGTAAATGTAGGGTGTGGGATGAACACGCAACACAATGCTATAGTAATTTTGATGCACCTAGGATCAAGACTTAGTAGCTTATGTTGTGAAGGCTACTTTTGGAGTTAGCATGTTGGGAACACAAAGACAGGAAGACTTGTAGCACACACAATGGTATTTTGGGAGAAAGCATCAGTTTGAGTGTCATGCATGGTTTAGTCTAATAATAGGATTTCTTCTCTGAGTTATCTATAGGAATTCTATTGTTAGAATACTTGCATGTTTTGTAAAGACACATGACTATTATTAGCATGTGGCCTATTTTGAGATAGTGCATGGGAAGTGAAGGGAAATTCCCCACCCCTATATATATCTATTTATTCTCACGGTCAAGAGGGTGTCAATTTATAGAGTTATGCTTATGGTTTTGTCGCGCACACGACTCATGGAGATACCTATATAATGTATGAAAATTCTATTTAATGGTTCATATTGGTTGGATAATGGTGTTGAACATGAATTAATTTGGTTCTTGGATGGTAAATATTTTTATAGTCATTGTTTAGTTCATATTACATATATTTTGGACTTATGATATATATATATATCTATATATATATATATATATATGATGGTTTGGTTTTAATTTTTCATGTTTCATATGTTTTTGATTTATGATTTTGATGATGCATATGTTATATGTGGATGTGATGGTTATGGATGAAATGATTATGATTATAGATTTAGATGTGGATGATTATGATTTGTAATGTGATATAAATGTAATGTGATTGTGATGAGTATGATTATGGATGATGAAAATGTTTAAATTATGGATTTATTATGTTTTGAATTTTTATAATATGAAATGATTGTGATGAGATGTGTTAGATATTTTAGATGTGATGGATTACGAAACATGGTAGGTATAAATGGTATGGGATGTAATTAGATAGAATATAGAATGTGAATGATGAATACAACAATAAAATAGGATATGGATAGATAGCTAGAGGTAGGACGGATGATGGGTTCATGTGACATTAATTAGGGAATGAAAAATGGAGGCTTAAAAAGGGGCACAACTTGATAGGTGGCGACCAATGAACATGTGAAGGAAACTACACTATAGTGAAGGATTCAAGTGGAAGGAGTGATCCAAAATGGATTAGAGGTAAAATGAGAATGGGAATGAATCAAAGTGATGCACTTACAACCAAAGGTAGGTGTTAGCAAAAATGAATGATAGTAAGTGACTCTCATGAAAAATAAAGGAGAGATGGAAGGATAAAATTAGAGATTTAATATCAACATGAAAAGAGGTCAAGATATAACATACACGTGGGAACAAGCTCTCATTGGGTTGTGTTCTTAGGATTATGCCCAGCTAAAATGATGCAAATTGATTGATGCAAGAATTTTTCTTCGGCAGGAAATTTGATTGATGTGGGAAGCTTTCCTAGGGTGCTTTGTACATATGAAAGTTTGATTAATGTGGGAAACATTTTACTACCATGATACAATGGGGTAGCCATCCTTCGAGGGAGTGATCTACATTTTGATTTTTGATTTTCTTTCTTTTTCCTTTTTCTAATTTTTTGAGATGGTAGGATATACAATAGTTTTCCTTCGAGGACCAGTTTATTTATTTGATTTACATGAAAGTTGAGGGACCAGTTTTCCTTCGAGGACCGGTTTACATGAAAGTTGATTGATGTGGGAAGATTTCCTAGGGTGCTTTGTACATATGAAAGTTTGATTAATGTGGGAAACATTTTACTACCATGATACAATGGGGTATCCATCCTTCTAGGGAGTGATCTACATTTTGATTTTTTGATTTTCTTTCTTTTTCCTTTTTCTAATTTTTTTGAGATGGTAGGATATACAATAGTTTTCCTTCAAGAGAGCAATATGTTGTTGAGATAAGATAACTTGAGGAACATCATTGATTTGAATTTACACATAAACTAGGGCATAACCAAATAGACCACTGGGGAGGGAAAAATAAAGATGCACAAGATATACTTGAATGATATTTTAATGATTCTAAAGGAAAATAAGATGGAAACAAAAGTAACAATCGTAGAGTTATCACCAAGAAGGGAGAGCCTATCCATAAGGAATATTCCATGAAAAGATTTGTGGTGCCCATATTCAAGGTCATATACATGATAATGATGGTGGAAAACATAATTCCATATTGTTACAATGATAGATGGAAGAGGTAATTGATGGGAAAAGGAGATCACTAAAGTAACTAGGATTACATTGGAAGATATACTAATAGTAGAAAGGTTGAAATTACAAATAGTTGATGGGTTCCAGTTTAAATTTACAATCAAGAGAAGCTAAATGATAAGCACTAGACCTATACTTATGCATGATAATGTGTGGTCCAATCTAGTTAGGAGAAAAATTTCCATGTTGACTCCTTTCTAGAGTAGTGATGTTATAATTTTATTGAAGGAAGAGGTCACCAATGTTAGTGTCACGAGGTTTAATATGAGTTTTTAGGCATGTTTTATGCACTCTTGATAGACTTCATGATTTTAAAGAGTGAGAAGGTGACGTTCATCTAACAACTCAAGATGTGTTAGATGCTCTTGATGATCATCCTTTGTCGAAATAAAGTCGTAGAGGGAAACACGTAAGGATGTAATTTGAATTCTTGAGGGAGGACAAATTTGAAGCCATACATGAGAGAGAAAGGAATAACACTAGTAGGGGTGCAAATTCTAGTTCGGTAGGCCCAAAGGGTGAAGGGAATGTGAAGATTCCAATCATGACCTAAATTATCAATAGTTTTAGCAAGAATGTTATGAAGGGTCTTATTGGAGGCTTCAACTGGCCATTAGCCTAGGGATAGTAAGGAGAAGAGAATCTAATCTTGATTTTAAAGGATTGGTAAAGCTTCTTTAGGTCTTTATTTTTGAATGAATTTGTATTGTCTAGGAGGAACACCAAGTGATAGATAATGTGCTTTGATAAATGAAGTTGATGATTTGATTAGATTTAGTCGACGTAAGTGGAATAGATTCCACCCACTTATTGAAGTACTCGGTAGTGGAAATGATAGAATTATGAAATAGAAAGGAAAATGGTTTGATGGTGCTAATGAGGTCGAGCCCCCATTTTGAAAAGGGACAAAGGTACTTGGAGGGATGTAGAGCATGATGTTATCCAAAATTCACCCCCAAGGTAATTTTGATAACTTGCACAATTTCTTCAGGCTTGAGCAAGAAGAAATGGTTTGAGGCCCAAAATCAGGTTTTGAGGGATCCCTTGGCTTTTCTCTAACTTCCCTATCAAAGAAAAATCTAAGGAGTTAGTGAAAATTTGCAAAAAAATGAAAAAATGAAGTCAAAGGCCTATTTTAGTACAAATCGGGTCTGGGGGTTGCAGATGGAACCAATGCGGATCGTACCAAGGTTCTTCATACCTAGTTTGGGTCCAAAATACTAAGGAGGTAGTGTATTGCAGCTAAGTTGGGTCATCACGTCCTAGGCCACATAGGTTAGTCTAACCACTAGTTCCCCCATCGCCGATCAATGAAGGAGCTCAATACATAAAATATTATCCAGATAGTCGGGCTTAAAAAATGAAATGGCTGCAGGAAAGGACTTGTGTGTAAAATGTGGAGTTAGAAGGCCCAAGACGCACTTGGGTCGTTTGTGTGTACAAAATCCAAAATGCTTGTAGGAGTGCAATGCGGTAAAGGCAAAGGTCAATGACCCTCCCAACCTGTCAACGTAGTGTAGGAAAGCGATCTGGCACCCATGAGAATAGAAGATCCTAAATTAGGTGACACGGAGAAAGGAGGCCCGAATGGTCTAAGGGGCCGTAGGGACACAAGTTCTACGAAAATTCACCTTACCCGCAATCCAAAGGGAAAGTGGAATGCTAACCCCCAAGTTCAAACGGTCATAACTTTTGACCCAGAGCTCTGTTTTTCTCAAAATTTGACTTTTTAGAAAGGGAACGACATTCTCTCCACCACATAAACTAGATTTATTATTTTTAATGAGGGTAGGTGGGTAAAACTAAAAGAAACATATCTATATCTAAGAAATTAAATTCCCATTCCCGTAAAATGCAAGAAAACCCCTAGTAAACTCAAAATAGCTGCTCACACTCAAAAGACCATATCTTTTGCATTTCTCAATGAAATCACACAAGGTTGGAATTTTTTGAATCGTGGCTCCAAGATCAACACAAAAATAAAAAATATGGAATTTTATGAAGTCTTGATGGTGATTTTTTTGAAAACATGTCGGAGGTTTAGAATAATGATTTTATTGGTGGTTGGGAGAACATTTAATGAAACATGGGCAGACATTTTTCACTGCTGCAAGTCATGGGACAACATAGGAGTCTTTTCAAGAAACATACCATCATTTCACTCCATTTATGACATATTACAAGTGGTGGGAAGTCAAATTTTAGGATTTACATTTTTTCCTCTCTCTCTCCTCTCAAAATTCTATAAATTGGAATGTTGGGCTCATTGTAAAGGAGATAGTTTTGAGTAAAAAAATTCTGTCAAATTGGTTTTGTGAAGCCAATGTGCTGTAGGACCTTGTAGTGGACTCCTTGCATGGTAATTTAGGCCATTATTTTTGTAATATATTGAAGTGTGCATATCGGTGAAGTAATAGATGCAAGTATGTGGATGTCTCTTCCCGATGTGTTTGTTTGCATTCTTCTTGCCTCTTTAACCTCATTACAAATATATCGAGTCTATTTTATGTTCTTGTAGGGAATCATCATCATCATGTGTGTATGAAATATCATTGTGAATTTAGTTGCTAGAATGTGGAGAAATGTTATCACCCTCTTTAGCATGTAATTTGCTTCCATTTTCCACACATTAGAAGTATATTATCATTCCCTCCTTTTCTGGTGTATCACCACTTTAGCGTAGGCTCTGTTTTCATGCACTTTCTCTCCCTAGTCCCTTAGAAAGTTAGATTAGGATAAGATAGTTTTTCTTGCATTAGAGTAGATTGTGGCAGGTAATTTAGGAATAAGAACCAACTTTATCTAGAGGTCTATCTCAAGTAGCAAGTCCCACGACTTGGAGATAGTACCCATGTTACCTAGTCAAATCGTGAGTTCAAGCACACACACTTGTGAAAACTAGATGGTGTTATGATTCGGTGATAACACTTGATTAGGATGTAAATAAGATTAGAATGTTACTAGCATCTAACACACTTTTTAACATACTCATAGTAATCTTGGTTAAGGGTAGGAAAGTAATAATATAAGAGAAGGACATGCTTGGTGACAACCATGCCACTAATGTATATGCCAAAAATTTCATCGTTGACTTCTTGGATAGCACAAGTAGATGCAGAGGACCTAAAGAAATGTAAGAGAATGTCATCAAAGCCATGTTTGTAAAGGATACCATAGAGGATAACATAGTGGTTTGCATGTTGAAGGAAGGATCTCCTACCATTATTAGATAGATCAAAGGGTAATTTGGATTGGGACAAGTAGTCGAAGATATGATAATACCAAATATCGAGTGGTTTGGTTTTGATGTGATTAACATGGGAGAAGATCATGGGCATGAGATGGTTGATCGAGACACTGAACAACAATGGAAAGTTTAGATTATTCTATTTTCCATGGGATAAGATATGTGAAGGAATCCATCGTATAAGCAAACTGATTGAATGATCAAGGAATGGCTTGTATGGTATACGAATCAAATGCTTCAAGGAGGAATGTGATGATGTTCCTTTATTTTTAAAGGATGTTATTTTTACATTGATATGTACATATGAATTGATTTTCGATGATTTGGGAGTATCCATAGATATCAAGAATTTGGATGCCGATCATGATAGCGGTTTCAAGGCACAAGATGAGGGATTCATAATTAGCCATTTTATTAGAGTATTTAAAATTGAGATTTTGAGAAATAGAGGATTTCCCCAAGGAGGAATGATAATGACATGAGCGCATACCCCTTGTTGAAACTTAGAATTTTCATTGAAAATGTTCATTGTAAGAGGAGAAAATTCTTGATCAAGAGAGAAGATAAATTCATTGGGAAACTTCTCATGAGGTAGTAAATTATCCGAAAGAGGGGCCTCAGCTAAGCGATCAGTAATAGCTTTGACCCTTAATGGATTTTTGGGAGATAAAATCTAGGCCAAAATTTGCCATGAGCATGAGCCATTAAGTGATACTATCACTATAATAGGGTTTGGAATGCATATTTTCAAGAACATGGAAGATGGTAATGAAAAAGGTTTTATGGTTAAGGAGATAATGATGAATTTCAGAAGTAGCAAAGAAGATAACACAACACAACTTTTCAAATTCAATGTAGTACATTTGTAGTCAAGAAGAGTATAGATGATATAATAGACACCGTGTTCCCTACTTTTCTCATCATGGTCTACCAACATGGAACGCGAGCATGATCATATGAAGACATATAAAAATAGAAAGGCTCCCCTCACATGGAGGCATGAGAAAAAGTGGAAAGAGAAGATATTTTGAAATATCATCGAAGGATTTTTAAGAGCTAATATCCCAATTAAATAGGGTTTTTTAGGAATAAGGTGATGAAAGGGTTGAAAACAATATGAGAGTTGTGAAATAAAGTGACATATTGATTAGAGTTGTCCTTTACAGAATACAAAGCTTATTGATATTGGAAGGTGGAGGAATTTCAAGAATGGCCTTAATTTTTCGGGGTCTACTTTAATAATACTTATATACATGATGTATCCAAGGATTTTACCAGTTAGTACTCTTAATACAAACTTGGCTAGATTGAGGTGGAGAAGAAAATAGATAAGACACTCAAAATGGACTTCAAAAAAATAAAGATGATCATGTCGATGCTTGGATTACCCAAGAGGTCATCAACATAGTCTTCCATAGTCCTATAGATAAGGTCATGGAAGATGTAGGTCATCACACCTCTGGTAAGTGGCCCCAACATTTTCAAACCAAAAGGAATGACATAGTAACAAAAGGTCCCTCAAGGGGTAATGAGAGAAGTATTATGTGATTCTTCTAGGGTGATAATGATCTAATTGTAACTAGAAACCACTCCATAAGAGAGAGCCTCTCAACCTTCGGGATCGGCTATGAGGTAAATGAGTTGGTCAATATTGGGAAGAGGAAAGTCATCCTTAAGAAAACAATATTCAAATATTGAAAATCTATGCGAGATGTGGAGCTTTCTGAATATTTTACAATGAGTAAGATGTTCAAAACCCATTAAAAATAATCAATAGGTTAGATGCGAGTTATCATAAAGAATGACTTACATCTCTTCTTCAAAAAGAAGGGTGATGTGGGGGTGCATGCAATGTAACTTTTGTTTAACAGTTGGAATTGGGGATGGCGATGATTTTATGAACAACTATGGAAGGATCGAGACCCGACATATCAAAATAAGACCATGTGAAGGCTTGACTATGCCTAGACAAGTAGGAGGTAAAGGATTCGAGTTCATGAGGATCAATACATTGGCCAACCATGAGGATGCATGGATCTTTGGTAGTCCCTATGTTGATTTCGATGGTAGATTCATTAAGGAGGGTGGAAGTGTAGGAGGGAGGGAATTTTGATATGAGAATCCTTATCCCACATGTAAGATAGAATGGAGTCATTAGTGCTTCATGGAGAATTTCAATGGTAGGGGAATCCTCCCTATCATCTCGGGGTAATTAAGAGGAAAAGATTGCGTCTCATTTTCAATCGATAAGTGACCGGTTTGAGATAAATGGTGGAGACTAAAAGAAATATTAGGGGGTACAAATAGTATCTTATGGGCATAGATTTAAGGAACACCACCTTTGGAGAACATTCTTCCCGCATACAAGTTACATCTCAAATCCTTTGTCATGTCAATATTAGGTTTATGAGAATCTTTCATCCATATTTCCTCATGGTCTTTTGGTATAGCTAACTATCTTTGGTTATGTTTTAACTTTTTGTTATTGGCTGCAAGTGTAATGCCTTGAGTGGTAACCTTTCTTGTTTTTCTAATCTAGTTCAAAACATAGTTTCCTTTACACCCTTGCTAAAAATATGTTCATTCATCTCATCAAGGTCATATTTTATCAAAATCACATGAAATTTCACACTATGAATTCTATATCTATCCATAATATCCATGAATACGTTTTTTAATACAATTTTCAGTTTACAAATTATACTTGATCGCCGCTACGATTTACAAATCCTACTTGAGGATCCTTCTCAAGGAAATTTTTTTATCCTATAGATTATTATCTCCCAACATGTTTAATAATGTCTTTGATCCATTGCTCTTCGCTCCCATTTCCAATCATCACTATTTTCTCCACATCATCTTTCTCACCTTTTTGTCCCCTTTCACCACGCCAAATATCTTACTTACCTTTACTCTTGAGTTTTCCTTTCACTCTTCCACTTTTAGTTTGAAAATCTTAATTAATCATCCATATAGCTAGGGAATTTTAATTAAGGTATATCTTCTTCCTTGTATCCTCTCATTGTAGAGGCTTCTCCACCATTTCCTCTTTCAACGGATGACAATCACCACCACAAACATCTTTCCACTCCTCCTTTTTGCTTGACACTCTTACATCATCACTCCCACCATGTGGGCATCCCAATTAAGGATTTCCCTTACACTCTCCATCTACACTACATATGTTCCTCCATCCACTCATGTCACACTCTTTTGTTTCCTTGTTATCACCTTGATATCACCTCCTTTTATCTTTTTTCCATTTTGGTATACATTGCTCAAGTATTTTCATCATTCTTATTCTTCTTTGGCTTAGTGATCCTAATTAATCATACCCGTCGCATAACAATCTTACTTAAGAGTCCCTCTTAAGAATAGTTTTCCATCTAACCCTTCCACCTCCCATCACATCTTCCTCATCTTCTATCTCCCACCTCTCATCGTACTCATCTACTCCAACCAACCATTCCACACCTATACCCAATACAATGTTGTCTTTCTCCTTCCATATTCCCATTGCTGTTTTGGTGATCTTACTTAAATCCTCCTGTGACATGGTGATCTTAATTTAGAGTCCCTCTTAAGCATGATTTTTCATCCTACACTCACCCACCACTCCACATTCTCACCATCTACATTTTCTCGTCATTCCCCATCATCACATCCTCTCACCTCCTCTTCCATTCTCACAAACACCACTTCCATAGTCATGTACCTAGATATCAATAACCACCCCACACTAATGGTATGTGTAGTCCTCTATGCATAAAAATTCTTCAAATAATAATTAGCTTCTAGTGCGCAAACACGCTTATTACACAAAAACACCAACTAAATTGACAAATCATAGTGATAAAGAAGGAAATACATTAAGGAAATACATAATTGAAAACCTAATCTAAATGGCAACATTGCCTTATTACAAACACCAAGAAGACTTATTTATAATAGGGCTTCAGCCTACTCCCGTTGAAGTAACTGGGTAACCATATTCCATCAAGCATTTCTAACTAACAAGATCATGTTTCAAGTATGTGAGTGATAACATATGGTCCTAACCAATGTACTTTTAGTTTTCTTGGATGGCATAGAAACTTAGAATCATATAGAAGCACCATTTGTCCTATCTCAAGCTTTTTGTCCTTAATGTGCCTATCATGCCATGATTTTTGACTTTCTTTCTCTTGCTTTTGACTCCAGTGTGTGATTTCTCATCGCTCATCTAGTTTAATCAACTTGTCAATCCATTCTTCTAATGCTTTCTCATTAGCTAGACCTCAGTGCACACAATACACATAAAGAAGGTAACATAAATTCCATAGGAAGAACTGCTTTATGCGCCAAACACCAATTGAAAATGTGTGGCCTTATTTAGCCACTTGTATGTTGTTCTATATGCCCAAAGTACTGCAGACACTTTATCATCCCAATCCTTCCTTCCAACATCACAATTTTTTTCAATGTGCTGGCTCAAAATCTTGTTGAAATCCTCAACATTCCCATTTTCCGAGGATGATATGGTGTAGTTTTATGGTGTGAAATCATGAATTCATCAAATAAAATTATGATTGTCTCATTAAGAAAATGTGTTCCCCTATCACGTTGGTCAAACTCAAAGGACATCCATACCTTGTAATAATATTTTCCCATAAACCTAGCTATTGTAGCCTTTGTATAATCATTTGTAGTTGTTGCTTTTCACCACCTTATAAGATAGTCTATGCAAGTGATGATATAGAATGATCCAATCCTATGCATGGATGGTGAAATAGGACCCACAAAATCAATAGCCCATTTCTCAAATAATTATGTACTAGTAATAGGTCTTAGAGGCATTTCATCTCATTGACCTAGTTTCCCAAGATGCTGACAATGATCACAAGCCTTGCAATATGCTTTACAATATTTATATAGGGTCTCCCACCATAATCCAACGAGTAGAATCTTGTGTGCAGTGGTGTCACCTACATAGTGGCCACCTGCAATACCACCATGAGCTTCCTCCATGATATCTATGCACTCATGTTCCAGTAGTACACGGTGTAATACTTCATCCCGACCTAACTTGTACAGGTCACCACTAATCAACATATAGGGTGCGCACGTATATAGCAATTTATTTCTTCTCTAAGGATTTCATTCCTTCGGTGCCATACTTGTTCGTAGAAAGACAACAATGTCCTCTAATTCCGATGGTGCGTGTTGTAACCTATATAATATGTACATCGGGCATGGTATCTTCAATGGCATGTGCTTCTTCTCCTGAATGTATTTGGATAAATGGTCTAGTCTAGAATTACTTTTCCCTAGTTTTACCACAATGAAATCAAATTCTTGAAATAAGAGTACCCATCTACATATGTGCCCCTGTAAAATGGGATTTTCACCAAATACTTCAATGCCATGTGATCTATATAAAATACAAATGGTGTAGCTAGCAAGTACTATCTGAATTTATGTAGTGCATAGATCATTGACAAAGATTCTTGTGCTCTGTAGTTGTGTAATTCTACTTTGTAGGAGTCAACTTTCTACTAGCAAAGTAGATAGGATGATCTATAATACCTTCTCTAGGCTAAGCCAACACTGCCAATGGCCATGCCAAGGTGTCCACATGTACATGAAATGGTTGGTCCCATGAAGGAAAGCACAGAATAGGTGCGGTAGTAAGTTTCTCCTTCAATGTCTGAATGCGCACTACTGCGGTTCTCCCCAATAGAATGTACCTTTTCCTTTCAGTAACTCCTCCAAAGGTGTGGAAACTTGGCATACCCCTTTATGAATTTTCTATAATACCCTATGTGACCCAAGAATCCATGCACCTCACTTTGACTGGTAGGATCTTTTAGGCCGATAATGATTGCAACCTTAGCTGGATCAACCAAAAACCTTCCTTGCAGATTATGTGTCCTAACAATATTCCAAATGGTGTAGAAAATATGCACTTCTTGATGTTCAAAGAGATACTCAACTGTCTACATCTTTCAAACATTAAGCAGATTGTCACAATGATCCTTAACTAGTCCATACACCATCCAATCATCTAAATAAACCTGTAAGAAGTTGTGAATAAAATATTTAAATGCTTGAACAACTATGTGTGAAAATACAACATGCACATTTTTCATTCCAAAAGGCATCACAAGTATAGGAAAATTTCCCCATTCAATAGTAAAATTAGTCTTTTCCTGATCCTCCTGGGAAATCCTAACTTGATGATACCTAGAGAACCCATCTGTAAATGAATAGATTTTGCCCTACAATGCCTTCTAGTATTTCCTTAGTGAATGGTGTAGGAAAGGGATCAGTCACACATGCAACATTCAACTCCCTGTAGTCCACATAGATCCTAATCCAACCATCCTTCTTGATATTGATCACCATTGGACTAACCCATTTTAACTCATCCAGGGCTTGATGATTCCAGACTTCAACATTTTGTCAATCTCTTCTTTGACCTTTTTGTGCAAGTTGGGGTTCATCCTGTAGGGTCTCTTTCTAACTGGGGCATGCACCTTCTTTAAGCTTTATCTTCATCTCCCCTAATGATTCATGCATGCCTTTAAGTTCATGGTACCCCGAGGGAATAAGTCTTGATAATCCCATAGTAACTCTATGATTTTTCCACTTCAGAGTCTGACCAATAGTCTCCAATTATGGCCTCCTCCTTAGGCTCAACATCGATCCAATATTCACTTTCTTTGTCTTCATAGGTTCATGATAGGTGCGTGTGGTCTTATATGCACTATCCAACACCTCACACCTACATGTTGAATGGTCTACATCCAGATTTTCTACTTCTTCATCATCCACTAAGTAGACCATTTTTCCTTTTTCTTTCTCAAGGAAAGCACATTTAAGTAGTGTGGCATCTGTCTCTGTTTCTTCAACAAAAATGTGCTCTGAGTCTCCTTCATCAAATAACTCTTGAATGAGTTCTTCTACCTTGGCACTATCCCCATAGTTAAGTGCTTTATAACCTTTAATGCTTCTTCTACCGAGAGGTTTAGTAGAGAAGAAGTCAAATGTCTGGGTCATTCCTATAATTAAATCCTACCAATTTCAGTCTCTCTATGGAGTTCTGCATATACATACCAAGCACACACACGTAACCTTGTAAAGTGGAATAAAACTTGTGCACCTAGAGTGAAGGTGGTAAAGCTTCCTGCCCCTCTATCTAGAGTCTCTCACACTATTGAACATGGTGTTAAACAAGGTTGATTACCATGATAAGTATAATATTTGAGTAGGTGCATTCTCTCTGAAGAACCTAGTAGCAAGAGCAATCCTAATTTCATTCCATCCTACAAGATTATCCTTGTGAACCACCCACCAAGTGTTGTTGTCCCGCGTAGGGTATATGCTAGCATATTCCTTCTCTCCAACTGGTCTATCCATTATTCCTCCATGGCACAAGAACACCATAGGGTCTCCTTCTCTCCGGTGTAATGAGGTACCGAGTTGTTACCTATTCTCTGATATAACATGGTCTGTTATCCCTAGAAAATATACTCTTTACTTCATGCCCCTACCAACTCATAAGTGCTATGAGCCCAATTATCACAAGAAACACTTGTAGTATCACTAATAGACTGTGCATCCTCCCATTGAATGATTCCTTCTTTAGATGGCTCAAGCACCTCTGGGATCTGGATGGTGCGTACATAAATCCTATTCAAGTCTTCCTCACTCAAGGGCTCAACATAGGGCAGCAAATTTTCCATCTGTTAATGGGATAATAACCCTTTCCTCCTTGTTTTCAAAGATGATATAACCCTTGTTGAACCAAAGATCAACATTATTTGCATAGCACCAAGGATGCCCCAGTAGAGATGGGAAGCTATCTACCTCTGCCAAGTGCTAAGACCTCAAAATCTCTAGTGAACTTGGCTCCTTGTATGGTAATGGATGCATCTTTTAAAACTCTCGATGGGAGTGGCCTTAGTCGATTAGCCATGAACAATACATTAGAGGATGGCTGCAATGGAGGTCTCCCCATTTGTACCCATGCATCTAAAGTAAGAACATTGACTTCACACCTATATCAATCAATATATTACTCAAAATCCACCCATCCACAACAACATTAGAGTGATTTCCTTGTCATAATCTAGGCTATGAGGGGGAAGATTTGCATGCATGCAGGATCTATCATCCAGTCTCAATACTTACTTGCACGCATGGAGTGTTTCCCTTTAACCAATTCCCTAATAGTGGAATGATATTCTCCTAGCACAACATTTTGCACACTTATTTCAAGTCATCCATATCAAATTGGACCATCTCTGATGCTTTCTTTTGCTCCATCTTCCGTGATTGCTCCTTTAAATATTGTATTTCACCTAAATATTTTGAGTACCTCCATGGTTTCCTGATAAACCTCCTTTTGATGGGTAGGATCTAGGTACCATGCATGTAGAACCTCCTCCTTAGTGATGGTAGGCCTCTGCTGCAATGCTTCTTTGGCATGCGCCGCTTCAGCGTGGGTAGTGATCTTTACTTGTAATGCCTAGATTCTGGTTCCAACTTGGGCATCCACTTGATTTTCCACAACGCATTGTATCCTAACCATCCTTGTGCCTTTATTTTCTTGTTTATGTTTTTGCTAAGATGCTCATACAAGTCCGGGCATTCCTCATAACTATGATTCTTTCCACAGAAAGAACATGTAATATTCTGAGGACATTCATGCCTGTAGTGGTCAAGAGATCCGCATGTATAACATGTTCACATGAGGGAACTCACCTCTTCCACCACCATGGCCTCATCCTCCGAATCCACCATGGTATCCTCGACCTCTGCCATGACCACCTTCAAAATGCCCTTCATTCGATCATAGTGTGCTTGATTGTGATCCCGATCTGATGCTTGTTCTTTCCTTTAGAGTTATCTAAAACTCCTATTTATCATACACCAATATCTATAACATCATGGATTTGACCAATCATCATTGGTAGTATTCCGTGTCATGAGTTGTGGACCTACAAATTTTATAGTAACAAGAGATGTTCTTCCTTATTGTGCATTGTAATAATGGGCAGTGGCTAGCATCATGGTTTAAATGGCATATCTCATAGTCTAATAACAATGAGCATACTGATCTATGTGGGGACAACTATCCTTTGTGTGACCTTCCACTTCACAATCTATGCACCAAATCCCCTGTGCTGTCTCATGTGTTGAATTTTACCGATAGCTTCTCCAACTACTTTGCCATAGCTATGATCTGTGCTTCTAAAAATGGGCTCACCCTAGTGTCTATACTTCCAACTGCCTCAAGTGCAAAAGCTACTTCAAGTGCTTCACGTATGGATCAATGTATGTCTTATGTGATAGTGCCCTTCTAAAAGGTGTAATCAGACCCCCAAAAAACCATTGTGCATGTTGGCTTACATGAATATCATAAGAAAGTTTAGATAACAATGTTTTGAAATGAGCATCATACTCTCTAACACTCTTAGTAGTGCCTTGCTTAATATCCTTGAGTGCACTTATACTCTTCTGCTCAAACTCAAGGATATGAAATTCTTTAAGGAAAGCATATTTTAAAGTTGCATAGTCTATGCAAGTCTGATCAGGGTCAAAATTTATGTACCAACTATGTGTGCATGCCCTTGTAATGTAGTAGAAAATTGACTTTCCCTACGCTCTCAAAGCCATGATTCCTTTTTGCATGCCATAATATTTCACACATGTGCATGTGTTCAACAACATCTTCTATGCCCCTATACTCTGGAAGATGAAGAGACATCTCCATGTAAATATTTATGGGGTTGGTGTGGACCTTGCCCACTTGATCCAGAACCTCCTTGTGTTTCCTCTGCCTCCAGAACCACTAGATCCACCAGAACTAGAGCCACCTATACCTCCTGATCCAAACTATAGTTGGAGATTCGGACAGAAGATGTACTCCCCTGTGTCCCAATAATAGTAGTATTGAACTGCACCCCTATGGTCTGTGAAGTGTTACTACTCCAGAAGAGAGTCCAAAATTTTGTGCACCTAAATTTTGTGTGGATGATACACCAAAAAGGTACTCCCATATAATAATGAAGATGTTTGTGCTACCATCGATGTGCTTTTTATATGACTTACTCCTACTCTCCCACTGCCTAAATTAGCTTGTTGATTTTTTTTGTACTAGATACTGGAAGACCAAGTGCAAGGGAAAGGTTTCAGGTGGATTCAGATGCGTGCCCATGGCCCAGGTCATTTCTATTGGCGTGCACTTCTACATGTGAGGCCGAGGAGGGTTCCCTGTCATGCTTTCCCAAATGGGGAGTTCTTGATGCTCGGGTTCCACGTCTTCTACGTGAACTTCAAATCCTTCGTGAACCATCTCTCTCCTCAATGCCATTCACTCTGCAAACATCTCGTTGCTTCTCTATCTCTCCCTCTCATGCCTCATTATACTTAAGCCGCCTTTCCTCTCTCTCTACCTCTGTTACTAGGTCTGCCATCTTTCACCAAACCTGCTCCTACCCCCACACGTGGTGGGGTTTAGTTAGCCATCGGTTTTCTCTCCAAGTTTAGGTTACCATCAAAATTTTGATCACCAGTGGAATGCCTTGTAGGTAAGTTCCCCTGGGATATCGTAAAAATTGGAATTCAGCTACCTCTAGGCATGAATAAGTGGAAATTGAGTACTCAAGATATAACTATTCAAAACACCATGGAACCACGTATCCATAGCATGAGTCCAAATCAGATCAGCATCATAAAGGGTCTGAAATTCTTTCATGCATCCAAACAAGTGTGTGATACCTCCAATTCCATTTAGATGCATAAGCAACCAGCCACTCATATAGTTCTATCGGAAAAATAGCGAAGAAGATCTCATACAAACAATCATACAGATTCTTCTGCTCCACCCATGTGCATGCATCAAACTCAGATCCGGTGTTGAACCTCCATGTGTATTCTTCTTCTAGGTCATGTATCCACTCCTCAACACTTGCTAGGGTCAACCAAGTATGTCTTCATCATGAACCATCCTAAAAACAAATGAAAAAGAGGTCCACAATGGAACCAATGATGCAGACCTAGAATTTACCAGTAAAAGCCCAAGGCATGCATTGGCACATCACTCAGCCTAGATTGAGTGCTCACCCAAAGTGCAAAGGTACCATGCCCCTCTTTAGGGTTGTTGTTTGTAGGATGTTAGCATGATGAAGACTTAATGCATTCAGATCCATAATTAATATATCATTCTACAGTGCATGTTCAGATCTAGATCTAAAGAATAACAAACTTAAATGATAACCATGATGAAATCAAGCATGCAAGAACCAATTATACTCATAATTAATACTTTGATTCAGCCAATACACTCCATTATATTAAACATGATAAATACACATAAGCTCATTACAATAGATAATACCATAGTTTATGCACACATCATATTTGGCATACATAACCTCACAATAATTTAGTTCTCATCCCTCTTCCTATACTACGTAGATCATTACATATTTATAAGGGTGGGGAATTTCCCTTCACCACTTATCTAATCCCAAAATAGGTCACATGCTAAAATAGCCATGCCTTTACAATAATAGGCTCACATGCAAGAATGCTAACAATAGACCTCTCTAGTTAATTATCTTAGTATAGAAACAATATTCTTAGCTCACATCCATGCAAAGCGCTCCATATCCACTCTTCAAAAATAGCCCATGTCATGCGTGTCTTTGCAATTTATGTCTTTGCACGCCATCTTTCAAAAATAGATTATGTGCTCTCTATCCTCACGCCATCTTCCAAAAATAGATCATAATCGTTATGCCTTATGCTAAGTTTTTACATTTTCTTCTCAACACCTCCCCTTCATTCTTTCCATCTTTCTCTTGTTCCCTCCCTCCTTACTTCACTACCTCGACCTTGGCTCCTTTCTTCCCTTCCCTACCTTCCTTTCCCCCTCCTACCTCTCTCCATCCATTTTACCCTCCTCCATTCCTACCCTCCTTCCTTCACTCCCTCCCACCCTCCCTCATTTATTATCCTCCCCTCCCTTCCATCCATCCCTCCCTCCCTCCCTCATTTACATCTCTTACATCCATCTTTCCTTCCCTTATTACCTTCCTTCCCTCCTTTCATCCCTTCTTTTCTTTTCCTTACCATTATCTCTCCTCTTCCTTACCTCCCTCCCCTTCCTTCCTTCCCCCTTCCTTCCGATCCCTCCTTGAATCCATTCCTTTCCTCTCCTTCACTCCCTCCTTCCTTCCTACAATCCTTACTTCCTTAACTCCTTCACCCCCTCCTTCCTTCTATCCCTCCACCCTCCCTCCTTTCTTGCCTCCCCTCACTCACACATATCCTTGAATCCTCATTTCCTTCCTTCAATAATTATTTCCATCCCTCCTAATTTCCTTCCTTCCATCATTCTTTCCCTCCTTAATTCCTCTCCTCCTCTCCTTAATTTCTTACCTCCTTTCATCCTTCCCTTATTTTCTTTATTTCCTTCCCCATCCTCCTTCCTTCCTTCCCTCCCTCCACTTCCTTCCATTCCATACTTCCCTCCTTCCCTTCCATATCTCCCTCATCTCTTTAATCTCTATCACCCTCCCTCCTTGATTTCCTCCACCTCCCTCCAATCCATCATTCACTTCATCATTCCCTTTCTTCCATCATTCTTTCCCTCAATTCCCTTCATTCCATCATTATTTTATTCCTTAATTTCCCTCCTCCCTTCCTCATCCTTCATCATTTATTTCCACCTTTCCTACTTCCCTTACTTGTTTTATCTCCTTCCCTATCCTCCTTCCTTCCATTCCTCCCTCCTTCCCTTCCATCTCTCCCTCTCATATTCCTTCCTTCTTTCCCTCCTTTTTCCTACCCTCCTACCCTTCCTTCCTTCCCTCCTTCACTCCCTCCCTCATTCCTTCATTTCTTCTCTCCCTCCCACCTTCCCTCTTCTTACCTACCCCTCCCCAATCCCTTCCATATTTTATTACCTCCCTCATTCCCTCCCTTTCATCCTTCCTTCCCACCTTCCTTCATTCATTCCTTTAACCCTTCCATTCCTTTCCTTACCTTTTTCCTCTACCCATTTCCCTCCTTTCCTTCCCTACCTCCATTCCCTTCCATTTCATACCCTCCATACTCCCCTCACTCTTATTACCCTCCTTCCCTTCCCTCTTTTTCTTACCCTTCATCCCTTATATTCATTCCATTTCTCTCCCTTATCTTCCTTTCATCCCTCCCTCCCTTTTTTTAATTATCCTTCCCCCCTCCTCCTCCTTCCATTCCTTCATTCACTATATCCATTTCCTTCCATATATCCATCTTACCCTCCTTCACCCCTTACTCTTCCTTCCATCCCCCATCCCTTCCTTCCTCCCTTCCATTTATCTTATCCTTCTTCCCTACTTCCCTCCTCGATTTTCCGTCCTTCCTTCACTCCCTCCTACCCTCCTTCCTTCATTCCTTCCCTCCTTCTCTTCTTCCATACTTCCTTACTCCCCTCCCTTCCATCATTATTTCCTTCTTTCCTTCCTACCTCCCTAAAATTATTATTTCCCTCCCTCATTCCCTCCCTTCAATCATTTTTTCATTATTTCCCTCCATTTTTCCTTCCTTTCATTTCCTTACCTCCTTCCAGTACCTCATTCCTTCTCTACCTCCCTTTTTCCTCTTCCTTCCATTCATTTTATCCATCCTTCCCTTCCCTCCACCTTCCATGTTATCTCTCTCCACCTTTTCCTAGTTCCCTCCCTCCCTCACTCTATCTTACCCTTCTTCCTTCCTTTACTCCCTTATACCCTCCTTTCCTTCACTCCCTCCCTCACTCCTCTTCTTTCTATTCATTCACTCCATCCTTCCCTTCTATCTACCTCCCCTATTACTTCCCTTTCCCCTTCCTTCCCTCCCTCCCTCTATATTATCCTCATTCTTTCCATCCTTCCTTCACTCCATCCTACCATCCTTTCCTTCATTCCCTCCCTCACTCCTCTTCCTTCTATTCATTTTCTCCATCCTTCCCTTCCATCTAACTCCTATATTATTACTTCTTTCCCTCCCTCCATTTATCTTGATGTCATTCCTTCCATCCCTCCTTCACTCTTTCCTACCCTCCTTCATTCCTTCACTCCCTCCTAGCCTCCTTTCCTCTCCCTCCTTCACTCCTTCACTCCTTCCTTCCTTCATGAATTCCCTCCCATGCATTCCCTACCTCATTTTCCTCCTCCCTTCTATCTAGCCTTCCATCCATCACTCCATTCCTTCCATCATTATTTCCCTCCTAATTTCCTTCCTCCCATCCTTACTTCATTTCTTCCCTAATTTCCTCCTTCCATTATTTTATTTACCTCCTTTTATTTCTTTATTCCTCCAATTACTTCCATTCCTTCCCTCCATCCTTTTCCTTCCCTTCATTCCTCCTTTCCTTTCCTTCCTCCTTCCCTCTCTCCCTTTTCCTTCCTTCCTTCCTCCCTCTATCTACCCTCATTCCTTCCTTCCTTCCCTCCTTCATTCCTTTTCTCCCTCCTACCTTACCTCTATTCTTACCCTTTCATCCCTCCTTCTCTCATTTCTTCTCTCCCTCCCACCTTCCCTTTGTTCTTCCCCTTTTCTCCCCCTTAACTCCCTCCTTCCTTTATGAACTCCCTCTGATTAAATAAAATCTAAAAATATATTAGAATTAATCTAAGTACAATAGTAAATAAGAGATAACTAAATAAGGAAAATGACCAAAGAAACTAAGAAAGTAGAAATGCAAAACCCTAATTTCCAAGGAGTGTTAGAAAAAAATTAGTAGATTCAACAAGCTTGTTGGACTATGTCACTTTGAGATGGATGGAGAAACAGAAGGATGAAATCAACTTTATTGAGGCCCAAAAAGTTTAAATCTAAGTAATCTTAGTGTACTGTGGCACCGTGGAGAGGATTAGGGCACTTGGGTGCCCTAGTCTAAGTTCTAGGCACCTTGAGTGCGTGCGGGAGGTCCATAAACCATATTTTCAAGGTTACAAGGTGATCCAAAGCCTTTTTGTTTGTTGTGTCAATATTATTGAGTTTTGATGTATGTCGTTGATAATACACGATGAATAAGATACCTTTAAAACCCCAAAACAAGCATCAAACCCTAAAAAATAAAAATGCAAATGAAGGGGTCGATTGTCTTAAAACCACAATGGTGGACTTACTAACTGAGAATTGCAACTATATTTAAGACCTAAATGTAGTTATGTGTGTGTGTGTGTGTGTGTGTGTGTGTGAGAGAGAGAGAGAGAGAGAGAGAGAGAGAGAGAGAGAGAGAGAGAGAGAATTGTGCCTAGGTGTTCTTGTGCTGGTCACACTTTGTGAAGTAGCGAGCTATAACTAGATGTATAAATGTAATAAATAGTTGATGGAATAGAATGAAATTCCCTCCCATGATGTGTGATGTAGATGAACCAACCTCATTCCTTGTGATGTAGTTAGATGGATGCAAATAGACCCTTGGAAGGATGGAACCTTAGGTGGTGATAGTAGTGATTAGTTTATGGTCCCTCATTATGGTCTCATAACTTTGTATTTATATGGTTATATTGTTCTAATTTTGTAATTAAATCTAAAAATGCTGACCACTAAAAATATGGAAATTGTGAATGGTTAGAAAGTTCCCAAAAGATGGAAATAAAGTGGGAAAAGGATCGGGCACCCGAATGAGACTAGGGCTCATGGGTGCCCTAGTACTAGCCTGTGCCCCCCGGTTAGGAGTAAAACAACATAGAACAACAAAAATAGATGACACAGGTGCATGTGATGAAGATCAGGAATGATGATAGAAAGTAAGTAAAATGGCAAAAAGATATGGGTTAATTAGTAATTTATTCACTCAAAAACCATATGAATAGTAGTATGAGACCGAGACTAAATAATACTCAAATTACATGATTTAGTGTCTACATATGCCCTCATTTTATGTTGGTGAGAGGAACACTTAGTAATATAAAGTAGATAGAGATGCATACCTAATGTCAATATAGAGTGATGTAGAGAGTGTTCTAAAGGAATATAAAAGCATGGAATGAAAAAAAATGATTGAGTGTGGAAACTAAAGATGTAAAAGAGAAAAAGTGATGAGGGTGAACCTAAAGCAAAAATGTGCATGTAGTTATCGATGTGTGTGATGTACCCGCATGTTAATATGAGGTGTGTGTGCCACCAAATGTTGTTTTCATCTTTATTGTTGTTTTTGTTGACTATTTTCTTCTCATATGGACAAAAATTCAAGGAGAAGATGATCAAGTAGCAAAATATAAATTTATATGTGAAAAAATCCATGTATATAGTAATGAAACTACTAAAATAGAAAGAGTGTAAAAGAAACATGTGCACCTTATTTGTGATGAGAGAAAAAGTTTATAAATGATATCTTTTACTACCTAGGTTTTTGGGTAATCTGACGCCTTGTGGCCAAAGTAGTGTAGGGAGGAATTCGATGTATCCTCCAACTCAGTATCTGCTCCTCCGAGAATGTGTGAAGAGATATTTGTACGCCTAGTTTTTGGGTGATGCGACACCTTTGGATGAATAAGTATAGGGATAAATTACAATGTATCCTCCAACTTCAGAATCGCTCTTAAGAATGCTAAGGAAAATTTGTCCTGTAAAATCTGCTATGTATGAGGTCCGTAGACTAGTGTAAACCCACTCGTTGTATAACCCACAATGTCAATGGCAGAAATTGAACTGAACTATACCTATGTAGAAGTGTTTTGTATTATGTAAAACCCTAAATGATGCCCCCTCTCTTGGGGTGCATGCAACATTTTGGATAGGATAATGTGGCCCCAAAAGAGGACCAATGACATGAACTATTCCCTATAGGGGGAACATAATACATTTGGTAGAAACCAAGGCACACACAAACAAGTGGATAAAAACAAGTGTTAGTACAAAAATCATGCATATAGAAGACTAGTGTAAGCTACCAAAAATGTTGAATCTAGAAAGCAAGTAAACATGTAGATAGATGCCAAATTAAATTGCAAACATGGGACATCACTCATGATGTTTCAAGACACTCAAGCCATAATGGTTGCATAAAAACAAACAAGTTTACACACCAAGAAAAGGGTAATGCCCACATATAAGAGAAAATAATGAAAAGTAATAGTAAAAAAACAAACAAGTAGCCATAGAAGTAAGTAATCCTGCAAAACAAATGTTACACATGAAGCACCCGTTATCATATTAGAAAGATAACCAGTATGTCAATAGCATGGATAAGAAAATAATGTAAATTTATAATTACAAAATTAAACAATAACACCTATGAGAGATGAAGGTGGATGCTCACGGTGACCATTGTAGGAGTTATAGGAGGCAATCATCCATTTTTCATGTATCAGACTTGTATCTCGTGATCATAAGTAGGAAAGGACATGAATGCACATGTGTGCATGGTATAGATAAATAACATACAAGAGATCTAACTAGCATGTGTAATAAACAAGCATATAAAATAAAAACCAAGAAAAAGTAAAAGTAACCAAGATATGAAACATGCTTTGGATGGATGGAATGGAATACAAGATGGATGATAGGATTTACGTGTCCCCCAAGTGAATGGAAATTTATACAAAGTGAGGTTCATTTATTTTTTCCCATCAGCAATCAATAATGAACTATAAACAAGATTGTGTCATTAGGAAATGGTCAAAGTGTGTGTTGTGTCTAACACATTGTAATGATTTTGTATGTGTGTTGATGACATGTGACCAAGAGATGAAGTGTGTTCGTGACCCTATAGCCAAAGCATATATCACGACAAGATGAGTGTAAGAGTGATGATTTAGCCTAAAGTGTATATCACTACAAGATGATAAATTAGGTGACCATTTATTCTATAGAGTGTGTCACTAACCTAGAGATGTCACATGATGGAAGGTCGAATGATGAAAGTGTGAGTATGATAAGGTCCATTTAATTTTTAAACCCTTGAAATTAGAGTATAGATCGAGGAACTAGAGTGCATCATAGGGTAGTGAGTGCAGCGCATAGAAGAAGATGTAGTATAGGTGATGATGAGACGACCATGTGATGAGTGACATGTGTAAATATACGATGTTTATAATGCAAGAATAGACTAGTAGATAGACTAATAGTGTTAAATGCACACTATATAGGATGTAGGATGAATAGGATGCAATGCTAGACTCGTAGACAATAGAAGTATGAAACATATATGATGAAAACTAATGTTATGTATGATGTATAAGTGTGCAAATATAAAATGTTGTAGATGAAATATACAATTTATGACACATGACATGAGATGTGTGAATAGATGAAGTGTGTAGGAGCTATTGTGTAGTGTGTGGGTTTCATGTGTACTATGCCCTTAATAGTAAAGTGTGAAGCGAAGAACAAAAGTGTGTCATAGGGTAATGATGAAAGTATAACATGGGATGAGTATGTGGATGCTAGGAAATTAATGTATGACTATGAAAATATGAGATACATGTGGATGCTAGGGGAATTTTTGGATGTTATGCCCCCGAGTATATGTGAGATTAATGATGTAATTATGTAATGTCATCTAGAAGATCATTACTTTCAAGGTCATAGTCAAATGGATAAGCATTGGTTACTTGATAAGTAATAGTGTCTAGTTAATCCCTTAATGAGCCATTGAGGCACAAATTGTACATACCATGGCATATTCCTCATTAGTAAATGGAGGAAGTAGACAACCATGGGCATACTAATGAGTGAGATTTTGTGGATAGCCAATAAAGGAACTATTATAAATAAATATGTGACCAAAGGGTTATAGGGAAAGAGATGTCTATAGGATCGGGATCTAGAGTTCCCCCAATGTAATCAAGCCATGATTTCCATAATGTAAGTGATGTAGATTGAGGATCATGTGCAAGGAATATCATGAGGTGAACTACATGGAGGCCACAAGCGGAAGTGATGTGAACAAACCCATAATAAAGATGAGAAGTATATGGTATAATAAGATAGAGGTCTTCAAAAGAAAATCCTATTCGAGTCAAAACCTCATCTCAGTATAGATAGTGACATTCAAGTAGGCTCAAATGTGTTGGTTGGATATTTTGTCAAACCAAAATATGAGGTTCAACCACAGTGCATGGGATTGAATCCTCCTCAAAGACAAGTGAGGCTGCTATTTTATTGCTAATCTAAAACATGGTAAATAATATATACAATATTCACACTAATCTAACCATTGGGGTTGGGATGAAATCCCGAAATCCACATTCACACGATTCAAGGATATTGCTTTCACGTGAAATAGGTTAGAAACTATTATGATGAAAGAAGCACGGTAGAAAAGAAATGGGAGAAACGTATTTTCTTTCGAGTAAACACAGAGCACGAAATAATCATACGAGTTTTAGATCACAAATATAGTGTTCGAGATAATTAGAAACACTGAGATTTTATGCAAAGAATAGCTCTAAGATCATGAACATAAGAACAATATCTTAAATAAGATATATTTCACAACACAAAGTCTGCAAAACAATATCAACTTCTATTCTTCAAAATGATTGAAAGAAAACACAAAGTTTTTCTCCTTTCCAATAGCCTCTTAATGCTCCAAAAATTCTCGACCCTTTAGAATGCACAAGCATTCCTTTTTTATAACAAAAGAAGCTAGAGTTTAAACAGAACAGATCCTGAAAAGTAGCATGCTAACTAGAGTTTCAGCTTTGCATGATTCTCACGCAGGAGATCAAGTCGAAGTCTGAATTAAAAATATGATAAAATGGAAATAAAAGATGTGTCATTCTAAAAATAGAAATGACATGAGACGCTGGAGCTCAATCCGAGTCATCATCTTTTGATTCTTCTCCTTTCTTCTCCAAAAGAGGCTGTTTGTTAGGAACTCCTGGAACTTCCGAATAATGCCTTGCATTTCGTTTTCCTCAGGTGCAGTGGAAAGATCATTCCACATTTCGCAGGTCTCATGGATATCACTGGCACCGCCGGGAAGCTTTTTCAACCTCTTGCTGAGCTTTCTTAAGGCCTCCAACGTATGCTCAATCCTCACAAACTGACCAATGACTTCAAGGTCGAATCCATCTGAGTTCATGTTGAATAATCTCTTGAACTTGTTTGAAGAGATCATCTCGCATGATAGGGCACTTGATTTCCCAACCGACATCTTTGGACAAATCTTTAGCAATTCTTCCTCCGCATCACTTTTCCCATCGATCAATTTATCCTTGATTCTCTCAACTTGCTGCGAGCTTCGTTGAGAATCTTTACTCGAACTTGATGCCCTTGATCACCTGAAAGTGTTTATCGTATGTGGAAGAATTGCTTCTTCTACCAAGAGATGTCTTTGGTATTTGCTTCAAGACTTGGAGAGCCTCACAAGTCAAATCAAGCTTGTCCAAGTTCAAGTGAATTCCTCATCCATCTTCTCTCCTTCCTTCGAATTTCGCAAGGGTGATGAACTTTCACCACGTCTTGAATTACTTCCTTCCTCGTTGGAGCAACTTTTGGATCCACTCATCAACCACCCTTCCTTTTCGGTAATCTTCTCAATCGTAGGCACCGATGAGAAATCGAATCTGAGCGCAGATAGATGGTATGGATTCCGGGGGTGTTGAGAGTTTAATCAAAACCTCTCACATTGCTCCACTTTTTTCTTAAACTCATCTCTCGCTTGATCTTTGTTTCTTTCAACTTTGGCACAAAGACGTCTATGGAAGCCCGTGCATCTTGTTGCGCTCCTACATTGTTACTTTCCTAGAGCCACCTTGGTGATCGATAATCATAACTGTTACATCATCCCTAGTTTTGTCGGTGAGGAGTGGCGATCTCTGCGAACTTATCTCTCGAAGCATCTACCAAAACTCTTGAAAGCTGTTTTGGGTTTCTTGCTGATCTTGCGCAGTAGAAGCCTTGAGTGAGCTGAAATCAAAGGTGGTAGGGGTACAATCACTTTCCTCTTCCTCGGAGTTTGTTCGAGTAGCCATGGTGGTGTATCGGAGAAATTGCCAATGTTGTAGGAGCTGGTATTCTAGAGGAGCAGATTCTACTATTGGAGGGGGAACAAAGATCAACGTGGTAGTAGGTGCAATGAATAAAGGCACAGTTGTGGGGAGTGTTGGTGATCACTTGGGTTCCAAAGAGAAAGGGGTGAGAGCCAGGCGAAAATATTGGCCATGCTTGAAGAAGTGGATGGGGGAATGAGGAGGCTGAAGTGGTTGTTGAGGGGGAGGCATGATTCGGCCTCCAAAGCCTTGACTCGCAGAGATAAGGTCTCTTCGGTTGAGCAATCAGCAAATGGTGAAGTCAAGGGTGACTTCCTCCTTCTTCCAAATTAATTTCTCCTATTTGGTGGTGTTGGTGATTTGGCACATCCACCGTTTGAGTTGGAGAGACAATTGAAGAGATTTGTCTTTCTTTCCTCTTCTTGGGAATCTTGATTTTTATAGACCCCAGGAGATTCCTTGTCCTTCTTCTTTTGGAGGGCCCCGCCTCAGTGAGACCAATTTTGGAAACTTGTCATCTTTAAAATTCATGCCCCAAGAAGAGAGCCATTTCTTTTTGTACGAGCGAATTTGGGGCTGACCTATCGGTGATAGAGGATTTTTCGCTAGCCCACCAATCAATAGGCGGAAAACGTATCGATCTTCATTAAGCCCATCATAGGACATATCTAACACACTTTCATTGTCCCTTATACCATCAAGCAAATCAGAAATCTCTATTGTGTCCGAATCTCATCAATAGTTAATCTGCTATGATCTTTTTGCGAACCGCAACTTCGTTACTGCATGATCCACCGGATATCCTCAATGTTGGGCTGTGCGAGATGTAGGGCTCCATAAGTTCTTAGTACTCCTCGGATGTCAAAACCATCCCGAGACTTCATATGCTTCTTTAACTTCTCCCGGAGTTCACATTCGACATTTTTAGCTTTTGCATTTGTTGAGCAAGTATATCTCCAATAGAAATTGGGAAGGATACAGTGCCTTATGCTTTGCTCTGTTGGAACTTGTGGAAATCCAATAACTATCTGACCAATTCTATTAGTATCAATCTATCGCCGGGATAACGAGGCAGACGAAAAGGTTCTCCGGAATACATGACCGTTCGAAGGTAGGTAAACTTCTTGAACTGTAAGAAGATACATCCCCACTTAGATACTTCAGCCCATGCCTCGTCCGAGACCCTTGTCTTTCTCAGCCCTGGATTGAGCTGGCAGATGTTTTCATAGAAAAAGGCGTCATTTACCCTCCTAAAGTGATCCTTGGACCCCTTCTTCGTTATTTGAGGATAATACTTATAGACTGGATTTGTGGTTCGCTTCCTTTAGTCTCATACTGGATAGCTCCTCATCCCACCGCGATAGGCCACATATGAGAACATATAAAACTTTCCGGTTGACAGGACCGTCATCATCTGGGAATCAATTTCATCACTGATCAGGGTTCCCCAGTCAATCCCTTGCTTGTTCTTCCTAATGGTGACCATAAATTGGTACATCCATCCATGAAATAAATTTGATTCCGGCAAGCCAAACACCCGGCTCAGTAGGGTGATAATATCGTTGATTTCTTGGATGAAATCCGATCTAGGGATAGTTCTTGGAAATCTAGATATTACTGGTTTTGCCTTAACCAAGAACTTCTTATTAACATCCTTAATGCAATTCTCCTGGTTACTGTCCCAGGCCTTCTGAGCCAATTTCATATTTAGGGCTCCATACTCTTCAAAATTTGGTAGTTTCAGGAGATCATCCAAATAAGCCCCATCTAGTTTGATAACTACTTCACCAGCCTGATTCCTTACGGACCGAGAAGCCGAAAAGCTGGATGCACACGCCAAAACAAACTCGGACACCTAAGATGGCGGACATAGGGAAGCCTCGCTGCGAGGGGCAAGCCACCGCGCCTATAGCTTTCATCCATGGGGTTTGAGAAGAACTCTTCACCCCGTTCCGAGGGAAATCATCCATATCTATGTTGCCCATTTCGGTATCGATATCATAATTCATCGACATATGGCTGGGGATTGGTTTCTTAAACTTGTATTTCATCTTGCTAGATTTTCCGGCCTTCTCCCGTGATGAACAGTGATCCGACATGAAGAATATTGGAAAGAGAAAAGCTCGGAACTCCGGAGATGCTTGTGCACATCGAAAACCTGATTGACGGAAGGCGTCGGAAGAAGCGAAGAACCCGACACGCAGAAGAAGATATCGGAAAACTTTGAAAACCCGACACGTCTGATATGTCGGAGTCTTGGCGAAACCCGACACTTGCTTTTAATGGCGGAAACAAGGGAAAACCCGGCACTTGCTGTTTAATGACGGAACCTGCCGAAAACCCGGCGTCTACTGTGATGGCAGAACTTAGGAGATGCCCGGCACCCACTGTTGAGGTCGGAATGTTGAAAGACCCCGTCACTGCGAGCTTCCTTTGTATTTCGGACTTTTGAATCTGCAATACAAACTTCAAAATCCAAGAAACCAAAAACAGAGCCTTTCCTTTGAATTTCTACATAGACATCTTCCTTTCTTTTTTGTTATTCATATTCCAAACATTATGAAAGTAATTGGAATTTGGAAGGAACAGCCCCAATTGATAATCTCAAAAAGAAAATAAACCCTAAAACCCAAAACCCTTTCCAAAACAATACGAAGCGAAGAAGGAAGAAAAACCTCAACAAGGCAAGAAATTGGAAAGAAAATATATGCAATCGATCCAGGGAAATCAAGAATAAAGAAGGAGCGAAGAATACCTTCGATTCGAGACAAGTAAAATCAAAACGACGATCGAGGGGTCAGCAAGCGAGTTTGCGGGTTTTGGGAGAGGAAGAGCATGCGAAAAATCCACGAATTAAAAATATGAGAGTAAAAATGACGTGGATTTTGGCGTATTTATAAGAAAATCAGTAATAAATACACTTGAATGACACCAACCATTCGGCATGGATGCCACGTCAGCGTGTTGGAGGAGTCCAAAAACCCGACACGAGGAGATTTAGTATATTTCGGGTTTCAGGCTTCGGGAAACATGGAGCACGAAACATGTTTTGGTACATGAATGTTCCGATGCTTTAGAGTTCCGAAAACCCGATTACTAAGGATTGTCTTAACAATAGGCGGGTTTCGGGTTTCGGAAGTCACGCGACACAAAGCATGTCTTAACACAAGTATGTTCCGATGCGTTGAATTTCCGAAAACCCGATTTCAAAGGATTTTTCAATACAAGGCGGGTTTCGGGTTTCGGAGGTCATAAGACATAAAGCATGTTAAAACTTATGTCAAGCTGTTAGTAACACCCGAAAACCCGATTTGCTCTAAAAGAGATCATAATGCAAAATCACTTCAAAAATTTTGTAGGGTTATCCGATCGTTTAAGTCGTGAACTCAAAACGGGATAACAAAATGGAATGTGTTTCTGTATGCATCATTCATGAAGAGCATGTAATTAAATGGTGGGCGTGCTAACATAGGTGGTACATGTGAAGGTGGAGGTGATAGCGACATCAATAGACATTTGGATAGGCCCCTAAGAAGGAATCATGGCAATAATAGTGGTAAGTGGCACAAAGAGATTGCATCTATCACACAAATAACACCTTCAAGTGGTGGAAAGTGAGGTGGTTCTTCCATAGGTTGAGGATCATCTATAGTATCAGTGCGTGGAATAGGAAGACTAGTATGAAGATCCTGATCACAATATTGGAATGGGTCACGATAAAGAAAAAAATACTCAATGCCTTCATGTAATAATTTAACACAATGATGCACAATAGAGGAAATGGATTGTATTGCATGAATCCATGGCCAACCAAGAAAAAAGTTGTAGGAGACATGGAAATCAATGACAAAAAACACAATGTTGATAGTTTTTCATCCCTACAGTGATATGTAGTGTAATGTGACCAATACATGGATGAACATAACCATCATAAGCATGCAGTGACAGAAAAGATGGACTAATGTCACAAGTGGAAAGACCTAAGACTTCAAGGAATGACATGGGACACAAGTTGAGCTTAGATCCATTATCAATTAAAGTGTGTTTGACACCTACATTTTGAATACGACACATGATATGCAAAGGTGGGTCATTATCAAAAGTGTGAACATTAGTGGGAGGATTAGACTTGAATGCTATGTGTTGAGAAAATGCATCAACAAATGTTTGGTATACCAAGTCAGGATGCACATCAGTATGAATGCAAGTAATAACAAGAAGATGTTGGATTATATGCCTTCGATCAAGATTTTTAAGCGAGTAATCATTGATTGAGATAATCATGATGACGAAACCCTATGATGAAAATAAATGAATGGAGAAGCTATAAGCATGAATAACCTATAATCGAGAGGGTTCACCAAAATTATTAACTAAAATCTAAATATTTTAGAATTAATCTAAGAAGTAAAATAGTAAATAAGAACTAACTAAATAAGGAAAATGACCCAAACAACTAAGAAAGTAGATATGAAAAACCCTAATGTGCAAGGAGAGTTAGAAAGAACTCAGTTTATTCGATGAGCTTGCTAGACTATGTCACCGAGATGGCTAGAGAATTAGGAGGAGGTAAATTACTATGTTAAGGCCCAAAAATGTACAAATCTAAGCAATTTGAGTGGAATATGGTGCTTGGGAGAGGATTAGGGCACTTGGATCACCCTAGTCTAATTTTTGGGCACTCTAATCTATGCATGAGGTTTAGAAACCATATTTACATGGTCAGTAAGGTGATGTGAATCCTTTTTTTTGCCACTTTAATATTTATGAGCTTCATTGTATGTCGTTGATAATCCATGATGAAGAAGAGACTGTAAAACCCCAAAACAAGCATCAAACCCTAAAAATAAAAGTGCAAATAAAGGGGTCAGAATTTCCTTAGTGGCCACAATGGTGGACTTAATAAATGATTCTTGCACTAAATTTCATACCCAAATGTAGTTTTTGTGTGTGTGTGTGTGTGTAATAATTGTTCCCTAGGTTCTCTTGTGTCGGTCACTTTGTGAAGTAGAGAGCTATAACTAGATATAGAAATGTAATAAATGGTGGATAGAATAGAATAAACTTCCCTCCTATGATGTGTGATGCAAATGAACCAACCTTTTCCCTTGTGATGGAGCTAGATGGATGTAAATGGAGCTTTAGATGGATGCAACCTTAGGTGGTGATAGTAGTGACTAGTGCTTGGTTCCTCATTATGGTCTCATAACTTTATATTTATATGGTTCTCTTGTTATGATTTCATAATTAACCACTGAAAATGACAACCAATACAAATATGGAAATCTCAAATGGTTAGAAAGTTCCAAAAAGATGGAAGTAAAGTGGGAAAAGGATCAGGGTTCCTTGACTAGGATCAGGGCACTTGGGGCACCCAATACTAGCACAGGTGCCCTAGTCCTATGTAAAATAACACAACGACAAAAAAATTGGGCATGTATGTTGAAGATTGGGACTATGATGAAAGAAAACATAGTAAAATGGTCAAAATACATGGGTTAATTAGTACTTTCTTCACTCAAAAACTATATGAATAGTAGTATGATATCGAGATGAAATACTACCCAAAGTATGTGATTTAGTGTCTACACCCTCTCACCCTCCCTTCTATCCATCCTTTCCTCCCTCATTCCCTTCCTTCCATCATTGTTTACCTCCCTAAATTCCTCCCTCCCCTCCTTCCTACCTTCCTTCATTTCTTCCCTCATTTTCTCATTCCCTTCCTTTCTATATCGCTTTCCCTTACCTCCTTCTTTCCTTCCCTCCATCAATTCCTTCCATTTTTCCCTCCCTCCTTCCCTTCCTAGCCACCCTCCCTCTCCCTCTTCCTTCCTTCCTTCCCTCCTTACGATTACCCTCTTTCATCCTATCTGTAGACACAAAATCACACACTTTGGGTAATTATCTAGTCCTAATTGCATACTACTATTCATAAGATTACTAAGTAAGAAAAATACCAATTAGCGGATGTATTTGGAAATATTTTCTTTCTTTCTACTACCAATTTTTGTCTTGCACACATTATTTCTCGATCGACCTCTAACCCTTTAGTTTCTACGAGTTTGGACACCAACACCCAATAAGGATGCTAGTGTTAGGCACCCCAGTCCCCTCGAGGAGCCCCAAACCTCTTTATTTTACTCACATATTTTAGGTCATTTGTAGATATTTGAGCATATTATCTTTTGGTATTGTATCTTTTTGGGGTTAATTATGAAATTCAATCAAGGGAATCAATAAATATAAAGTTATGTAACCATAATGAAGGACCAAGTACTAAGCATTAACAATCTCCACCGAGGTTGCATCCAAATGTTATTCAATAGCATAAAAGCATCCATTATAGAATCCATTCAAGGGAAAAAAATACATTATTGTACATACACTTCATAGGAGGGAGTATTCTATTCCATGCACACATCTATTACATTTCTTTACATCTAGCTACTTTTCTCATTATCAAGTGTGACACACACAAGATACACCTAGGGCACGATTCTACACACACTCATATAAAAATACATTAGGTTTGAGATCTAGTGTAGCACTCAAATTTACGATCACCATCTTGATAGTTGAGGACAATCTAACCCCTCATTTTGCATCTTTATTTTTAGGATTTGATGTCTATTTGAGGGTTTTGCAAGTTAATACTTCATTGCAGGTTTCTAGGAAACTTGATGATCATTGTATGACCTTGTTACAACTAAAGGTGAAAGACATGGAACAACTTGCAACTTATAAAGGATGAATTTCTAACATTTTTGTAGTCACAGGTTCATATTTATGGTCTTTGGCACCACAGGGAACCCCTACCTCTTTCGGGTTCTCTTTTCCAGTATATTTCTCCAAATCTACATTTTCTAGGGTCTTTGTGTGATGCTTCTACCTCCTTGTTAATCGGTTGAACTTTGACACGTTCAGTTGATTTCACTACGAATCAACTAAGGCTCTTCTTACCCTCTTTGTAACTAGGATTTCACATTTTATTTCTTAATTTGTTTGAGTTAATTTCTATAATTAATTGCTTCATTTATTTACTCCTATAATAGCAATCGATTAGGTATATTATCCTCATTTCACTTAATTATTTTGGTAAACCCGTTAATATAATCCACCTCCTCTCTAGGGATAGTATTTTATTATATATATGGCTCAATCTTATGGAAAATCCATGAAGCCCATCTTAAAGACCTTAATTATCATATCACGAGCATCCGCAAGATTTAGACTTTCTTTTATTTTCGACACCAATTGTAACATTCCTATTTTTAAGACTTAGGAAAAATTATTTTTACACAATGTTCTCTACCAATCAATCTCATAACAATTAATAGGTATAATGACTTGGTGAATTACCAATCTCTCATGCTTGTCTCTAAGTATTGAATACTTTTGTATAATGTATACTTGGTTCCTTAAACTATATTTGTTACCAATATTCATCTGAAATCACGTTCCTTAAACTAGGTGACATCAGACAACACAACCAATAGTTTGTGATACTTTGGCCAAAGATTTCCAAACATACTATTCATGTTACTATTCCTAGATGGCATACTCATCAAATGGAATATGTCCTTCACCTCACTCTTATGTTATCTAGAATGGTCTTTACTGACTTATGTCAGTCCACTTGCCCAAGGTTTGACCCTAACCTAGGTTAGTGACATAATTTGTTATAGGGAGATGCTCATGATGACTTAGGGTATATGGGCATACTCATCCGACCTAAGTTGATCGAATGTGCCAAGATACCCTGAGTCATAGAAAGCTACTTCCTATTCCAATTCATGTTGCTAGCTTGGCCTAGAGAGAAACTAAGTTCAAGTCCAGATGTGTGTAGATCTAGATGAACTAATGTGGAAGGGTGTTACAACATGTCAACTGCAACATTATATCCTCGTGAAGACCTTGGTCTTCACGTGGGTATAGTTCTATAGTTGGCGTGTGCCAACATCGGCAAAACTACTTCATCATGATGTACATACCCCTAGGAGGTCATTAACACTTAATTAATTTTGGATTAAGATTTGAATTACGGAAACCTTTCCCAACCCTAAATCCAACACCCCTTAAGTTCTTCATCCATATTTGATTTAATTAATATTAAATAACTTCATTAACTCATGATTGCTTTTATGTTTGGTAACTAAGACATGTCGAGCAATTATCCAAAAAAAACAACATCATACATGAAAGGTTAAATTAATGTAACTCAACTATTCAAATAAGGTGCAACAACCATTCAGGTTCAACTAGAGAAGACTTCATAGAAAATGAAGTCTGAGTGATTAACGATCAAAAACACCATTATTTCACTTTACATTCTTTTGAGAGAGGAAGAGTCTTCCTCTCTACATGGTTATGTGTTAGGGTTTATCATACCTTTTATATCTTTCACACTTTCTATAGTTTAATTGTATATTCAATACACATCCCATTATCATTATATATTATTTAGATAAAGAACGTAATCTTATGTAACTTAACAAGTTGCTTTAAATAAAGAGAGAGATTGAACTATTTCTCTTCATCCAACTTATCAAATGACAACAAAAATAAGAATACAAATAGATATGCCAAATATCAACAAGATAGTATTCAACTACCTTCATAAATGTACAAGAGAAATTACACAACAATTTGAAGTGAACCTCCAATCTTTTCAATTCATCATGATAAAATACACAATTTACAAGACTATGCATCTCAGACAAACTGCATGTCAAATAGTACTAAGATCATTAAAGAATACAAATTTTCCTTTTCAATACATCTCAAGAATGAATCGGAGTTCTCTTTAAAAGAGCCAGACTTTAAATCAGCCAATACATCATAAAATTTATTGCCTTCTTTTATCACTTACGAAGTCCATCTGCAAAATTTCTAGCATGGGTTAGTTCATTGAACTGAGCATGATAAGCACTAAGCATTAAAACAAAGTGCATTCCACTAATTGTTCCATTAAAACAACTCTTCTTTAATGAAACAATTAATGTAATCATCAAATAAATCATAAGTAATAACATCCATAAAAGAAGCACAATAATAAATCTGATTTCACTTTATAGGAAGAGATCATAATATAATCAGCTAATCTATTGCATTATATCAGATAAGTATTGACCCAAACAATTACTTATTTATCTCAAATAACAATTCCTATCAATAATTGTTTCATAATTCTTTCTGAATTTGAAATACAAAATCAACTTCACTATATAAACAAAATAGTTACTTTCAGAAACCAAGACCTTCTTATTCATCTTTACAAAGTTTCAAGAAAACATGTATGGTCAAGTTCATTCTAACATAGTAACATTTATAGGATGATTCATCCAACAAATAAAATAATTAAGAGATTCACAATTCAGATGTGGCAGCCTAATTCTAGGTCAAAATATATATATAGCCTAGGTTCTTAGATTAGGCCTCTTATTACATTAGAAAAAATATTTCCCAGCCACAATGTTTACATCAATTTAATTGAACAACTATAATAAAGTAGTAACAATTAATACTTAATCACCTTAATAAAAGTAATGCTTTTGATTCTCTTAAACCTATAACAAGGTTTATCTAAAGAAAGGAAGATCAAATTGAGAGTAAACAGTTTACAACATCCTTATCATTTGGTTAAACCAAATTCCCATATGCATCTTCAGACAAGAAGGGTCAACATCCTACCCTACAAGTTTTCTAAAAATGAAAATGGAGAGCTTACCACTGAGAGTGGAAGAGAAAGGAGTTATGCCAAGAAGAGGATTCTATTGTTCATTCAAAAGAAATGAGGTTGTAAAAGAATCAATAGAGATAGTTCCCCATACCCCAAATCTTTTAAGATAAAGAAATCAGGTATAGAAGATACATGACCGATTACATACAAAACTGTATCTTGAATAAACCTTCCAAGAGTTTCACCATTTAAAGAAACAACAACCGTTAATCATTTACTTAATTCATTCCAAGAAGAATGTGAGAAAAAGATAGTTATCATTCACATCCAAGTCCTAAAAGTGTTAAGGATGGAAAGATCAAACTTAAGACAACCGAACAAGAGCTAAGAATGGTAATAATGGTATCGACTTGGAGAAAACCGTCACCCAAAGTATATTCAAACAACATAACTTCAACTATCTACCGACAACTCAACTTCAAAATTTTAAAGGAAGACTCAAACATAATAACTACACAGAAGACTTCATCACTATTGTTTCCATAGTTAAATTCCAAGACCATTATAAAACCCAAGAAGTCCTTTCAAGAGTTTCAAAAGAGAATACTAAAACCAAACAACAAGTTTAAGTCAACCTTTCCTTCTATTTCCCTCACGCATTCAAAACTAAATCCGTTAATCAAAATACCATACTGACTCAGCTCCTATCGATTTTAAAGTTTGAAGTAGTACATAAATAGAGAAAATCATTCCTTCATGGTTTTTATGCAAGTTTAGAGTAAAAAATATAGATGATTCCATAAACCTCCTTCACCCATTAACTCTTTTTCTAACACAAGTTTGAGTTCATACTACAAATCAAAGTATACAAAAATAGTCCTAAAAAGGAGTATTTAAACTTCTACAAACAAGATGATATAGGAGAGTATTCTTCTACCTTCCAAAACAATCAAAGACATTCGGTTTGAACAATGAAGGTTTACCAGAACAGAAGCAACAAGATATCCATTCCTTACCTTCATACAAGATTGTGTTCATACAATAAGACAAAATGTATACCCATATAGATCATAGAAAAGGAGTAATACCACTTTAAAACTCAAAGATGCAACAGAGAAGAGTATCCATTTACTTTTCTACCTTCCGAAGATATTTCCAGTTTGAAACTCAAACAAAAACTACTTACTTAAACTCTTTTTTGGGAAGACAGTCCAATAGTATATATATTTCCATCAAAACACTAAAGTCCTAACAATTGCAAATGCATTTCATCATTTTAACTCATTCAAAAAGAACACCCAAAAACAACATTATCATGCAAGGGTCCCAAACAAAAAGCACAAAGATTCTTTCAACAAGAAAGCAAATAACTAGAATAAAAAAAAAAAAACATTTATCTCATGAGAGAAGAATTGTTTTAATGAAACATTTAAAGAAAACAAGAAATCTTAATGGATAGAGCCTATCATGCCTGATAGTGCTTCTGCCGATTCAAAGAAGACTTCAGCCGAGCTTCCAAAACTTCTTCTTCTCCAAGCAAGATCAACAACCAAAAAATTCTTTCTCAAATGTCTCATATACTTCCCTTTAATCGAAAATAGACCAAGGAAATCAAAAATAGCCACAAATTGAAAGTAGAACTGTTGGTTCGAAGAACCAGATAGCTCCATGCAGAGAAAAAATCAGAGAGCATGAATGACCAAACAACCTCCAACAAATCCCCCGCATAGTTTCCTAGGTGGTTTGCTCACCAAAAATGAGACTCATAAATGCCATTAATTCCAAAATTCCCACCTATCTCTCCATGCCACCACCATCCAAAATTGGTGAATCCTAATTCAAATTTTACATGCATTACTAACTTTAGTGAAGACTCCATGTAGACTTCCTCCAATTTACATGCTTCTACCTAAACTGGTAGTACGTTGTCACATTAATTCAAAAATCAAATCAACTTAATAACTTAGGAACCATCTCCAAAGATTCCAATTCCATATGACCCTTAGGTCCCTTTTTATTTCATTAGTTTAGGTAGATACCTTAGTTTAGGTTATGACCATAGGATAGTTTAGAAGTATTTACCTTAGGTTTAAAAACATTTCAATAAGTAAATTGCCATCCTAGGATAGGTCATACTTCACAACCATATAGTATTAGGTATTAGATTAGAAATAGACCTAGCATCACCTTAGGTGGTTCCCTCAACTTAGAACATGCAACTTAGGATAGGATGTTATCCCGAATAAAGTAGACATAGATAGAAAAATAGGTACATCTACCTTAGTTTAGAATCTTGTTAGGATAGATCTCTTAGGTCTAGGACTTAGATTGTTCCTCAATAGTCCTGAAGTAGGCCTCATTTCACTTAACGTTGTTAAGCATCCTGAAGAGATCATTCAAAAAAGATTTGAGCACATAACATACAATAGAATGTAGCATGATATTTCAAGAAGATAAAATAATTTGTAAACATACTAGAGTTCATTCCATTATGTCCTCCAACCTCTGAATGTCAGTTTACCATTCAGATCAGGTAAGAAGATTTAAAACATACCTTGGATCAATGGAATTGATCCAAGGATTTGTTAGTAAAAGAGATAAGTTTGCAAACTTCATTTACCAGATTACAACTTATCTATCCAAAACAAAAATGGATTCTTTGCAAGCAATATCATTTCAGCCCAATGAATCCAAGAGTAGAAATGACTCATCCATGGCAAGCATGATTTCCAAAAATCAAAGGAACACTCCTTATCCAGAAAAATCACATGTCAATGCTTGCAATGCAAAAGAGGAAAGATAATAGTTTGTCAAAGATGTTACATGCTTCCCTCCTAAAAGAATCATCATCCCGATGATTATCTTATAAAATAATTTACATCAAGGACAATCATTTTTATTCCACTTTCTTTTCATATGTTCAAACATATCAGAATTTTAAAGTTCCAGAAATCAGCATTCACATAGTTGTTTATTTAAAATAAATAAATATCTACCCAAAAATTGGTAGATTTATTGTTATAAAAGAATTAAATCACAATTTATATCAGTCAACAAGAATCAATTCTATTCAAATAAGTATGGAAAAGTAGTTTTCATATCTTCCAGATTTTCCAGGTTGCACTTTCTTCATTAAACTGGTCCCATTGGACCTTACATTGACTTATTTCATGATTTCTTAAGTGCAAACTGGTGAGTTTCTAGCACTCGCAAGGGTTTAACCATGATTATTCTGGGTCTTGGACCTACAAGGAATTCCAATTTAACACATGTGATAAATCTGAAATGTATTTCTTAAGCAAAGAAATATGGAAAACATCATGCATTCATGACAAAGTAGGAGGTAATGCTAAATGATAAGCTACAGGGTTGATTACTTCAACTATTTCAAAAGGTCCCACAAAATGAGGTGATAACTTGGCAGCCTTGCCAAAAGTTATAGAACTCTTTTTCGGTTTAACCTGAAGAAAGACCTTCTCACCGAGTTCAAATTTCCTATCAACCCACTTCAAGTCAAGCATAACTCTTTTTCCTATCTTTTGCCTCTTTCAAGCGCATTCACGAATCATTTTAACTTGTTGTTCCATTTTAGTAAGGATTTCAGGTCCAATTACCTCTCTATCCTCAATGTTGTCCCAACTAATGGGGGTTATGCATTTTCTTCCATATAATGCTTCAAAAGGTGTCATCTTTAGAGAAGCATGATATGTATTATTGTATGCAAATTCAACTAATGGAAGGTACTCTTCCCACTTATACTGCTGATCCATACAATACATTCATAACATATCCTCTAAAACTTGATTAACTCTTTCAGTTTGTCCATCCATTTCCGGATGATATAGAACTGAAATTCAGCTTAGTTCCTAGAGCTGCATTAAGGGTTTGCCAAAACCTTGAAGTCATTCTAGGATCTCTATCAGATATGATTAGTTCAGGTACTCCATGTAATCTGAAAATCTCATGTACAAACCTCTTTGCCAAAACAGGAGAATCATCCTTAAGATTACCAGCAATAAAATGAGCTACTTTTGTTAGTTTATCCACAACAACCAAAATAACATCATGTTTATTTTTTGACATAGGCAACCCTTGTACAAAATCCATGCTTATTACTTTCCATTTGTACTTATGGTATGTTGTGAGGATACAATAAACTAAATTGGATGCATATGTTCAACTTTAACATGTTGACATTCCAAACAATGTGTCACAAAATCAATAACATCCTTTTTCATCCCTTTCCAGAAATATTGTTGTTTTATATCAGCAAACATCTTTGTAATACTAGGGTGTCTAGAGAAAGGTGAATTGTGAAATTCTACTAACAATTTCTTTCTTAAATCATTTAGTGAAGGTATGTATACTCTATTTTCAAATCTTAAGATTCCTTCATTGTCAAAGTGAAAACCTTTATATCTCACATCATTTGGATCTATAGCAAGTGTTGTTTTTACTTGCTGAAAGTAAGAATCAGATTCCATAACACTTTTTACTTCATCCTTAAACTAAGTTCTTAATGTTATAAGAGCATAAAATGTGCTTCCTATGACTTAGAGCATCAACTACTCTATTTTCCTTTCCTTTAATGTAATTTATGTCAAAATCATATTGAGACAAAAACTCTAACCATCTTCATTGTCTTGCATTTAGATTTGGCTGAGTGAAAATATACTTCAGCCCAAGATGATCAGTTTTTAATTCAAAAGGTTTACCAAGTAGATAATGCCTCCAAACTTGTAGTGCATGAACAATGGCAAGCAAGCTCTAAATCATGTGGAGCATAATTCAACTCATGTAACTTTAGTTTTCTACTTTTGTAAGCTATGACATGATCATTTTGTAACAAAATACCTCCAAGACCTTCCCGGATGCATCCATTACAACAAGTAAAGTCTCCATTAGGGTCAGTACAACTAAAATAGGTGTTGATGTTAACTGATCCTTCAAAGTTTTGAATGCAGATTCACATTTCTCATTCCAAACAAACTTCTTATCCTTTTTCTACAATGAAGTTATTGGTGCAACAACTTTGGAAAAATATTTTACAAATTTTCTATAGTAACCAACAAGACCCATGAAGCTTCTAACTTCATGTACATTCTTTAGTGCAGGCCACTTAGTTATAGCTACAATTTTAGAAGGATCTACAACAATTCCATTCTTACTTATAACATGACCCAAATAGTGCACTTTTGTGTCATAGAAAGAACATTTAGATAGCTTACCATATAACCATCTCTTTCTCAAAATTTCCAAAACTATCTTCAAATGCTCATGGTGTTCCTCAATACTTTTAGAATATATGAGAATGTCATCCAAGAATACAAGCACAAATTTTTCCAAGTATTCTTGAAAAATATTGTTCATCAAATTCATAAAAGTTACGGTGCATTTGTTAATCCAAAGGGTAAAACTGTGAACTCATAATGTCCATACCTTGTTCTAAAAGTTGTTTTATGAATGTCCTCATCCTTAATCCATAATTGATGATATCCAGATCAAAGATCTATCTTAGAATATACCGATGCTCCATGCATCTGATCAAATAGATCATCAATTCTAGGGAGTGGATATCTGTTCTTGATTGTTGCTTTGTTTAACATTTTGTAATCAATGCACAATCTAAGTGTTCCATCCTTCTTTTTCACAAAGATTACCGGTGCTCCCCAAGGTGAAACACTCGGTCTAATCAAACCCTTAGACAAAAGTTCTTGCAACTGTGCCTTAAGCTCTACTAATTCAATAGTAGTCATTTGGTAAGGTGCCTTAGAAATAGGCTCGGTTCTAGGCTTGATTTCAATTGTGAAATCAAATTCTCTTTTGGGTGGAAGACCTGGTAACTCTTCGAAAACACATCACTGTAGTTTCGTAACAATGGATATCATTCCATGAATTTGTTATTTTCCTCAACGGATTTAGAAATTTTTACTGCATATAAGGTACAACCTTTATTTTTGGCCTTTTTAAGTTGCATAGCTGATAGTTTCCTAACTGAAATCTCATGTTTCACACCCTGAATCTCTGTTATTTTTGTAGATCATCAAACAACTAATATGTTTTTCAAAATAGTCCACTTTTTCTTTATGCTCAGCTAACCAATTAACACCTATGATTACATCATAAGACCCCAAAGGAGCAACATAAAGATCAACTTTAGTGGAAAAACTAGGTAAGTCAAGGACTGCCCAAAAAGACACATACTAATTGTATGAACAACATTGTTTCCATAATGTATAGTCCATGTTTTATCCATTTTTCCAGCTTTTATTTTTAGTTTGATGCTAATTTACTAGAAATAAAACATTTTGTAGCTCTGTATCAAAAATAATAGTTACAGGTATGCCGAATAACTTACCCAGAACTTCTATGGGTGTGACTTGTTTTTCATCCTGTTTGTCAGCTACTCTGCAAGCATGTATCTTGTGTTGTTGATTATGATCATCCTTTTTCAAAGGACATTGGTTTGTGTAATGATCCTTTCCATAGTTATAACAGCCTCCTACAGGTCCCTTTTTAGGCTCAGATTTATTTCCAGCCTTAAATTTATCATTCTGACCTCCATAGGACTTTTGTCCGTTATTATTATTATTCTTGACAAAGTTGTTTGTGGATTTCAATAGACTTATTTTTGTTGTTTTCTTATTATTATCATTTGAAAACTTACTTTTCATACCAAACTTCTTCCATGGTCCTTTCTTAGGTGTAAGAGATGATGAAGAGGAGTTGGGAACTTTCTTCCTCACTTCCTCCTTATGAGCAGAAATTGCCTTTAATTTTTGTTCCTGCCTTATGGATTTTTCAACAACCCCTTCCATAGTGGTTGGGTTGTGAACATCCACCTCTCCTCCTATAATGGGATTCAATCCCATGATGAATTTCATATCCTAAACTTCTCATCAGTTTGATATTGAGGTACATACTTAAGGAGTTTAGTAAACCACTCCCAATACTCAGTTATAATTAGCTTTCCTTGCGCTAAGTTCTGAAATTCAGTCATTTTTGATCATAATAAAGTTTTGGGTAGCCAACGTTTCCTAAAGTAACCTTTAAATTGATCCCATGTGATATTAGTTTCATCAATATTCAACTCAGCCTTACGGTTGTCCCACCATGAAGATGCCTCATGGGAAAGTTGATATGCTCCCCAAATTGCCTTTGTTTCTTCCGAGAAATTCCTTATTGCAAAGTACTTCTCCATTTTTTGAGCCAATTCTCAGCTCCATCTCCTAATGTGGTGCCATCAAATTTAGGTGGACTTATCCTTTTTATATCATTAGTGAGTTTATTGCCAGCCTAGCCTTTTTTTTTCTGGTTGATTAGGTATGTTCACATTGTTATTATCAACACCCAAATTGGTGTTGTCCTTAGGAGGTGGCTGATTATTATTACCAACATCTTCTTCCTCCTCATTTCCCATTACTTGTTGTTCAAGTACAACCAAATGATCTCTTGTGTCCAATAGGGAAGTAAGGATCTCATCGAGTTTTTGGGAAGTTTTTGCTCCTTCCTCAAGTGGAGGATTATTTGCAACATTTCCTCTTGTTCTAACCATTTTTTGTTAACAAGAAAATTTAAGTTTTATCAGATTATGGACACAATAGGTCCAAGAGTCTGCAACCTTCAGCTCTGATACCAAGATGTAACATTCCCATTTTAAGACTTTAGAAACAAGGGAAAAATTTTTTTTTTACACAATGTTCTCTATTCTAAATAAAACATAATTTAGAACACACATTCCATGCCAATCAATCTCATAATAGATAACCATATGCAGTTGTAAATGACTCGGTGAATTACCGATCTCTCATTGCATGACTCGGTCCCTAACCGATCTCTCATGCTTGTCTCTAAGTATTGAATACTTTTATGTATACTACATATACTTGGTTTTCTTACCCTAATTTGGGTATTGAGTGACCTATTAAAGAACCTATCTGAATATTTGTTACCAATATTCATCTGAAATCACGTTCCTTAAACTAGGTGACATCGGACAATGCAACCAAATAGTTTGTGATACTTTGGCCAAATATTTTCAACATATTGTTCATGTTACTATTCCTAGATGGCATACTCATCAAATCGGAATACGTCCTTCACCTCACTCTTTGTTATCTAGAATGGTCTTCACTGACTTTATCAGTCCACTTGCCCAAGGTTTGACCCTAACCTAGGTTAGTGACATAATATGTTATAGGGAGATGCTCATGATGACTTAGGGTATATGGGCATACTCATCCGACCTAAGTTGACCGAATGTGCCAAGATACCCTGAGTCATAGAAAGCTACTTCCTATTCCAATTCATGTTGCTAGCTTGGCCTAGAGAGAAACTAAGTTCAAGTCCAGATGTGTGTAGATCTAGATGAACTAATGTGGAAGGGTGTTGCAACATGTCAACTGCAACATTGTATCCTCGTGAAGACCTTGGTCTTCATGAAGGTATAATTTTGCAGTTGGCGTGTGCCAACATCCGATAGAACTACTTCATCACGATGTACATACCCCTAGGAGGTCATTAACACTTAATTAATTTTGGATTAAGATTTGAATTGGAAACCTTTCCCAACCCTAAATCCAACACCCCTTAAGTTCTTCATCCATATTTGATTTAATTAATATTAAAGAACTTCATTAACTCATGATTGCTTTTATGTTTGGTAACTAAGACATGTCGAGAAATTATCCAAAAACAAAACAACATACATCAAAGGTTAAATTAATGTAACTCAACTATTCAAATAAGGTGCAACAACCATTCAGGTTCAACTAGAGCAGACTTCATAGAAAATGAAGTCTGAGTGATTAACGATCTAAAATACCATTATTTCACTTTACATTCTTGTGAGAGAGGAAGAGTCTTCCTCTCTACCTGGTTATGTGTTAGTGTTTATCATACCTTTTATATCTTTCACACTTTCTATAGTTTAATTGTATATTCAATACACATCCCATTATCATTATATATTATTTAGATAAAGAACGTAATCTTATGCAACTTAACAAGTTGCTTTAAATAAAGAGAGAGATTGAACTATTTCTCTTCATCCAACTTATCAATGACAACAGAAATAAGAATACAAATAGATATGCCAAATATCATCAAGATAGTATTCCAACTACCTTCATAAATGTACAAGAGAATTTACACAACAATTCGAAGTGAACCTATAATATTTTCAATTCATCATGATAAAATACACAATTTACAAGACTATGCATCTCATACAAATTGCATGTCAAACAATACTAAGATCATTAAAGAATACAATTTTTCCTTTTCAATACATCTCAAGAATGAATCAAGATCTCTTTAAAAGAGCCAAGACTTTAAATCAGCCAATACATCATAAAATTTATTGCCTTCTTTTATCACTTATGAAGTCCATCTGCAAAATTGCTAGCATGGGTCAGTTCATCGAACTGAGCATGATAAGCACTAAGCATTAAAATGAAGTGCATTCCACTAATTGTTCCATTAAAACAACTCTACTTTAATGAAACAATTAATGTAATCATCAAATAAATCATAAGTAATAACATCCATAAAAGAAGCACAATAATAAATCTGATTTCACTTTATAGGAAGAGATCATAATATAATCAGCTAATCCACTACATTATATCAGATAAGTATTGACCCAACAATTACTTATTTATCTCAAATAACAGTTCCTATCAATAATTGTTTCATAATTCTTTCTGAATTTGAAATACAAAATCAACTTCACTATATAAACAAAACAATTACTTTTAGAAACCAAGACCTTCTTATTCATCTTTACAAAGTTTCAAGAAAACATGTACGGTCAAGTTCATTCTAACATAGTAACGTTTATAGGATGATTCATCCAACAAATAAAATAATTAAGAGATTCACAATTCAGATGTGGTAGCCTAATTCTAGGTCAAAATATATATAGCCTAGGTTCTTAGATTAGGCCTCTTATTACATTAGAAAAATATTTCCCAGCCACAATGTTTACATCAATTTAACTAAACAACTATAATAAAGTAGTAACAATTAATACTTAATCACCTTAATAAAAGTAATGTGTTTGATTCTCTTAAACCTATAACAAGGTTTATCTAAAGAAAGGAAGATCAAACTAGAGAGTAAAAAATTTACAACATCCTTATCATTTGGTTAAACCAAATTCCCATATGCATCTTAGAAAAGAAGGGTCAACATCCTACCCTATAGTTTTCTAAAAATGAAAATGGAGAGCTTACCACTGAGAGTGGAAGAGAAAGGAGTTATGCCAGAAGAGGATTCTATTGTTCATTCAAAAGAAATGAGGTTGTAAAAGAATCAATAGAGATAGTTCCCCATACCCCCAAATCTTTTAAGATAAAGAAATCAGTATAGAAGATACAGACCGATTACATACAAAATTGTATCTGAATAAACCTTCCAAGAGTTTCACCATTTAAAGAAACAACAACCGTTAATCATTTACTTAATTCATTCCATGAAGAATGTGAGAAACAAGATAGTTATCATTCACATCCAAGTCCTAAAAGTGTTAAGGATGGAAAGATCAAACTTAAGACAACCGAACAGAGCTAAGAATGGTAATAATGGTATCGACTTGGAGAAAACCGTCACCCAAAGTATGTTCAAACAACATAACTTCAACAATCTACCGAAAGCTCAACTTCCAAAATTTTAAACATATTTTTAAAGGAAGACTCAAACATAATAACTACACAGAAGACTTCTTCACTACTATTTCCATAGTTAATTCCAAGACCTTTATAAAACCCAGAAGTCCTTTCAAGAGTTTCGAAAGAGGAAACTAAAACCAAACAACAAGTTTAAGTCAACCTTTCCTTCTATTTTCCTCACGCATTCAAACTGAAGCCATTAATCAAAATACCATATTGACTCAACTCCCTATCAATTTTAAAGTTTGAAGTAGTATAAAAATAGAGAAAATCATTCCTTCATGGTATTTATGAAAGTTTAGAGTACAAAATATAGATGATTCCAAAAACCTCCTTCACCCATTAACTCTCTTTTTCTAACACAAGTTTGAGTTCATACTGCAAATCAAAGTATACAAAACAGTCCCAAAAAGGAGTATTTAAACTTCTACAAACAAGATACTATATAGGAGAGTATTCTTCTACCTTCCACAAACAATCAAAGACATTTAGTTTGAACAATGCAGGTTTACCCAGAATAGAAGCAACAAGATATCCATTCCTTACCTTCATACAAGATTGTGTTCATACAATAAGACAAAACGTATACCCATACAGATCGCAGAAGGAGTAATACCACTTTAAAACTCAAAGATGCAATAGAGAAGAGTATCCATTTACTTTTCTACCTTTTGAAGAGATTTCCAGTTCGAAACTCAAACAAAAACTACTTACTTAAACTCTTTTTCGGAAAGAGGAGACAATTCCAGTATATATATTTCCATCAAAACACTAAAGTCCTGATAGTTGCATAAATGCATTTCATCATTTTAACTCATTCAAAAAGAACACCCAAAAACAACATTGTCATGCAAGGGTCCCAAAACAAAAGCACAGAGATTCTTTCAACAAGAAAGCAAATAACTAGAACAAAAATAGAAAACATTTATCTCATGAGAGCATAATTGTTTTAATGAAACATTTAAAGAAACACAAGAAATCTTAATGGATAGAGCCTATCATGCTTGATAGTGCTTCTTCTGACTTCAAGAAGACTTCTAGCCGAGCTTCCAACTCTTCTTCTTCTCCAAGCAAGATCAACAACCAAAAATTCTTTCCCCAATGTCTCATATACTTTCCTTGAATCGAAAATAGACCAAGGAAATCAAAAATAGCCACAAATTGAAAGTAGAACTGCTGGTTTGAAGAACCTAGATAGCTCCATGTAGAGAAAAAAAAGAGAGAGTATGAATGACCAAACAACCTCCAACAAATCCACCCGCATTGTTTCCTAGGTGGTTTTCTCACCAAAAATGAGACTCATAAATGCCATTAATTCCAAAATTCCCACCTATCTCTCCATGCCACCGCCATCCAAAATTGGTGAATCCTAATTCAACTTTTGCATGCATTACTAACTTTAGTGAAGACTCCATGTAGATTCCACCAATTTTCATGCTTCACCTAAATTGGAAGTTCACTGTCATTTATTACAAAAATCAAATCACATAAATAGCTTAGGAACCATCGCCAGATTACCAATGCCATATGACCCTTAGGTCCCCTTTCCTTATTTCATTAGTTTAGGGTCGATTCCCTTAGTTTAGGTTATGACCATAGGATAGTTTAGAAGTAATAACCTTAGGTTTAAAAACATTTCAATAAGTAATTTCCACCTTAGGTTAGGTCATAGCTCACAACCATATAGTATTAGGTATTAGATTAGAAATAGACCTAGCATCACCTTAGGTGGTTCCCTCAACTTAGAACATGCAACTTAGGATAGGATGTTATCCCAAATAAAGTAGACATAGATAGAAAAATAGGTACATCTACCTTAGTTTAGAATCCATTAGGATAGATCTCTTAGGTCTAGGACTTAGATTGTTCCTCAATAGTCCTGAAGTAGGCCTCATTTCACTTAACATGTTAAGCATCCTAAAGAGATCATTCAAAAAGATCGAGCACATAACATACAATAGAATGTAGCATGATCTTTCAAGAAGATAAAATAATTTGTAAACATACTAGATTTCATTCCATTATGTCATCCAACCTCTGGAATGTCAGTTTACCATTCAGATCAAGGTAAGAAGATTTAAAACATACCTTGGATCAATGGAATTGATCCAAGGATTTTCATGTAAAAGAGATAAGTTTGCTATAACCATCTTAAATTATTATTTTTCACCATTCCATAATCCCATTACATCCTTACAAATATTAATACATCATTAATAATTTATTTATTACATTACCTAATCTTCATTAACTATTTTACTTATCATTCTTGTTCTTAGTAGTTTTCTCTTTTATCTGTTTTGGCTTATTGTAATATCTGATTATCATCCTTTTTGCTACTTTCTCTTATTTATCAATTTGTTGATCCTTTTTTTATTAGGGTATACTACCTTCAAAACTATTTTCCATTAATAAAAAAACTATTTTATATCAATTTAAAATTACTCACCCACCTACCACCTACCATATACCTACTCTATGCCTAGCTTCTCCATCTAATCACTCCATTAAATATTCTTAATCTCACCTAATCACAAGCTAAATGCCCCTCTAAATCTAGAGGCTTATATTTCTAGAATCCTCTCCATTCTTCCCTCCCATTTTCAAATATTCAAATAAAAATACACTATTCCATTGAATTTTTAATTCAATGGAGAATTCTCATGAAATCTAGAATTTTCTACATCTAGAAAATTCTCCCTCTCATCCATTCTCAACCATTGATCTAATCCACCATGGAAAGATCTCAACCATTTATTTTTACCTCCTCTAGCTATAAATAGAGGTGCCACCCTCCATGGAAAGCACCTTAGAACAATTACAAGTTTATGCTACCAAATTCTCAAGCAAGCTAAGAATTCTTCATAACATTCTATCAAGCTTAATTCATATTTTGATATAGGGAGGTCTGTTAAAATTAATTGAAATATTTGAAGCATTCTCATACTATCCAACAAGAAAATCAAGGAGAAAATCAAAATCATCAAAGGAGGAGGATTCCACTTGTAGGTAAGTACATGTATATCACTTTCTCCCCCTTTTTATCTCTTCTCAATCTGAGGTAGATGAACTATTGTGTTAGATATTGTTTTGAATTGGTTTCATAGTCATTTCATGTTTGCATGGTTGCAAAAATTTTCCTCTACACGTGATTCTCCATATTTGGATTCCATTTTATTAGTTCACACCCCATTCATACCCACCATTTATGCTTTCCCACTTCCTCCTAATTTTGTAACCCCCAAGCTTCCCATTTTTAATGGGCATGGTGACCCACAAGATTATCTACGAGCATTTCATATGGCATGTCTAGAGTTTTTGGGTGATCATATTCTCTTAGCTAATCTCTTTCCTCACAGTCTTCACAATTATGTGATGTGTTGGTTTTATGACTTACATATCCACTCGGTAAAATACTTCATACATCTAGATGATGATTTTATCTCACATTTTTATATCAATATCAGCTCTAAGATCTCATATGCTCAACTTGTACAACTTAAACAAGGGTCTAATTAACATCTAGCAGACTATGTCTTACGGTACAAAAACAACTTAGCAAAGATGCCTAATGTGCTTACAAACTCGAACATCAAGATTTATTTATTCAAAGTCTTTTTCCACATCTTCATAAGAGCGTTATCTTTGATACATCTCCATCATTTGATCAATTATGTCATACTCTTAAGCTATGTGAAACTAAACTCTTATTTATAGCCAAGATTAAGTATTATGAACAAGGTTCAAATTTTATGCACTTTCAAAGTAAATCAAATTTCAAGTCATCAACCAAACTTATTGAAGAAGAAAAACCACTATCAAAGTTGTATCTAATACTAATGAAATTCAATAAGCAATCGCCTAAGAAAACATATACACATCTAACTATCGCTTTGCACATTCTACTACCGCAACTTATCGAAAGAAATCTTATCACACTTCCTCCACCACTTAATTTAGATCCATCTCTTCCTAAAGGTCATAATTATGATGAAAAACTAGATGTGACTATCATCAATGTGTTAGGCATTCTACATATCATTGTTTCAAACTTTGTAATATCATTCAAGATTTGATTGATAATAATGCACTTGAGCTTCTAGAGTTGATGGCTTTTGCACCTATCAATGAAAATCACAAGCTCAAGATATTTAACAATCCTCTTCCAAAACATGACAAACAAGTGGTTGATTCCTCAACTAATCATACATATCATGCACAGTGCCTCCTCCTACATCGGGGGATCTTGATTTCCTAGTTTCTCATATTGACATTTCTCCACCAATTATTTCTTTCTCCAATCATGATTATCATGCTACATTATCTTCTGATCACTTGCACATTAGCACTTTTATCGTTAGATCCATTTCTATCAATAACACTAAATTTGATCCATCATGGCACATTAGCATGTGTTCTATTACACTTCTTGTCACTATCGGTTATCCACTCTCACAAATTTCATATCTAATCCCTGACTCATATGGGGTTGTCAAGACTTCACATCACTATTGTTCCTCTCACCATGCTTGTACCTTTTCTTATGGCACCAATAATTCAAGGGTGTGACATGCTCTTAGGTCTCAATTGGATTCACAAATCTTAGTCCATCATATCCATGAATCACTTGCATCTAAAATTCATTCACAATAACCAAGTCATCTCTATCAATGGTGTTCCACCATCCACTTCATGGCTACATCCTCCTCTTGAGGTTTTTATTGCATCAGCTAGAGCATTTAGGTCCCCATAACCTCTCGAAACTAAATCACAAACTACTCCTAGCTCTCTTATTTGCACATGGCCTACACAATGCGGTATCATAAATATACTAATGCATCTCATAAATCTAGATCCATCACTAGGAAAACTCCTTCATCTAGGCATACTTCACCACCTTGTTTCACTCCACATAGGTGTCCATCACCTTCGCGCTCTATTGCACATAGGTGTCCATCATCTCCACACTCCGCATATCATAAATGTCCATAACATACGTGTCATGCTTTATAAATGTCTCCATCACCTCCACATTTTTTACACAAAGGTGCCCACCATATACTCATCAGTCACATGCATATAGGCTTCATTCACCTAAAATGTCTATCTCATATACCATAACTCTTAGAGCATGATCACACGCCTTTATATCTCCACAAGCATCGAGTGGAGGACCCTCCTCTTTCACTTTTATCAGATAGCACATTCATCATCACATAATTGGGGGAATCGTAATTATCCCCCTAGCATCAACACATGTCTTATATTCTCATCATTTCACATCTATACTTTCACATATGACATACACATCTTGATACATGTTTGTATCGTCATTACACGATGATGCATTTTTGTTCTTTATTTCACACTTGACTATTAAGGGAATCCTATACAAATTAACCTCACACCTAACACACTACATACTATGCATGACATTACACACTTCACATCTCACATATTCATCTCTTTCTATGCATCATCTACTCTACACAATCATGACATATCTTTTTGGATATCCACTTATACATCTTGCGTTCATTACCCTATGATGCACTCTAGTTTTATGGTTCATACTTGAATGTTGAGGGTCTAAATCTCAAATGGAGCTCATCACACTCATGTGTTCAATCATTCACTCACTCACTCATGCATTTACAGTTTACAATTTACGCTTTGATGCTCATATTTTTTCATAAACACATTTAAGACCATTTCCTGATGACACACTCTTATTCTACAATTCATTATTGATGCTTTGAGGGGGCATAAATAAATGAAGCTTATCTCATACATACACATCCAATCTGAGGGGGCTAATTTTTCCTATCATTCACTCCATATTCCATTCCATCTCATACAATGAATACTACATAGCTTGGTCACATTTAGTCTTGCATACATTTACTTGTTACATGTACACTTTATTACACATGTATATATATATATATATATTATGTCATTTCTTTATCATACACACATGCATGTTCACTTTCTTTCTAGTTGTGATAGAAAATTCTACAAATCTATACACGCAAGCATGGATGCTTGGCATAATGCTATGCCTATTACCAGTCCCATAGAGGCTCTTGGGGGAATCCACTTTCATACACTGGGTGATATTTTGTTTCATAACACATTATTATATCGAATTATAGATGCCTTGACATACATTTCATATTTCTAACATGTTAATGGGTGCTTCATGTACAAAATGTATCTTATAGGCCTATTTACCACCATGGTTGTCTATTACTTTTTATTTTTTTTTTTTGTCATTGTTTTCCATTGTTCGCGGGATTTTCCTTTGTCTTGTGACATCGTGAGTGATGTCCCATGTTTTAAACCAATTTTCATTATCTACATTTTTGTCTTATGTGTTATTTGATTGTGATTTAGATTATTACATTGTCTACTTGTTTACTAGCTTACATTTTACATGCATGTTTACTTGTACTAACACTTGTCTCCTAGCCACTTTGTTTTGCATGTGCCTTGGTTTTTACCAAGAACACTCCCTCCCCCCTGTAGGGCACTATTTCATCACATTGGTAAGTCCTCTTTTGGGCCACATACTCCTTCAATGATGTCGCATGCACCCCAAACAAGGGAGGCATAATTTGGGTGAATCTATCACCCATACATCAATTTATAGTCATCACAGAGCACAACACACTACCATTACAACACAGTAATCAATCATTAGATAGGGCTCAGATCCTGACTTGGGTCCTTGACACATAATAGACACCAGTGCCCCAGACACAGAGACAATAGTGCCATGTCGCTCCTAACCTTTCTTGAACAAATGTGACCAAGGGGAGTTACAGAGAATTCATCTATGCATCATATTACAAAGCACTCCACACAACATCTTTTGATAGTGAAGATGGTCCTTTAGCTCTTGGCATTCATACATTACCACTTCTTTTCCCATCCACACCGTTTGATTGGAAATGGTCAAACTAGATCGGATTTTTACACACCATCTGTAGTGGTGTTATAAATTACGGGAAGTAATTAAAGGATGGAGGAAGACACCAGAATTTCCTCCCTACACTTCTTCCATAGCACTAACGTGAGATCATGTGAAATACTCATAGGTGACACAAATAGCGTGAGATCACCCAAAAAAATTGGTCATCAACAACATCTACAAGATCCTTTCTACATTATTTTCCTCATCATGGATTAGGTGCACATGTTCATTTTCACATTTTCATTTTACATTCATATTTTTACACATATACATGAGTATTTGACTACTTGTTCATTCTTTTGTTTTACATGTCCATCTCGTATGAGAAGTGGTAGTCAAAATCATCTCATCCTACATCAAAACAACAACATCACACACATCAACATCAACATCAACAACAGGCACATTTGCAACATCTACAACATGTGTTTCGCCCAAGGATTCAACATCTCATCACTTTTTGAAATTTCTCATATTTAGTCTCCATGCTCCACCTTTTTATCACTCCATGCTTTTCCTTGTCTCTCGGCATGCTTTTCACCATCGATCTACATGGTTATCAGATATGCATCTCTATCTACTTTATGTTATCAAGCTTTTTCTCAACAACATAAAGTGGGGAAAATGTAGATACAAAATCACATACTTTGGGTAATTATCTAGTCCTTGCATTGCATACTACTATTCATATGATTCCTAAGTAAGAAAATTACTAATTAACCCATTTCTTTGGCCATATTTTCTTTCTTTCTGCTTCCACTTTTGGTCTTGCACACCTTATTGTTTAGTATGACCTACCACCCTTTAGTTTCTATGATTTTGGACACCAACTCCCAGCCAAGATGCCAACATCACGTGCCCCCGTCCCCTCTAGGATGCCCCCTAACCTTTGTGTATTTTACTCACATATTTTAGGTCCTTTCTAGCCATTTGAGCATCTTTCTTTTTGGTAGTTGACCTCTTCCGGATTAATTACGAAATTCAAGAAAGGGAATCATATAAATATAAAGTTATATAACCATAATAAAGGACCAAGTACTAAGCATTAGTTATCTCCACCTAAGGTTGCATACAAAGGCTATTCAAGAGCATCAAAGCATCCATTCTAGCATCCATTCAAGGGAAAGGGACTACATTATTCTACATACACTTCATAGGATGGGAGTCTATTCTATTCCATGCACACATCTATTACATTTCTTTACATCTACCTACATTGTTTGCTATCAAGTGTGACATGCACAAGAGCTATGTAAAGCACTATTCCACACACCACATATAGAATTACATTGGGTCGATATGTAGTGAAACATTGGTCGTAAGATTTCCCATTGATAATTGAGGATAGTTTGACCCCTCATTTTGCATCTTTATTTTTAGTATTTGATGTTTATTTGAGGGTTTTGCAGGTCAATACTTCATTGTAGGTTTCTAGAGAGCTCGGTGATCATTGTGAGACCTCATAGTGACTAAAGGAAAAGGAAAATGAAAAACTTATGACATAGAATGGATGAGTTTCTAACCTTTTTCATAGTCACGGAACCTATTTACGGTTTGTGGCATCCAAAGCATCCTTATCCCTTTTAGGCACCCCTATCCAATATATTTCTCCAAATCTACATTTTCCAAGGTCTTTATGAGATTCTTCTACCTCCTTGTTCATTATGTCAGCACTTTGGCACAATTCATATTTCACTATGAATCAGATAAAGCTCTTCTTGCCCTCTTTGTAACTAGGGTTTCACATTTTATTACTTAGTTTTCTTGAGTTAATTTTTGTACTTAATTGCTGTATTTATTTACTGCTACAATAACAATTAGATTAGGCATATTATTCACATTTTTCTTAATCACTATCCCTCCTTCATTCCTTCAACCCTCCCACCTTCCCTTCATTCTTCCCTACCCTCTCCCCATACCTTCAATCCTTCATTCACTCCCATATTCCCTCCTGTCATCATTCATTCCCAATTTCCTTGAGTCCTTCACTCCTTTTGTCCTTCTCTTCCTTTCCTTACCTCTATCCCATACCTCCTTCCCTCCCTTGCTCTTCCTTACCTCCTTTCCTTCCTCTTTATACCATCCCTTCTCTTCCCTCATTCTTATTACCCTCTTTCCCTTCCCTCCCTCTTTATACCCCTCTTCCATTCTCTCGATCCTACCCTCCTTCACTCCCTCATCTTCATTTTATTCATTCCCTCCAATGTTTTCCTTCCTTCATCCAACCCTCCTTCCTTCCCTCCTCTTCCTTTTATTATTTCCTTCCTCCATCTTTCTCTCCTTCTCTCCCTTCTCTTCTTTCCATTCCTGCTCCCTTCCTTCCCTCCTTCTACTTCTTTCCATTCCCCGCTCCTTCCTTCTCTCCCTCCTCAGTACTATCCTTCTTCCCTTCCTCTCTCCCTCCTTCATTCCTTTTCTCCCCTTCCTTCCATCCATCCTTCCCTTCCCTCTACCTTCTCCTTCATTCCCTCCCTCATATCCTCTCTTTCACTCCCTCCTTTTTTTTGCTCTCCTTTTTCCTTCACGTCATTCTACCCTCCTTCCTTCCTTCCCTCCTTTCTTACTTTTCTCAATCCCACCCATCCTCCTTTCTTCCCTACCCCTCCCCCTCATTTCCATCATTACTTCCCTTTTGTATTCCCTCACTTCCATCCATTTTCCCTTATTTAATTTCTTACCTCCTTTCATCATTCCCTTTCACTCCTCACCTCATTCCTTCTCTCCCTCATTTCCCCACCTCCCTTCACTCATTATTCTTACCTTCCCTTATATTCAATCCCTTTTCTTACCCTCCTTACCTTCCTTCCATTTATTTCCTCCCTCTTCTTCCTATTGTTGCAAATCAGCAGCACCCACTGGATGCAAATCAAGGTTGAATTGATATTTTAGGCATCCGGTGTGATTGCACAACATGGAAACCTCTCTCCAAGTGTGGGACTTGTAAAAATGAGAGAGGAATCTCCAGATTAGAGGCTGGTTCCTCAAACTCCTCTCGATTTAGATCTATATTTTACACAACTACAGAGGTTTAGATCCTAATCGTACTCTAAATTGCAAGGGGACGGGGATGGAAATGCAAAATTGAAACTAACTAAAGATGGTGATGCACCAAAAGGAGTGGTGAAGAATTTTTGCCATGTAAATAGACACAAATTCATGAAATGCAACAAGAGAAAACATACACAAGCTGATAGATGTAATTAGAGGTCTTAAAATGAAGTAAAACAATACAAACAGAGGATGAAAGCATTCAAAGAGTTTCATCAATTCCATGTAAAAATATCTTGCATTCCACCATCAAAGAGGTATAAACCTATTAAAAATCGTGAAAAGGTCTCGATTCTTACAACTATCACTTGCTTTGGAGGTGAAAGAAGAAGTTTGCAATGCCAAAAAGTGTTCAACCTCAAGAAATGAGCCAAATCTGCTTTTACAATGCATGGGTCGAGCCAGGAGAGAGAAAATGTAAAAATGTGGGAGCCCATTCTTCATTGATGGAAAATGCATTAAAACAGGATGGAGGACCTTACAAACCCATACCCTATCATTTTTACCATATTGGAGAAGAATGCGACCCATTCTCGTATTAAATTTGGTTGTTGAAATGTCATTTCATGGCCATGGACACGCACTGTAACTGTTTTTGAATTTTCTCTCCAAAATGAACCAAAATTATAAATTGACCATGGAATCATGTATATAATTTTAACATATTTCTAATGATATAAAGAACGTGAAAACCGAGCTCTGGATCAAAAGATATGATTGTTTGAAGATTTAGGGCAAAACGGCCCCTAAAAATGGATCGGCGGGAAAATTTTTCAAAATTTACCTCTTTTTTGTCTTTGGAAAATTTTTCAAAAATTCCCCGCGCTTCGAACTCCTCTCGCCACGTGGCGATTCCTATTGGGCCGTGGGCCTCAAATGGGAAAGTTTTCCACAAAAACTCTACCGAGCCATAACTTGAAAAATATAAGGAGTTAGGAGGCAAACTTTACCTTTCTGGAAAGCTGAGAGAGAGCTCTATCTGATGGTGCCATTTCTAGAAAGCCTTGAGTTCCTTAAAATCAAAAAAATGTGGACTGAGGCACAAGAGAGGCAAGAACACAAGGAGTTAGCCACAAAAAATGAGCTGGGGCACATTTTGGATAACAATTTTGGCGACTCAGAGGGGTCATCTACCTGCTAGATGAAAGTACCAGTAGCCTGAAGCAGTCCATTGGGCATGGAGCCATCAAATATTCTGTTTAGAACCCCAACTGACTTAGAATGTGTAAGGAGGAAGATGGAATATCACATGATGGAAGCAAGGATCAGCAAAACATCTCCGTGGACAGCAAGCCGTGCTAAAGAACTTAGGGAAAGCAAAACTAACCTACAAAAAAACAATGTGCAAAGCACTTGGAGGAATGAAAATCTGATCTAATATTTACAAGGTGGTAAATTTCCCTCTAAAAGCAACACTTGAGATAGATTCCATTGATTTGGAATCAGGTTCTTCACCATCCAATGAGGCCAATTGGAAAGCATTGTTGTTCTTGCACTTCGTGACCATGTATGGGCTACTACAAATGGCATCAAATTTTGAATGCCTTCCTGGTTTTGCTCTATCCACATCCCATTTCAACACTAGATCTCTAACCTAAAAAGATCTATCCTTGGCCTTCCTATCAAAGGTCTTTTTGATCAAAGCTTGATCCTTTTCCATTTCTTGGGATGCCTGATTTCGACCTCCTGCAGCTCCATCAACTCGCATATCTCACCTCCATGGGCTAAAACTCTAAAGAACTCTAATTGCTTCATGAGTTCCAATGTTGGCAACTCAAGTGACATGGGCAAGATTGCCTCTCTTCCATAAACAAGCTTGAATGGAGAGTTACCTGTGGATCTCTTGGGAGTTATCCTATCAGCCCATAAGGCTGATTTCAGTTTGGTATGCCAAGACCTCTGATTCTCATCAAGAGTCCTCCTAATGATCCTCAACAAGTTCTTGTTTGTAGACTCGGCCTCTGCCATTACCTTGAGGGTAATAGTTTGATGAAGTGCTTAGGTAGATCCTATTCTTGATAGCCCACTCAGTTACCTTGGATCTAATGAATGCCAATGCATTATCTCGAGATTATTGTAGCAGCAGGTATACCAAATCTGGTTGTTATCCCTCATAAAAGTCTAAGATTTGGACTCATTTGCTTCTTTGAGTGCTATTTGCTTGATCCACTTGGTGAAGTAGTCCATGGTCGTTGCAAAACCCATTTGTGCCCTTGACTTGAATTGGGATTGATGAATCCAATGAAGTCCAAACCCCATTGCATGAATGGCTAGTCAACCGAGATTGGATGGAATGGAAGGGCAGCAAGTCTCTCTTTTCCCGTGAAGAATGCACAATTCTTACATCTCTTAATCCACGCATAGCAATCATGAAAATTTTAGGCCAATAATAACTAGCCTTCATGATTTTTAGAGCTATCACTCTTGGTGCAAAATGACCACCAGCTGGTCCACCATGGAACTCTTCTAACACCTTATGAATCTGATTTGTGCTAATGCATCTCAGAAGACTCCATTCACATCTTTCTTGACAAAACTCCATCAACAATGGCATATGGGACAGCCTGCAATCTGAAGTGTCTTCTTTGGGTCTTGTTCATATCCAGGAGGGCATAGGCCTGTGCTTAGGAAGTGTATTATACCTTGGGTCCAGCAGGGAGTGGGGGTAGCATTGTCTTCTTCTTGATTGCCACTTGGCTCATGGCTGCCCTGGACTGTCAAAATAGCCTCTTCTTCATTGCATACTTCTTTTTACTTCCCCAAAACCAGCTGCTCACACAATCCTTTTCCTCTTACCAGCTTGGTGATTTTGATCTCAATGTCATACTCCATGACACGGGTGATCCAACCTGCCCTTTTCTCATTCAAATCTTTGTTGAGGAGGAAGTCCTTAACCCCAACATGTGAGACCAGCAACTGGACCTTGTTGTTTGAGACTAAATGCTTGAATTTCTTCAAGCTTCTGATTACTACCAGCACATGCTTCTCAATAAAAGAATACCTCACCTCATAGTCATCTAGGCTCTGGCTGAAGAAAGCAATTGGCTGCTCATTGTTATCCTTGTTCTGCTGTACCAAAATGGCAGAAATAGTGTCATTACCTCCAAATGCATAGAGGATGAAATCCTTGGAGAAGTCTCTGGGTTGATGAGATTTGGTGCTTGAGAAATGGCTTCTTTGATTGCTTCAAAACTCTCCTTGCCTTCTCGTTGTCCACTTGAAATCCATGCTCTTCTTTAACATTTTGGTGATGGGCTTGACAAGGGCTACAAAATCTAGGACAAACCTGAAAAAGTTTATCCTCCCAAGAAACTCAAGGGCTTTCTTGTGGCTTTGGCAATGGTAGTGCTCTTATGGCTTCAATCTCTTTGGATCAATTACTAATCCTTCTTTGGAGACAATATGGCCAAGGAACTTTCCTTCATGTGCAAGAAAGATACACTTCTTAGGATTCAAAGAAACTCCAAATTTCCTACACCTCGTGAAAACTTGTCTCAAATGAGAGAGGTGGTCTGCTGCATTTTTGGAAAAAGCAGTGATATCATCAAGGTAAATCAGCACCACGTTGTTAATCAAACATTTGAACTCCATGTCCATTGCTCTTTGGAAGGTAGCACCAGCGTTGGACAGCCCAAATGGCATCTTCGTATACAAAAGTCCCCATTTGGTTGTGAAGGCTGTCTTGAACTGGTCTTCTTCCTTCACCATAATCGATTATAGCCGAGTATGGAGTAGCCATCAAGTAGTGAAACCTCTCGGAGCTAGCCACAACTTGCAATATTTTCTCCATGGAAGGGAGTGGGTAATGGTCCTCGAGAGATGCTCTATTTAAGTCTCTCAAATCAACACACAATATGATCTCTCCACTCTTCTTCTCGATTTGGAACCAAGTTGGCAACCCAACTAGAATGCTTGATTGGGAATATTATTCTTGACTCAATCAGCTTGTCCAATTCTTTCCTCATGAGAGGCTCCATGTGTGGATTGATCTGGTCTTTGTTTTTCGCTTGACGAGGGCTTAGTATTTGTATCCAATTCAATGGTATGTTGAGCTAAGTTGGGATTGAAACCTTTCAAATCTTCATAGCTCCATGCAAAAACATCGGGAACTCTTGACACACTGTATTTAACTCATACCTTTCTTGATCGGTTGTCATCTTTCCAATTTGCAATGGTTTGTTCTCTTCTACCAAGATGGATATTGAATCTCTCTCTTGACTTTGAATGTTTACTTTCTCTTTCCTAAACTGATCATTGGGATTAAAAATGGACTCCAAAGTGAGAAGTCCCTTGGGCAGCTTGTTAGTTCTCGCTGTACCACTTGGTCACCATCTTGTTGTTCCAGTTTTCTTAATTCTTAGCCGAGAACTCAGCTTCTTCTTACAAGAAATGGATGATTTCTTGGTCATTCTCAAATACTTGCCAATCGACATTGTTATCCGGCATTGAAGGCCTCATAATCACGTGGATGTTTGGTTGTACCTTGTCTTTTTGAATGCTTTCCACAATGTCAAAGGCTGCCCTCTATCTGCTGTAAGCCTGTCACAAGAGCTTGATTCTCTTTTCTAGGAATGGATTTGATGCCAAAACCCTCAAAATCTTCCATGAGGTCCCACACCCTATTCTTGTAGCACTTGAGTAGATCATTCTTGGCAGCATGTTGTCCTTGACCTAATTTACAATCAATTCACTGTCACTAAAGACTTGCAAGTTCTTTATTTTCTTCTTGATTGCCCAATGCATCCCTCGCACTAAGGCTTCATATTCAGAGTGTTATTGGAGCATGCAAACTGAAATCTAAAAGCTGAATAGTACTTTACTACTTGAGGTGAAACAAGCATGGCTCCACCTCCTACACCTTGTCTACTCGATCCATCAAAAATAGCTGCCATACCTCATTGTCATCTTTTTGGTTTGGCTTGGTGATGTTAGGAATAGGTTGATTTTCTTCATGTATGCAATAGACCCTAGCTCATATTCTTCCACTTCTTGATAAGGATCAAAAGCATGTACCTTGTTTGCCCATTCATCAAGAGTTAGATCCGGGATGCTTCCAACCTTGGTGTCAGCTTCATCGGTGCTTGGGTGGTCTTCTTGATCAAATGCTGAACAATTGGCGTTGATCTGACTTGGAGTGTAAGGCTCAATGTGGAAGTTTGCAATAGGTTCAGACCTGATTGTAGCCTTAGTTCCATACCTCGTTATGAACAACATGTGTGACCAATCAGTAGAAAAATATCCCCAATCTTGGCTGTGAAGTCCCTTGACAAGCATAGGGCAAAGAGTGGTGGAAGGTCTATGACTGATACATCTTGTGAAACAACAACATTTGGACATGCATGCAAGGTAAGACTCAAGTTTCTAATCACCCCAATTGTTGTTACTGCTGTCCCATCCAGCTGCACTACCCCTTTGGATATGGTTTCATACTGGAGCCCTAGCTGATCAGCTATTTGTTTAGGCATCACTAAGCTACTTGCCCCGGAATCTATCATGCAATTGTGCACTAACTGATTTCCAATGATTAATGAAACATAGAAAGGAGGGGGCTTCAACATTTTACCTTGCTATCCTCCATGATTTCCCTCAGGCTGGGCAGCATTTGTGAGCACTTTCTCTTGCATCTGAACTTGCTGATTCGAAGTTGGCAGTCCTTCATGGTAGCTTGTAACAAGTCTCTTTGGCCTAGGATAGATAGGGATTCCCACATTGATATATTAACATTTGTCTTCTTCATCTGATCAATGATATTGAATGGTGATGAAGGATCTCTTTGCTATCCCTTTGCTTGTACATTCACTCCTTGCACGTGGGCAGCAATAACTGGTATTTGAGTTGGTCTAGGAGTTGTTCTTGGCTGCCCTTGTGCATTTGAAATTGGATTTTGCTTGCCAACCATTTGTGGAGCCATGGAAGGTTGTGGATTGGTTGGAGCTAATGGTTGTTCTTCACCCAAATTCCTTCTTTTTGACCTTGTGTTGGCTGTAACACCTTGGGAAACTGCCTGATTCATGCCACAAAAATCCTCTTCTTGCCAATTTACCAACGTGGTGTCATTTGGGGCTGATTGTTGTTGGAATGTTTCTTGTTGTTGGTTGTTTCCTTGACTGCCCTCACCCTCCACACCAGTAGTTGTCACCATTAATGCTTGATTCAAAGCACCATTGAAGCACATGGATTTTTATGAGGTTCATTGCATGGAAAACACCAGTCATACTCTTGAGCAATGTTGTTTTGTGTTGGCACCAATGCCTTAGAGGTAGATATGGCATTTGGATTGTAGGGCTGAAATGGTCTATTGGCAGGAGGCCTTGTTTGATTCATATTTGCAGCTAGATTAGGTGGTCTTTGTGGTTGGTATGGCTGCCTGTTAGGCTGAGCTTGGGGCTGGTAAGAAGGTCTAAAACCTTGGGCTTGTTGCCTCTTGAGAGTAACCAGCTCATTGCCTAGGTTTTGCAGTTGCTTCATGACTTCTTGAAGCTCATTTGGGGCACTTGGAGATGAAGTAGAAGCTTCATTTGAACTTTAATTTCTAGGAGTGGGAGAAGGAGCCAAATTAGGTGCTTGATTGGTATTTGGACTCTCTAAACTTGGAAACAATGGCATGGGAGGTCTAGGGGCTAGTTTGTCAGCTTGGATCAAACAATTTTCAGCCCTAATGGCAATGCTATAAGCCATAGGGATAGTTATGCCTCCCATGGACTGAATCAACATAGAAATATCAGAATTTAGAGCTTTGAGATAATAGAGAAAAGCACCTTCTGCTGTTGGCCTGACTGCCACTGGAATTCTCTCCCAAGTCTTTTGAAATCTGAAGTTGAAATTGGTCAGCTGTTCATTGGGAGCTCTCTTGATGGTTGTCAGCTGCTCCAAAAGAGACAAGTTGTCTCCCTTCTCTCCAAATTGCTCATGAAGTGCTATACATAAGCTAATTCAATTTGTGATAGAACCAGCTCCAAGGCTTCTAAACCATTGCAATGCTTTCCCCTTGAATGAAGATGCCAAGCAATTTGACAGCCACTTGCATCTCATTGATTTCATGAATTGCACAAAGGTTGGCAATGTCTTTAACATGATCACCTGGAGTAGTCTGATTCTCTCCAGTGAAGTATGGAATGTTCTTCAAGGCTGCAATTGGAATTGGATGTTGTGCATTGAGGGCAAGTGGGCTGCTGCCTGTGAAATTGACATACGGATTCGGTGGTTGCGCCATTCTAATTGGTCTTAGAACCCTTGTTGATTGAATGAAAGGCCTACCAGGTGGAGGAGTTGAGAGAGTTCTGTTTGGTGGAGATGGAGACCTTTGGATTCTCCTCCCACTTTGCCTTACTCTTGGAGATAACTGCAGATATTCAAATAGCACCTCTTCTTCTCCAACTCTTGACCTTGTAGTGATTCTTCTCATGAGTTTTCAGGCCTGCACTGCTGAAACCAGTTGATTCTTCTCCTTGGAGTCACAGATGTGTAATTTATAGCTCTTTTGAAGCAAGAAAATTACAGCAGATGCACATCAACTTTGCTGCAATAAAAATGAGACCTCTAAGGTCCCACCGGGCGTGCCAAAACTATTGTTGCAAATCAGCAGCACCCCTGGATGCAAATCAAGGTTCTGAATTGATGTTTTAGGCATCCAGTGTGATTGCACAACATGGAAACCTCTCTCCAAGTGTGGGACTTGTGAAAATGAGAGAGGAATATCCAGATTAGAGGCTGGTTCCTCAAACTCCTCTGATTTAGATCTATATTTTTCACAACTACAGAGGTTCAGATCCTAATCCTACTCTAAATTGCAAGGGGACAGGGATAGAAATGCAAAAATTGAAACTAACTAAAGATGGTGATGCACCAAAAGGAGTGGTGAAACATTTTTTGCCATGTAAATAGACACAAATTCATGAAATGCAACAAGGGAAAACATACACAAGCTGATAGATGTAATTAGAGGTCTTAAAATGAAGTAAAACAATACAAACAGAGGACTTGAAAGCATTCACAGAGTTTGACTCATCAATTCCATGTAAAAATCTCTTGCATTCCACCATCAAAGAGGTATAAACCTATTACAAACCAGTGTGAAAAGGTCTGATTCTTACAACTATCACTCAACTGTTGGAGGTGAAAGAAGAAGTTTGCAATGCCAAAAAGTGTTCAACCCTCAAGAAATGAGCCAAATCTGGCTTTTACAATGCATGGTCGAGCCCAGAGAGAGAAAACGTAAAAAATGTGGGAGTCCATTACTCATTGATGGAAAATGCATTAAAACAACATGGAGGACCTTACAAACCCATACCTTGTCATTTTTGACCATATTGGAGAAGAATGCGACTCCATTCTCGTATTAAATTTGGTTGTTGAAATGTCATTTGCCATGGACACGTACCAGAACTATTTTTAAATTTTCTCTCTCCAAACTGAACCAAAATTATAAATTGACCATGAAATCATGTAGATAATTTTAACAGCTTTCCAATGATATAAAGAACATGAAAATCCGAGCTTTGGATCAAAAGATATGATCGTTTGAAGATTTAGGGCAAGAACGGCCCAAAAACGGATCGGCGGGGGAAAAATTTCAAATTTTACCTCTTTTTGTCTTTGGAAATTTTTTTCAAAATTCCCACGCCCTGAAATCCTCTGCCATGTGGCAGACTTCCTATTGGTTGAGGCCTCAAATGGGAAAATTTTCCACAAAAACTCCGCCGAGCCATAACTTGAAAAATATAAAAGTTAGGAGGCAAACTTTACCTTTTCGGAAAGTTGAGAGAGAGCTCTATCCGATGGTGCCATTTCTAGAAAGCCTTGAGTGCCTTAAAATAAAAAAATGTGGACTAAGGCACAAGAGAGGAAAGAACACAAGGAGTTAGCCACAAAAATGAGTGGGGCACATTTTGGATAACACTTCCTTCCCTTACCACCTCCATCTTTCTCTTTCCTCACAACCCTTGATCCCCCTTCCTTCCTACCCTCACCCTCTTTTCTATCTCCATTCCTTTCCTTACCTCATTCCTTATTTTTCCCTTCCTTCCTTTCCTTACCTCTCTGCCATCCCTCCCTCTCCCTTCCCTTCCCTTCCTCCCTCCCTCCTTCCTCCCTCCCTCCCTCCTATCCTCATCCCTTCATTTATTTCATAATTCCCTTCCTTTCTTTAACTCATTCTCTCCCAACTTCCTCCCTCTTCTTACCCTCCTTCCCTTCCTTATCTACCCTTCACTTCTATTAATACTTCCTTCCTTATTCCCTCCCTCCCATCATTCATACCCTCCATTATCTTCACTCCCTCTTATTACCCTCCTTCCCTTCCTTCCCTCTCTTCTTCCTTCCTTTCTCTCCCTCTTCTTATTACCCTATCTTCTCTTCATTCCCTCTTCTTACCCTTCTTCCATTCCTTTCCTCGATTCTTCATTCCTTTCATTCCCTCCCTCTTCTTCCTTCCCTTACCACTTCCTCTTCCTCCTTCCCTTAAAACCCTTACTCCCCCTCCCTTATAACCCTCCCTTACCCCTTTTCTATCTTCATTCATTTCCTTACCTCCTTCCTCTTTTTTTTCATTCCCTCCCTTCCCCCTTTTTCCTTCTCTCTCGCCTTCCTCCCTCATATCCTCCTCCTTTCTTTCATCATTCCCTTCCTTTCCTTACCTCATCCTCCTGATTACCTCCCTCTTCTTACCCTCCTTCCCCATGCCTTCCCTCCAAGCATTACTTCTCTCCTTTTATCATTCCTTTCATTTCCTTATCTCATTACCCTACTTCCTCCCTTCCATATTTAACTCACTCCTCTTCCTTCCATTAATTCCTTCCCTCTTTCCCCTTCACTCTCCCTCATCCCTCCCTCCATCCTTTTCTTACCATCATCACTCCATGACTCCATCCTTCCATCCTTCCCTCCCTCCCTCCCTCATTTCATTCCTTCCTCCACTCTTCCTTTTATCCCTTCCTCCATCATATCCTCATTCATTCCTTTCATCTGTCCTTCCTTTCTTACATCATTCTCTCCCTCCATCCCTCCATCTTATTACCCTCCTTTCCCCTTCCTTCCTTCCCCTCAATACCTCCCTCCTATCATTCCTTCATTATTTTTCTCCTTTTACCATTCTCTTCATTTCCTTACGTCATTCCCTCAAATCATTTCTTCCTCCCTTCCTCACTCTTCATCTGATTCACTCCTTCCCTCCTTTCCTCCACCCTCCCTCCTCCCTCCCTCACTCCCTCTTACCCTCCTCACTCCCTCCTTCCATCTTTCCTTATAACCCTCCCTCATTCCCTTATTTCCCTCCATTATTCCTTATATCACTCCCTCATTCCCTTCCTTTCCTCCTTTTATCCTTCACTTCCTTCCCTTACCTCCTTCCCTCCTCTTATTTTCATTCCTTCCCTCCCTCCCCTCCCCTCTCTCCTCCCAACTTCCTTCCCTCCATCACCCCTTCCATATTTCCCTCCCTCCCTATGTCCTACCCTCCTTCCTTCCCTCCTCAACTTCCCTACCAATACTTTTGCTTCAATTCACTCCATCCCTTCTAGCTTCCCCTTCCTTCCTTCCTTCTCTCCCTCCATCCTACCCTTCTTCCTTCCTTCCCTCTATCCCCCTTTCCTCCTTCTTACCCTCCTTCCCCCTTAATAACCACCTTCATTACTTCTCTCCTTTTTCCTTCCCTTAATTTCCTTATTTGATTCCCATACCACCTTACTTCACTCCCATGTACCTCCTTCCTTCCCTCTTTTCCTCACTCCTCTTCCTTCCATTCATTCCTTCCCTCTTTCCTTCACTCTATCTCATCCCTCCTCCCTCATTCCTACCCTCATCGCTCCCTAAATCCCTCCTTCCTTCCCTCCTCCCCTCATTTTGTTCTTTCCCTCCACTCTTCCTTTTATCCTCACTCCATCCCTCCATCCTATCATCCTTCCTTCCCTCCATCCTATCCTCCTTCTTTCCTTCCTTTCCTTACCTCATTCTCTCCCTCCTTCACTTCATCTTCTTACCCTCCTTCCCCCTTCCTTCCCTCCCTCATTCACTCCCTTCAATCTTTCTTTCATTCCTTATATTATTTTGGCATTCCCTTCATTTCCTTACCTCATTCCCGACATACTTCCTTCCATCCCTTCCTCACTCTTCCTTCCATTCATTCCTTCCTCCCCTTAATTCTCTCTCCTCCTTCCCTAAATCCCTCTTATTATCCTCACTCCCTCCTTCCATCCTTCCCACCCTCCCTCATTCCCTTCTTTCCCTATATCACTTCCCCTTACCCTCCCTACTCCCTCATTTCCTCCCTCCTCTTCCTTCCACTCTTTGCCTCCCTCCCCTTTCCTATCTTCCTCCCAAATTCCTTTACTCCTTACCCCCTTCCTTCTTTTCCTATCTCCCTACATCCTACCCTACCTCACTTCCCTATCACTCCTCTTGCTTCCATTCCTTCCATCCCTCCCAACTTCCCTCACTCCTTCTCTCCCCATTCCTTCCTTATCTCCTTCCCTCACTCCATCCTACCCTCCTTCCTTCCTTCCCTCCTTCACTCCCTACTTTTCTCACTCCACCCTCCTTTCTTCCATGTCCCTAATCTTCCTTTAATTACTTCCTTCCACTCTTCCATCACTCCTCGATCCTTTCCCCTTCCTTCCCACACTCTTCCTTCCATTCCATCCTTATCTCCTTTTATCTTCCTTCATTTACTTACGTCTTTCCTCTACATATTTGATTACCTCACTCCATTACTCCTCTTCATTATATTCTTTCCCCCTTCCTTCCTTTCCTTCACTCCCTCCTTCCTTGCTCTCCTTGTGTGTACAAGTATTTCTACAATTTAGCTAAATTTAAAGCAAGAAACTACCACCTAGAAATAGCTTCCTAACCTAGCTAGAAATGGGAAATGTTCACCAAATGAAGAAATAAGCAAGTCCTACCCTCAACATTATAACTTTGAAATGATCAAAACATAATGTAAATTAATGAACTCTATTCTCCTTAATTGCCTAATTTAACATTAAAATGAACCTAAGTAGTTCAATGGCAATAAAATTATATTTGTTTGCTTTGATCCTTCAATGGATGCTTGGGTGTGAGGCTTAGCTCTTCAAGAATGGAGGATGGAGGGCTCAAGAATGACAAAAGGCTATTAGTATGAAACTATGTGCTTTCTTTTGTCTCTTGAGAGATTTAGGTGTAGTGTAGAAGTAGAGGGAGGGTTGTTTATATAGCCCAAAGGATAAAGGATTCAACACATCCTCATGAATGTGGGACTAATGGAGATGTAGAGTTAGTTATGGATAAGGGGGGTTTAGATGGGGTTGAGTTAACTTTAGGAGGGTTTAGTTTGTCCTTAAGTGGCTCATGTGGATAAAGGGGGTGTATTAATTAATCAAGATGATTAATTAATACATGTGTAATTTTATAAGCTTTTAGATGGATTTTAGTGTGATTTAGACCATTAGGAGGGAATTAAACCAATTAAATAGTGATTTATTGATTTAATGAGAAGGGAGGCTAATTAATTAATAATAATTAATTAGACTAGATAGAAGGTGTTGATTAATGAAGGGTCGTTAATTAGGGTATGTGTTGGATAGGTGACTTAATTAATTAGTGTAATGTAATCAATTAATGACAATGGAAGAGAAGATGAGCGTTATTGACAATATGTCGTCAATTTGTGGGAAAGGAGATAATTAGCACAATTTAAGTATTTAAATTGCTTGGGCGTAATTATAGGTGTCTACATTTGCCCCTCTTTGGGGTGGCGTAAGTGACACCACTTCAAAGATAGTAGACGGAAGAAAATTTTGAAGGGATAGAAGAAAAATTAGTAGGAGAGGAGAGATGCCCCTCGAGTGTCGATGGGGTGATGAAAGAAGTCGATCGACGATCGAAAAAGATGTGAGAGATAGGCAAGAAGAATGGGGAAGAGGCAGGATGCCCCGATGAGAGAGAAAATTAGGGGTGAAAGGGAAGTGATGTAGAAGAAATATGGAGGAGGGGAGAGAAGAGCTTAGCCTCTAGCCACTTATTGAATTGGAACAATTTTGATGTCATCATATTGCCATAAGAACTACATCATCGGTCCTTATGAAAAATATAAGCATATGACAAAGGTAGAATGACATGAAAAGCCATACTACGAACAATTGTCCATTGCTGAAAATACCAACTCCACACAACATACAATAATGCAATGCAATACGAGAAGGAAACAAGCTCATTTAATAGGGAAAACAAGTACAAACGCACATATCCAACCCAACAATGGTCAAGATAGTTGTACAAATGTTTTGTTATCAAGTGTTAAAGAGATCCACAAGTTCATGATTGATGACAAGGGTTAAAAATGATGCCCTGAGCAAGGATACATGCAAGGGGAAATGACAATGGACATGGGGTCCATGAAAAGCATTTGTGTGCAACGAAACAACACTAAGCAACAAAAGTGCCCCAGAGTACAAAGCAGAAGCAAGTAGCTAGCTTTGTGAATGGTTGTGAATCCAGTGATCCGTGAGTCGTATTAATCGGGGAAGATGTGAGACAAACCAATAGGATATGGAGAAAATACCATGCGCAAGACACAAGTTTCAGCCGTAATAAGCAAGTTACCATTTTTGTAGGTTTTTTTACTTTTTAGGATTTTTTGAAAATTTTGCCCTATTTTTGGATTTTTGACATATATATTATTTTTATTGTTTTTGCTTTCCAAATTGTGGTGAATAGTAGAAGAAAATAGAAGAAGAAAGAAGGGCCTAGGGGCAACAAAAGTTCCCTAGGTGGAAGAAAGAAGAAACAAATGACAAATAATGTCCTTGTTTAGTGGAAAAATTAAGAAAAAATAATTAAAAATAATTATTTACGAGAGTGTGGAGAAGAATAAAAATTGCCAGGGAGCAATAAAATTGTCGAGGGAGAAGAAAGGGGTATCGAAAAAAAAAATGCCCCAATACGGTGAAAAATAAGAGAAAAATAATTATTTTATAAAAATAATTATTCCACAGTGAACAAAGGAGAAAACGGTGATCGAAACAGGCCTCCCGAGGCCCTCCTGACGGTTAAAAATGGGTTAATATACCCCACCAGGGGGTAAAAACATCATGACCAATTCATTTTAACCGAGTTGTTTAGAAAATTTACCGTGAGGCTCTGACATTGAGGAGAACCATGGTGATCGCATGAGACCGATTGAGGCGCGTAGATGCAGTCCGGGGGTACCAGTGACATGCAGACGATGGACCCCTTTGTGAGTATCGAACCCTAGCTTCATAAATTTGGTCATTAATGCATTAAATTAGGCATTTAGCCCTAGGAAATCATGTTGGCGTGCACTGTGCACAGCATCGGATAAGGTGCGATGGGAGGGGAGGGTGCAAGTGTCCTTTTGGGGGTGCATGCACCAAAACACATACACGCACATGCACGGAAAACACAGAAATCACACACCACACATGCACACACACACAAACACATGTGCACACATGTGCACACATGGGAAATGGGTGCACACGTGAAAAGTGTGGTGCAGGCATGAAAAGGTGGGTGCACACACACAGGAGCATACGTGTGCAAGCGTAAGCACCAAATGTGGCGCACACACCAAAAAGGGCACATGCAGCACAGAAAGAGGGGAAGCAGTGCCAAAAGACACACGCGTGCACAAGCGCAGGCACCAAAAATGTGGCGCACACCCCAAAAGGGTGCGCAGGTGCCCTAGATAGTGGAGAAAAGATAGGAAAGTGTCAAAAAACATGACACTTAGAAGAATTTTTAGGATTTTTGGGTTAACCCTAAAAGGGGAGATAGATTTTTAGAAGAAATGTTAGGAACTGACTAGTGCCATGTTATTTTGTAGAGACGATTACCAGTTTATAGATGCGGGGTGACATACCCAGATAGTAGAGCTAGAGGGTAGTATGCGCCGGTGACCGGTGAGCCATGGCGATACTTCTCGAGGTGGTAGGGCTAGGCCCCATGTCTCGGATGCCTTCTATCACATTGGATCATGGACCTACCATCTTGTTAATGAGCGATGGCATAGCGAGAGTTAGTGTTTCAGACTACCTACAGGAGAGATGACTATCACCATTGAGGATGTATGGTGGATTCTTCGCGTGCCGATGATGGGCATCTTGATTGAGTACAACTCGATGCAGGCTGATTAGAGTAAGTGCAGTAGTGCCCTATTTTGTGTTGATGATATACCGCATGATGGGATGACTATAGCATTGCATGAGTGCATCTCAACCCTACATTACATCGGGGGCCTCTCTACATCATGTCTCTTATCAAGTGGGTTCTTACTCACTGATAAGACAGGGACCTCATTCCAGAGAGGATTGCCTTTGGTTTGGTTCATGGCATTATGATAGCTTGGTGAGAGAACAGGGGGCTAGTGATTATCAGGCCTACCTATACTTAGGATTTTAGATCACATACCAGATGGAATGGAAACACAACAACAAACTCATTATTACATAGATATGGTAATGGGATCATATGATAAATCTGAAATATAAGTGTAAATTATAATATCTTGAAATTGTATAATCTCGAGACCCATGAGGAGCCATCACTAATGGCATGGGTATGTAACTGGTGGAGATTATGTGATTACACCTCTTAATGGCATTCTTTAACACATCTAGATATAGGCTGAGATTTTGATTACTATAGAGATAGATGTCATACTTCGCAGCTATGCTAGGCATTTGAGTGGCGAGAGGATGCCGAGCTCTATTTATAGTGCTTTAGGTGGAGCACTTTATCTCTAAGATAGGATAAGAAATCTACTGAGTAGGTGAATCATATTCCATACCTTAACTCTTAGAGGCGTACATGTAAGGGTCCCCCTAGATATCGGCAAGATAAGATAAACCTTCGAGATTAGACCATGGGGTATCCACATTTTAGGGTGAGTTTCTAGGTGGTCCCCAGGTGGGGACCTGGTATGACAAATAAAATACACCAAATATTTATGACCTCACTCCTTGTCCTTATTACCAATATAATATTTCTAATTCTAATCATGTAGAGTACTTTCACTTACCCTAACTTTGACATTTTAACATTATGGGGTAGAGCACCTTATTGACAGATATTTACTTTTTACCACAACATTCCTATTGTACTTTTGACTATTACCGAGATATACATTATTGGTGGCGTCAATGGCATGGGTGGCCATTATCTTGCATATGCTACTACTAATTATACATAACACATATCCTATTCCTAATACATACATTCAATGAAATAGGAAATTAGGGGAAAATTTTAGAGTCGACATCTTCCCCTTCGTAGATTTTAATCCGTCCTCGAGTAGACTATTTCCAGTGCTTGGAAAATCTTTAACTTGTCGTGGTTGACCGAGGCATTTCTTAATGGGCTGCCATCCAATTCCTCCAGAGCTCAGATGTATGCACCATTTAGCATGCCTGGTTATTTATTTTGTAGGCCCCATCCATTTTGGAAGAAATTTTTTCTATGAGCCTTCTTTTTTTGTATTTGGAATCACTATAATAGAAAATAGAAATAACCATGGTAAACTATGGTAAAACTTCTTATCAGTGGTAAAAATTGAGCTTTACTATGGTAAACACTATTCACAAGAAAAGTGAAGTTACTACAGAGTAAATACTATTCACTTGGTAAAAGTGACTTTACTACGCAAGTAAATACTATTCACACCAAAAATGACTTACCATGGTAACTACTATAACATAGTGAGAAACAAGGTTACCCTCCAGATGTTTTCCTCGACTTAGTGGGAATATCTTCCGAAGAAAATCCACCAATACAGGAATGGTCTCAGAACGGAACCAAAATGTCATCAGGCCAATCTGGCAATATGATAATTATTTACTGAGAACTCCTCGTCATGATTATTTACTAATGCACAACTTTTAGTTTGGTGGATGGAATCAGAATCACAACAACAAACATAACACAAGAATACCATAGACTATGGTAAGAAGGAGTGATGATAAATTTGAAATATAAGTGTAAATTATAATATCAACATGAAATTGTTACAATCTCACCCTTTGAGGTACTTCGAAGTGTTCTGATGACTTCACTTGCCTTCCAACAATAACTATGGGAGAAACTTCAAAATTACACCTCTCATAAAAACTACCTTAAAAATGATGGCTTCCTTTACACACTTACTCATAGAATATTTCTCATATTCCTTCTATGCTAAATGAGGGGAATGAGGCCTATCTATTTATAGAACTTCAGGCTTATCCATCTTATCTCTAAGATAGGATTAAATCTACTCGACGAATCATATTCCATACCTTAACTCTTATCTATCCGTATATGTAAGCTTATCTTTTAAGATAAGATAAACCTTATCATTTCACATGGGTTCCACATTATTAGACTTTTACAAATAAAATACACAAAATATTTATGACCTCACTCCTTGAACATTCTTATTACCAATATAATATTTCTAATTCGTAATCATGTACACCCTACTCTCTACTTACCCTAACTTTGACATTTTAACATTACGACCACTTGAAAATATTTACTTTTTACCACAAAATTCTCTATTGTTTTTGACTATTACCTACTATACATTATGTGGATTCAACAACCAATCTTCTTATCGAAACTTTACATACTAATTATACTTAACAACATCCTATTCTAATTTACATACATTAATGAAATAGAAATTACGGAGGAAAATTTTAGTAAAAATAATGCGTTCATTCAAAAGGCAATATATATGTTGAGAGATATTACAATAGGGGCAATGTATATTGGCCAATAACCTATAAACTCACCTATTTAACTTGATTACATACCACGGAGAAGGAAGATCATGGGTCATGTGTAAGGGTTGATACGAGATATGGTCGTGAGATCACATTGCAATGATGAATGGGTAGAATTTCCATGTCCGAGATCGTGAAGCCATCATATATGGATATGGGTAGCAAGCGTTGGTGGGGATATCGTGGCCATTTGGAAGCCTATTAGATATATAGGTGAGAGTTTGACGAGCTGGTAGAGATAGATGTCATCAGCAAATACGCATTAAGACTGAGGCATTTCTATGGTGGCTAGAAGATGCACGTGAGCTCGCGAATGTGCACAAAGTGAACCATTTTATCATTAGTATACAATTACATTATGGATTGTATCAAGTAGATAGGTCGATGGCAGCTTAAGAAAGTAATGGGGGAATGACAGATATTTGACATGCATGCAAGGATTGAGACAGCAAAGACCATGGGGCCTCGTATATTGGTGGCAAGAGCTAGGTGAGTTTCACGTAGGTGGTCCCATAGCATATGGGACCCTTTTTATGGACGACAGGAACAGATCCGGGGACTATACTGATTATGGAGCTTGGTATGCTCAAAAAGTACATACCACTGGTGTCTCACCATTAAGAGGAGGCCATGCAAATAGCACCCACCACCTAGAGACTTGGCATGGTTGTGCAATTTTAGGGTTTAGTGGCTTTACTTGGGCCAAGACTGAGGATCCTTTTTTGGTATTCCATATGATGGATGGGTAGGGTGCCTCACTTCAGGCATAGGTAACAAGACCATAGGCCCCAGTGCCCAAAGGCCCGAGGTAGTAGTGAAGCCATCCGTTTAGAGGTAGGGTTTAGAATGCTCTGCACTTCCAAGGGGAAAATCATCAGAGAGAACCTCGGGACTAGTCCTGAGGCACACATAGCCTCCCGAATATAGTGGGCATATAGCCATAGCCACAATATAAGTAATGAGACTATAGAGGTCATAGCAGAGAGATGTGGCATCAGAGCGAGAGAGAGATGAGGCTCGAGGGCAGTGTCATGACTGTGTAGGCAGAGCGTGATGAGGCCCGAGCCACATTATTACCTTACTTTTGAGAGCAAGATCAAGTTTGAAAAGAAGCTAGCCTGGGGATGATAGAGTGGCATGGCGGAGCCAGATTTAGGAGACATGCACAGGGGGCTGAGATATTGAGCCTCTTCATTAGTCCCATCACAAGTGTGGATGGTTTTCGCGAGAGAGATCATGTCATTATGCATGATCACATAGAATTCCTTCCTTAGCACGAGAGGACCTAGGCCTTTTTCGATATGCTGAGATTATGATTAGAGAGAGACCGAGAGGATGCTTCCTCTAGATAGGCCAAGGTAGACTTGGGTCGAGTGATGGCGAGTGAGATATTTCCCTTCAGAAGCACCCGCCTTTAGTGATACGGACTGATACGTGATGCCACCAAGGCTTAGTGGTGAGGCCTTCTTTTTATAGGACTGCTTATTATAGGGTGGTTCCTCCATGAGCGATGAGTAGCACTACCACAATCTAGATCAAGGTCGAGTGCATTAGGCTCTCGATCATGGATATCAAGCCATTCTACTAGATCAGTGAGACAGCCCATACCAAAGTAGCTAATGGGCCGAGGCCATCTCAGCCTCCAGTGTTTCGTCGACTAGAGGATAGATCTGGGAGCCCTGGTGAGGGTGAGAGATGCGGTTGAGATCCACATTTTTGTTGTATAGATTATTTGTATGTATGCCTCTTATGAAGGCTGATTTTGATGTACAACCTTGTATACTTGTATTTTGATGATGCCTCATGATGAAGGCTTGATTCTTTTCTAATACATGCCCCTTTTTGATGGCATTGTGTATCGATGATGTATTATATTGAGTACCGATCTAGATAGTGTATATTTGTATAGACATGTGGAAATTTTTGATGTAGCACCTTTGTACGCCTCTAAAATTGAAGGCATTTTTGATATAGAGCCGATTTGTATCCATTTTTTTTGATATAGATGTATATTGACACACATGTATATATATGAGGATTATTTTTTATATGCACATGTATATGAGATGATGTATATGTTGATTTTTATGTTTGATGCATGTGACACAAGTGGACATAATTCTATGATGAAATACCCTTTTTGTAAATTACTCTATGTTGATTCTCATTTCATGATGTGTTTTTGATTCAACACTTATGGATGTGTGACACAGTGGACATTATTTTATGATGTAAAATACCCTTTTTAGAAATTAATCTATATTGATTCTCAACATGCACGTTATGTTTTGATGATAAGCATTTATGGATGTGTTGTGACATGAGTGGGCATTATTTTATGATGTAAAATACCCTTTTCAAAAATTAATCTATATTGATTCTCATATTGATGTATCATGATTCTTCACATTTTTTGATTCAACACTTATGGATGCGTTATGATGTTATCTGATTTTGTACATTGTATGTATCTGATTTCGATGTTTGATGTATACATGTGCTATGGATGTTAGATGATAGATCCTTAGATGATATCAAATGCATTTCTCATGTGTTATTGTAGATGTATATGGACGGGATGATATGATGATATTGTGTGGGGGGATAGATTTTTGATCATGCGCAACCCCTCTTGCCCCCATTGATGATACGATATGTGATGATTAGCTTAGCATACATGCATGATGTAAAACTTAGCATTTTGTTTATATATGATGTATAGATGATGTTAGATGTGATGATAATGATGGTAATGTGATGTTAATGATAACAAAATACAATGCACATGCAATAAACACAACCAAATGCTAACAAAGAACACCAGGAAATAATACAATACACCATGATTCACCATGCTTTATTAACATGTAACAAACACAATCAAATGTTTAAGAAAGAACATAATGAATTAACACATTACATCATGATTTCCCAAGATTTACCAGCATGCAAAAAACATACCACAATATGCACAAGCAAGAATAAATCTAATCTAAGCAAGAAAAGATGAATCCTAACAAACAACCCCAAAAAGCAACTCAAAACAACCCAAAACAACTATACAAACAAAAAAAACTATACAAGCAAAAGCAAAGCAAGAAACAAGACAATGCAAGTAAATGTTTTTGTAAGATTTTTTTGCACCAATTTTCTATTGTTTTGGTTTTGTGAAACAATTTTCTATTGTTTTTTTTTTGAAACAATTTTCTATTGTTTTTTTTTTTATTTTCTATTGTTTTTGTTTGAAACAATTTTCTATTGTTTTTGGTTTTTTGAAACAATTTTCTATTTTTTTTTGTGTTTTTGAAACAATTTTCTATTTTTTGTGTTTTCTAATGGTTTCCAAAGCTATGTGTAGGTAACCAAGAAAGCGTGGATGCCCCCAGTGTTAGATGGGGAATATACAAGGGCAGAAGCCACACACTTATGAACAAGAAGGTGAAGTCATTGAATTGCCCCAGCGTAAGATGGGAAATAGTGAAAGACCATACCCCTCACAGATGAATAAAAGAAGGCAAAGCCGGATCAAGGCTTGATAGGATGGGGTGCACAAGGAATCTCGAAGGCAGAACCAGGTCTAGGCCAAAGAAAACTACCCTCCAGATATAGATGCTTGTGAACAACGAATCCTCCCGAGGTGTCGGAAACTGGTTTTCACCCAAGGACTTGTCCAAAGTGCCACAATTGCATGGTTTTCACTAGTGGATGACCTATTTTCTCTTTTTCTTTTTTTTTTTTTTTTGATTTTTTATTTTGATTTTTTTATTTTTGATCATTTTTAACCTCCTTGCGCCATGTTTAAGCATAGAACCGCTTAAGATGCATGGCATTCATGGGCTCGGAGCTCATCACCATTGGGGTGAGCTATTTTGTATGCCCTATGCCATACTTGGTGACTATAACATAGGGTCCCAACCAATGTGGTTCGAACTTCCCTTTCTTTTCTCACTCTACTCTGGTGTTGAATTGGTTCTCCTTCATGACTAAATCACCAACCTCAAACTGATGAGGGATGATTCTCTTGTTGTAGTTTCTAGAGACTCTATGTTGATACACTTTCAGGTGATTAAGAGCATGAATGCGCCTCTCATCTAGGAGCTCTAACTTGAGCTAGTCTTGCCACTCGATAATCCTCATCCTTATCCAGATAGTCGAAGAGAAATTCTCAGGGATGGAAGTTTGATCTCTAAAGGGATGATAGATTTTGTCCCGAACACTAGGGAATATGGTGTCACACCCGTAGGAGTGTGAATGGATGTTCGGTAAGCCCAAAGGCTGGATGGATTTGTAGTGCAGTTTGACTTGTTTTGTTGACCATCTTCTCCATTATCCTTACCAAAGTCTTGTTTGTTGCCTCAACTTGTCCATTACCCTGAGGGTAATATGGCGTGGACCATTTTAACCTGATTTGGAACCATTGGACAAAGACCTTTCACATTTTGTTCTTAAATGACTTCCCATTATCTGTAACGATGGCTGCGGGAATACCATATCGACAAATAATGTGATTCATGATAAATTTAGAAATCTGGGCTCCTGTGACATAGGTTAAAGGGACAACCTCCACCCATTTTGTAAAGTATTATGTAGCTGTGATGATATGTGTATGACCATCAGATGAGGTAGGAGTAAGTTTTCCTATTAAGTCAAGTCCCCACTTGGAGAATGGCCATGGGGTAGTGATAGGTTGTAATGGTATGATGGAGCATGAATGAAATTTCCATACTTTTGGCAAAGTACACATTTTCTAACATAATTGCAACAATCAGTTTCCATGGTAGGCCAATAGTAACCTACTCTTAACAATTTCTTAGCCAAGACCATTCCATTTGTATGTGCTCCACACACCCCTTCGTGCACTTCTTTGATTGCTGGATTGACTCGTCACATCCAAACAACGTAATAGATTCCCATCATAGCCATGATGATAAAGTGTACCTCCTAAAAAGGGTGTAATGGGCTATTTGGTGAATCAGGATTTGCTTTTCAAAATGGGAGATATCGGGAGGGAATGTGTTGTCCTTAAGATAGGTGAAGATGGGTTCATACCACGGGAATTGGGACCAACAACCTCACAAGCCAGGAAAGATTCTGGCATGTCATACATGGGCTGGTGTAGATTTTCTACAAAGAATGGCATGTCATTATTCCTGGTGGAATATGAAGCATAGAACCCACCTTGCCATGGCATCTGCCGATCTATTCTGCGCTCTTGGGATTTTTTCAAAGGTAATGCACACAAAGTACTCCTTTAGAGTTTCTACTAACTTTTTGTAAGGTATGAGCTTGTCATCCTTAACCTTGTATTCATCATTAACCTGTTTGATGATTAACTGTGAATCACCTACAACCTTGACATGATGAACATTCCACTTGATGGCTAGCTTCATTCCTGCAATAAGTGCCTCATATTCTGTAATGTTGTTTGTGCAAGGGAAGCCCAGTGAAAATCCTGTGGTATAGGATCACCAGAAGGAGTAATAAGGACCACTCCTGCACCTGAACCATGAAACGTAAAGGATCCATCAAAATGTATCTGCCATATGATAGATTCTTCAATGTAGAGCAAGGAGGCATCTGGCAGATCCAGATTCAAAGGTTTCGTGCTTTGCAAAGGTGCTTCCACTAGTTGGTCTGCAAGTACTTGTCCTTTAACTAATTTTTGATGGACAAATTCTATGTCAAACTCACTGAGTAGAATGATCCAATTAGCCATTCTACTTGTGAGGGTGGGTTTGGACAATAAATACTTGAGTGGGTCAACCTTGGATATTAGCTTGGTCTTAGTATTCAATAGGTAATGGTGAAGTTTTTGAAAAGTAAAAACAACGGCCAAGCAAGCCTTTTCAATTTGAGGATAATTGAGCTCATAGGCGATGAGGGTGTGACTCAGATAGTACACCACTTTCTCCTTATGACCAAGGTCATATTGGGTGAGCAAAGTGCACCAATAGAAAATTGTAGCGGAAATATAGAGCAAGAGTGGTTCTCTCCAGGAGTGGGAGGCATGAGGACAGGTGGATTAGCCAAGTATTGTTTAAGCAAAGCAAAGGCTTGTTGTTGCTTAGGTCCCCAGATGAAAGTGACATCCTTTTTAAGCAAGTGGGTGAATGAGTGACATTTATCTGCAAGCTGGGAGATGAAGGCGAATGGCTTGAATTTTCCCTGTAAGCTACGTAGTTGCTTGATATTCTCAGGTGGAGGCATTTCAGTGATAGCAGACACTTTTAGAGGTCTACCTCAATACCTCATCTTGACACAATGAAGCCCAATAGTTTCCCTGATAGCACACTGAAGACACACTTTCTTTGGAAGACACACTTATTTGGATTATCCTCGACTTTGTATTCACGCAGCAGCATTCAAAGATACGCCGTAAAATGATAGGATGATCCTCTCTTGTTTTGGACTTTCCAGGATGTCATCCACGTAGTCCTCCATGATATCATGAATCATATCATGAAAAATTATTGTCATGGCCCACTGATAAGTAGCTCCTACATTTTTAAGGCCAAATGGCATTACCTGATAGTAGAAGGTGCCCCAAGGAGTTCGTAAAAGCTGTTTTGTGTTGGTCTTCTTCAGCTATCTTGATTTGATTATATCCGAAAATCCATCCATGAGTGATAGCATCTCATACCCTGCTATTGAGTCAACAATCATGTCAATGTTGGGCAAGGAAAATCATCTTTAGGGAAAGCTTTATTGATGTCCCTAAAATCATGTAGATTCGGATACGATAGGTTTTTTCTGGACAAGAACAATGTTTGATATCCATTTAGAATAATCAATTGGCTTGATGAATCCCGCTACAAGCAATCTTTCCAACTCTTCTTTAACCAACAAGGCCACTCTTGGGTGCATCTTTTGGAGCTTCTGTTTGATAGGCTTAGCGTCTGCATGCACGACTAGGTTGTGCACATGACCAAAGTTAGATCTAAGTTGGGCATGTCTTTGTAAGACCATGCGAACACATCAATAAACTCTCACAAAGCATAGTGAATGTCTTTTGTTCTCTAGCCAAGAGTGATGCTCCCAATTTTACTATCTTGGGATCTTCTTTTGTACCAATATTGACATCAATGGTTTCTTGACTAGTAATTTTGATAAGTCCTCCATACACGTAGGATCAGGAGGTAGGTTGAGATCTTCATCCAAGGATGTCTCCACGAGATTTTCATCCTTGGCATGGTCACTTTGTTTGTCCTTTGATTTTCTTATTTGTTTGTCAGCCAGTGCCTCAAAGAGGTTTTCACTGTGTGACTTGGACTTTGATTTTTTTGAGGCTTTTCTTTAGAACTTTTTCCCTCACTTTTCTTTAAGTTTTGCTGACCATGAAGTTCAGCCTCCTCGCCAAAGTAGGCGCAGGTATCTAAGTCGATAAAGAAACCTTTCTTGTGATCTCCAATGGGAATTGTATCCCTTATGCCCATGAACTCTATGATAGCTTTGTCATTCTCGAATAAATCTAGTGGCATGTGACGTTGTTGGTCCCATTCAACAAGGGAAGGGTATACAAGGTCAAGGGTTGGTTCCGTGGGGGTTATGGTTAGGACAACGTTGTTCATGAAAAGGTTTGTGGAGGCCAGATCCTCATATTGGCTACAATGGGAATCCGTATCATTATGTCTAGATAGTCAGAGCTATCCTCATGCTCAGAACAAGTAGCATCTTGATCATTGGGGTGTGCTCCATAAGGGTGAATCCCAATGCCATATCTTTCTATTTTGAAATGTGGAAGAGGGACTAGTTCTCTTTGTCCTTGTTTGTTTCTCCCACATCCTAGGCCTTTGTAGCCCATGGAGTACATCATTTTACTAGATTTTTCATATTTCGGGGTTCGATAACAGGATGGTTGAGTATCCTCAGGGACCCAAGTTGTAGGTGGATCAAGTAATTTTTCCTCAGCTAACAAGCCTCCAGGTAGGAATGACCTAATAGTGTGTTCCTCTCTAGGTCTTCTGAAGTGGTAGTTGGGTCGACCTCTAGTCTTGGGTGATAATGAGAGGTCTGAAACCAAGAGTGCTTGTTGTACATTATACTCCCTGTAGCCATATTCAAGGATTTTCATCTCCCATGAATCAAATGGAGATGTTGAAGTAGATGCACCATGAGCGCAAGAACTAAGAGAATCTAAATCCACCGGGATTCCATGGCCTCAGACTGGAGAGGGATAGCTATATCTATGGAGGGACATGCATATGTACCCTTTCATGTAAAGCTATTGAGAGCTCTATAATGAGAAAAGGGCTCTGAATCTCCTTGTATTGTAATGGTATGTCCCTCATGCTTCAACTTAATGCATTGATGAAATGTTGATGGCATGACTGCATGGCATGAATCCATGGTCGGCCTAGAAGCATGTTATATGGAAGTTCCAAGTCTAGGACATGAAACTTTGTTTGATGGCAAGTGGGACCCACCTCCATGGGCAGCGTGATGGTGCTGTTGATTCCCTTTCCACGTTTTGTATATGGTGATAGTGATAATATGGGACTCAAGATCTTCCTCTGTATGTCCTAACTATTTAACCAACTTGAGTGTGCAAATGTTCAACCCAGATCCGTTATCCACAAGCACCCATTTGATCTTCCTATGGGTGACAACTACCTCAATGTATAAGGGAAGATTATGTGTTGGATTCTTAGTAGGGATCTCCCTATGGTTGAAAGCAAGAAATATGTTCACTTGGTATGATGTTTGCCACCATGGCTTGAAGGTGTGTAGGATCGACTTCTAAAGGCACTCCCGACCCCTGAAGAGTTTGGTACAGAATGTCTTTATGCACATTGGATATCTTGAGAAGATCTAAGATCAAAATCTTAGTAGACGTCTTTTCAAGTTGTTCTAAAAGGTTATATTTACCGGTTTGTGGGGTCGACGGAGAAGGTTCCGAGAATCACGAGGTGGGCATGCCTTATTACTGTGAGCATAGTCCTTTCCCTTGATTCGGATGGTATTGACATGGTCAGCAGGAGAGTGAATACATCCAATAAGTGAATCATAATGATTGTTGTCTCTTTTGGTGTACAAGTAATTCATGGCTTTATAAGTTTGGGATGACTCTCCCCGATCCGGCTTTGACTTTTTTGACTTATCATGCTTGGGGAATGGTTCTTTATATATCCCCATTTTCTCGTTAGGTGTTTATTTTTCCTGGGTTATCCACCTCTATCTCCCATTATCAATGAGGTCCTGAATATAATGATGAATTTGTAGACATTTTTCTATCTTATGTCCTTTGACGTGATGCATTTCGCAATATTCATGCTCCTTGTACCATGAAGGTTTTGGAGCGTTGTCGTCAAATGGTTGCATTGTAGGATAGGTCATCATGTGGGCTGCATCCAATTGTTTTAGTATAACTGACAAAGGTTCATTGAGAGAGGTGAACATTCTTCACTTTGGTGGTGGTTGAATTGGGCCCTTGGTCAGTTTAAAAGGTTGACTAGTTTGGACTGTTTGAACACGTTTGGAATCAATGATTCCGTCTCCACCACATTTTTTTTTTGTTAAAGATCTTCGGCTTTTCCGTGGGTTTGACATTTTGGTTGTCTCTAGATTGGGTTTTGAGGGTGCCTTTGGCAATGAGATATTTTTCTATTTGAATCCCTTTCTCGATAACCTCCTCAAAAGTGTGAACACAATGCATTTGGAGGTGGAAAGCTATATCGGGTTGAGATTGGGAATGAAAATACTAACCAACTATTTTTCAGGGAAAGCGCAAGGGAAGTGACTAGCTATCCCTCTCCACCATTGGAGGAAGCTGGAAAAAGTCTCATTAGGGTGTTGCTTGGCACCACATAAGTCTACCATGGTGACATCACTCTCTATGTTATACGAGAAGTGATGACACATGAACCTTTCTGCCAATTCTGGCTAGGTGAAAATTGATCCTCGTGGTAAGCGTGTAAACCACTCCAAGGCTTGACCTCCGAGACTCTTGGGAAAAGTCTGATGAGGTAATTGTCACTATAAGACACCTCTTGACATGCCATGTAGAAATATTTAACATGATCCCATGGATCTCCTTTCCCTTTATATTTGTCAAACTTTGGCATATCAAATTTCTTTGGAAAGGGTTGAAGGGTCATTGTCTTGTCAAAAGGATAGGGGCATAATTCTTCATATTGATATTTCCTAATGCTCCCTATATTTCTCTCTTGTAAGCTCATGAGCGTCACTTTCATAGACTGCACTTCTTGTGTGAGAAATTGTTCTCTAGTGGGAGAAGCGGGGATGTATACACGATGATACCCTGTGTCTTCTTCTCCTTGGTTTTCTTGATGGAGTTCATTGATCTTAACCTTAGGCCTCAATTTTGAACATTCTTGTTTGTGTCTTTTTGTACATGGGAAGTAAGCAAAGCTAGTTGTCATCTTAGGTTACTAATTTGTTGTTGGATTGTGGCTTCTTCTTCTAAAGGTTCCTCCTCCTCGTATTGTGGAGGTTCTTCACCCATCTCATGTTCTATCTTGTTTCTTCGTGGCACTTTGATAAAGGGTATTCTATGCCCCACCACTTTATCATTCCCGTGTAAGAGGTAGAAGCATGTCCATGTGTTAAAATATCTTCCATATTGATAAGGGGATGTTCTTCCTAGTAGTCGTTATTCACAGTGGTATTGTTTCATTCTGGCACCACAATTTGCCCCTAATTCTATGACCCAGAAAGACACACTCTATCTTTGTTTTTGAGAAAAACTCATCTAGTAAAGTGGGATGTGAAAATCAAAATTAGAACGTGTGGTGATTCTAATTAATCATTTCCACTATGATTCGACCATCTCATCTATTTCTTTTTCTACGAGAAAACAATGGTCCTAAATCATGTAGTAAGGGGTTCTACCCTTTCATCTATTAGAGGTTTCCTAACTTGACATGTTGTAGAAATATGTTGACATTAGAAGATTGAATCATTTAATCCTTTCCGTGTTTTATTTGCCATGTTTTGTGCATATAGTTTCTTAGGGTAAGTTGTAAATGTGTTCAAATTTGGGATGAATTTCAAAAGGTAGGCAATAATTTTTATTATGAGTTTGGGTGTGCTCCCAATTGCTCTGGTATGTAAGCTTAAAGAAAACATAGTCACTTTCAAATTTTGAATAACTTCATTAAAAATAAAAAACATCAAATTTAGAAGTGGGGATTTCTACCATGTTGAAAAGTACCCAATGTCTTCTTGTCATTGGATAATGGAAAATGTCTTCTTTTAGGCCTCATTGCGTGAAGTCGAGACTATTAGCTTTGTAGAAATACTGATTTGAAAGTGAAAGAAGAGGATAAATATCATTTTTATTCTTTTTTTACTAATAGTAGGTCTTTAAGACCTTTTTTTGTGAATGTTTATGTCCATCGATATTTATCCTATTGTCTTTAAAATTCTCACTTTTATAAAGATAAAACTTTCATCCCAACCATGGTGAAATTATATACATTTTTTATTTGATTTCAATATTTTTTTTGAAGTTATGGCGGGCAAGGGGACTAAGTTCTTCCTGTTTTTTATTTTTATGTAAAATTTTTGATACCACTTTATTGAAAAAAGCTTGTTCTTCAAATTTTTCACCTTTTCTGGTAAAATACTTGCTCTTTTACTGAAAAATTTGCCCCTAATTCCATGACCAAGATGATAACTCTATCTTTGTTTCAAAAGAAACTTGTCTATATAAAGTGGGTCAAAATCAAATTCTGTGGGTGAATTCTAATTCATTTCCACTATAATCTAATTCTTTTTCCAAAAAAATACCAAGGTCATGTCATCTTTTTGTTTCCTTTTAATAGAGTTAATGGTCTAATTTTTGTCCAAAAATAGTATTTTTCCCTTGTCTATTACGATTCATATTAATATAATTTGTTGTCTAATATGTTTTTCTTTAACCCTGTGTTTTTAGGAGCCATGTTTTCAGTTGATAGTTTCACTAGGGTAAGTTGTAAATGTGTTAAAACTTAGTGACCACCCCTAGTGAAATGCAAGATGTATTTACTTAAGAGTATGAATAAGTCAACAATGTGAGAATACCAATGTGATAGAGTGATAAATCACCAGTGACACAAGTGTTTGGTATCGAAACCATTTAAATGAAGTACCTCCTAGACTACATTCAAAAAGTAGTTTCACGTCGTAAGATGATTAACAAGATGTTTTCACTTATGCCAAGTTCAAGGGAATGAACAAAATGTAAGTAAATACAAGAAGTCAATGTGACCTCCTAATCAAGATATACGATGAGTGAGCTCAAACTGATTAAGACCTATATCTCAAAAAGTGCCAATTATAATTCATGAATGACACAACAATATCACCAAGATATGTTAACCCACTTTAAGAGAAAGTAAGGTATTGATATCAAGGTGTTATTGATATAACACGCACAAATGGTAACACCTAGCACTCTTCAAAATCAAGGTAATAATAGAACCGAACTAAAAAGCTCAAAGTATAGCTAGGAATAGTTAAAAATGTGTGTAGCGTAACCTTACAATATAGATATTTATGTCGAGTTTACAAGAAACAAGACGTAAATATCAAAATTGTAGTGATACGATACAAACAAGCTAACTCTTCTAAGGAAGTCATGGTGATGAACCATGCCTAACTACAATGATGATCTTGACATGGGTATCAAGATCACAATGGCTACCAATGACGTGAATACGCCTCCACACACTTTAGACGTTTAACTTACCCAGCCACAAACATGGATGGGCGTAAACGGACATAAAAGTGATAGAAACAGTCGATTGGTAACACAAAGGTAGTCACCCTTCTTCTGATCAACAAAGTGTCAAAAGAATGTGAAGGAAGAAAATAAAAAAGGATGAAAAATGTTGGCTTCACTTCGGCAGAGTTTCACCTGCCCTAAGGCAAGTAAAAACTAGGCGAAAGTAACGTGTCACACGTTTCAATGAAAATATGGTTCACAACTCAACACTATTTTAGAATGGTCAAAGTGGGCTCCTGGCCAAAGTATATCTTCCTAGGTGGTTCTCTCGTCCTAGGTGCTACAAAGATTATCCACGAGTGGGACGATTTACCCAAATAGTCCCGACTATCTTGGGAGTATCTTGAATTTTCCCCCTTCAAGCATAGTGGGCAATAAATGCATCCAAATGTGTACTTAAAAGGGTCGCGTAGGGACAACTTGTAACTCTATCTCACAAAGGATTTACTAGTCAGATAGGTAGTGTGGAGCACTTCCCGTTTCATCCACAAGGTTCCCTCTTGCGTGGACTACTTTGGGGTTCTGGAACCACCCCCATTGTTGTAGCTTAAGGCGTTATGCCAAAGGGGTTATGTTCCAGTTGAGCGGAGAGGGACGTACCCTTTTTCGAAACCTGTAATATAGTGTTTTGAATATGTTGTTCATTTTATCTTTTTTAATTAGATGTGGTTTTCTTGAACACCATTTGGCAACCTGTATAACAACTGTATTAGTAGTTTTCGACTTTTGTTTTGATTCCTCCATTCTTTGACAAGTGATGGTGTTTTGGTCCTATATGATGATTTTTAGTAGTTTTCCATCAAAAGAGAAGGCATCATTTTTATTCTCAGATCATCAAGGATGCAAGAGAAGAGCATACGTGATGTCTTCAAAATCCAAAAAAAGATATCAAATGGAAAAACACTTTAATTCAACTATGCCAAATTAACCAATTCCAACTCAAATATTCCTAACAACCTCAAAGCATCAAAAGGACTTAAGAATCATTTCTGATTCCCAAGATCACCCCAAGGGACGTGAGGGAAGAGCATACGTGATCTTATTCCTATAAGTAAACAATGCAAAATATTACCTAATCAAATACAAACATGTAAAAATAGCCTGTAAAGACAAATATATGATTAGATAAACCTGTAAGAATGTTAGCACATCAACACCTTAATTTAAAAATACAAAAGGACACCTACGCCCCTTTTTTAGCGCTTACACGTGGGTTAGGGCGTATGCACCACTTAACGTTGTTTTGGATCACAATGCACCTACGTGCCACTGAGAATGTGTGCGCCATGAAAACAATATATGTGCCACGAAAACAATGTCTGCACCACTATGTGGATTTTTATTTATCAAATGCTTGCACCAGAGAAATGTGTGTGCGCTAAAAAACAATGTTGCTGCTACCGAGAAAAATATATGAAATAACCAAATACGAAGAATGTTCCGGAAAAAATGTGTTTGCGCCACTAAAACAACATGTGCACTCTAGTTAGGGCATGTGCGCCGATCGACAGGTTTTAGAATGTAGTGAAGGTATAGTACGAAATGACGTCTACGCAGGTTAGTGTGCTGCACGCGCTGGTTAGGGGTGTGCGTTGAGTTAGTTGCACACATGCGTGGGGTTGGAAAATAGAGTAATAGGTTTTACCAGTGCTGCCACTAGAGAGATGTGTGCACCATGAAAACCATGCCTGTGCCACAAAAACCATGCTATGCCCCTAAAAATGTGTACGCGTGAATTGCTGTAACCAAAATATGGCAACAAACACAAGAAAACTCACAATATCTCAATTTTTGACAAGTTAGCTTAAGAATGGCAATAACCCATTAAAATTATGGCTATGAACATGAAGTTACACATATCAAATGAGAAAAATTCCAAGAAAATGGACATTAATTACTACATGTGTATATCAAAAGTTAGCCAAAACAATGAAACTTAAACTAAAATGCCATGGGACTAAGTGTCCCACCGGGCGTGCCAAATGTGTACAAGTATTTTTTCTACAATTTAGCTAAATTTAAAGCAAGAAACTACCACCTAGAAATAGCTTCCTAACCTAGCTAGAAATGAGAAATGTGCACCATCATGATGAAGAAATAAGCAAGTCCTACCCTCAACATTATAACTTTGAAATGATCAAAACATAATGTAAATTAATGAACTCTATTCTCCTTAATTGCCTAATTTAACATTAAAATGAACCTAAGTAGTTCAATGGAAATCAAATTATATTTTCTTGCTTTGATCCTTCAATGGATGCTTGGGTGTGAGGCTTAGCTCTTCAAGAATGGAGGATGGAGGGCTCAAGAATGACAAAAGGCTATTAGTATGAAACTATGTGCTTTCTTTTGTCTCTTGAGAGATTTAGGTGTAGGTATAGAAGGTAGAGGAGGGTTCTTTATATAGCCCAAAGGATAAAGGAATCAACACATCCTCTTGAATGTGGGATAATGGAGATGTAGAGTTAGTTATGGATAAGGGGGGTTTAGATGGGGTTGAGTTAACTTTAGGAGGGTTTAGTTTGTCTTTAGTGGCTCATGTGGATAAAGGGGTGTATTAATTAATCAATATGATTAATTAATACATGTAAATTTTATAAGCTTTTAGATGGATTTTAGTATGATTTGGACCATTAGGAGGGAATTAAACCAATTAAATAGTGATTTATTGATTTAATGAGAAGGGAGGCTAATTAATTAATAATAATTAATTATACTAGATAGAAGGTGTTGATTAATGAAGGGTCGTTAATTAGGGTATGTGTTGGATAGGTGACTTAATTAATTAGCGTAATGTAATCAATTAATGAAAATGGAAGAGAAGATGAGCGCTATTGACAATATGTCATCAATTTGTGGGAAAGGAGATAATTAGCAAAAATTTAAGTATTTAAATTGCTCGAGTGTAATTATAGGTGTCTACACGTACACCTTGAATCCTCCTTCCCTCAATCCTTCCATCTACCTTACCACACTCATTCCCTCCTTCCAACCTTCCTTCCCTCCTTTTGTCCTTCCCTCCTTCACTCCCCTACTTTGCTCGAACCACCCTCATTCTCTCCCTTTCATCCTTACATTCCTTCCCTCATTTGTCCTTCCCTTTATTTCCTTACCTCTTTCCCCTATCTCTCTCCTTCATTCGCTCCTCCCTCCCTCATTCCCTCCTTTACTCTCTACTTTCCTCACTCCACACTCCTTCCTTCCCTCCCTCCCTTACCTTCCTTTCATCATTACTTTCCTTTCCATAGATCTTTCCCTCCCTCCCTCCTTCAATCCTTTCTACCTCAATTTTATCTTATATCCCTCATTTTTTCCTTCCCTATGTTTCCTTGTCTCTGCCTCTTTCCTTCCCTCACTCCTCTCTCTCCTCTTTCCTTCCATTCCTCCTCTCTCCTTCCCACCCTCCCTCTTTCCTCTCCTACTCCTTTGTCCTTCATTCTTTTCCTTCACTCCCTCCTTCCTTCCTCTCCTTAAATCCCTCCAATTTCCCCCTTACTTCCCACACTCCTTACCTCCTTCCATCCTTCCATTCCTTTCCTCATTTCGTCCTTCCTTCATTTCCTTACCTCCTTCCCCTACCTCTTTCCTTCCTTCCCTCTCTCCCTCCATCCTACCCTCCTTCACCCTCTACTTTCCTTGGTCAACCCTCCTTTCTTCCCTTACCTCCTTTCCTCCACCCTTTCCTCCCTCACTTGATCCTTTCCCCCTTCATTCCCACACTCATTACCCTCCTTTTTTCCTTCCCTATATTTCCTTACCTCCTTCCCTTGATCCTTTCCCCCTTCATTCTCATAGTCATTACCTATGTTTCATCTTCCTTCCCTCCTTTTATCCTTCCTTTTTTCCTTACCTCCTTAACCTACCTATTTCCTTCCCTCACCCTCTTCCTTCCATTCCCCCTCCTTCCCTCCTTCCTCTATCCTACCCTATGTCTTTCCTTCCTTTCCTTCACTCCCTCCTTCCTTTCTTTCTCCTTAACTCCTCCTTCAATTTTCCCCCTTTCTTTACACACACATTCCCTCCTTCCATCCTTCTATTCCTCCCCCTCCTTCCTTCCATATCCTTCACTCCCTACTTTTCTCGCTCCACACTAATTCCCTTTGTTACATCCTTTCTTCCCTCGTTTCATCATTCCCTCCATTTCCTTACCTTATTCCCCTATGTCTTTTCTTCCTTCCCTCCCTTCATCCTACCCTCCTTCACTCTCTACTTTCCTCACTCTACCCTTATTTCTTCCCTACCCTCATCTTCCTTCCATTGATTCCCTCCATTCCTTTCATCCTTCCCTTCCTTTCCTTACCTCCTTCCCTCCCTTCATCGATAATTTCCCCCTTCATTCCACACTCATTTCCTCCATTCCATCATTCCTTCACTCATTTTTTCCTTCCTTTATTTCCTTACTTCATTCCCTTACCTCTTTCCTTGCCTCACTCATATTTCTCCCATTCCTCCCCCTTCCTTCCTCTCCCTCCCTCTGTCCTACCCTCTATCCTTCCTTGATTTTCTTTCACTCCCTCTCCCCTTCCACACTCATTCCCTCCTTTTATTCTTCCTTCCTCCATTTCTTACCTCCTTTCCCTATCTCTTTCAATCCCTCCTCCCTAACCCATCTTTCTTTAATTCATTACCCCTCCTTCCCTTTCATATCATTTCCCTTTCCTTCCCTCAATTTGTCTTACCCTTTGTCCTTCATTCCTTTCTTTCACTCCCTCCCTCACTCCTCTTCCTTCCATTCCTCCCCATCCTTCCTTCCATCTCCTTTCCCCCTTCCTTCCCTCCTCCCTCTATCCTACCCTCTTTTTCCTTGTTTCCTCTCCTAAATCCCTTCCTCCTTACTCCATTCCTCCTTATATCCTTCCCTCTATCCTTCCTTCATTCCCTTCCTCTCTCTTACATTCTTTAATTACATCCTTCCATCCCTCCCTCTTTCCCTTCCCTCTTTCCCTCCGCTTCCTTCCACTTACACTCCATTCCTCCATCCTTCTTGCATTTTCTCACTCTCACCCACCCTTCATTCTTCTCTCCCCCTCTCATGCCCTTCAATCCTTCATTTCTTCCATCCTTTAGTCAAATTCCCTTCCTTTCCTTACTTCATTCCTTCAATCCTTCCTTCATTTATCCTCCTTTCATCCTTCCCTTCCTTTTCTTGTCTCCTTACTTCCCTCTCTCTTCCTTCCAACCTCCTTCCCCCCTTCTTACCCTCCTTATCTCTCCTCCCCCTTTCATTTCTTCCCTCTCTTTCTCTTTCTTTACTTACCACCCTTCCTTTATATACATCTTTTTTCACTTCTATTCTTTTTCTTATCTCCTTCCCTACCCTCTCTCTTTCCTTCCTCTCCATTTGTTTATCCACCCATCCTTCCTTCCTATTTTCATCCTTATTTTATCTTTCCTCCATTCCTTCCCTCCTTCCATCATTCCTTCCTTTTCATTTACATCCTTCACTTAGCTCCTTCCCTCCCTCCTCCTCCTTTCATTCCATCCTCCCCCCTTCTTTTCCTTACTCCTTCCCCATTCCACTTCCCTCCATCCTACCCCCTCCCTCATTCCCTCATTCACTCTCTCCATCGACCCTCCCTTCTTCCCTTCTTCCTCCTCCCTCACCCTTCCTTTATTCCTTTGATCCTATCTTCCTTCATTCTTCCTTTCCTTACCTCCTTCCTTCATTTCCTTCCTTTTCCTTTCCTCATTTCTTCCCCACCTCCTTTCCCTCCTTCCTTTATTCCTTCATCTCTATTTCCTTTCTTTACTTATCCTCCTTCTTTTACTTACCTCCTTTTACTCCCCTTCTCTTCTTTTTCTTACCTCCCTTCCCTCCCTAGTCTCCTCCCATCATCCTCTCCATCCACCTATCTATTTATCAATCTCTCCTTCATTCATCCTCTCTCACTTCCTCCCTTCCTCCCTACCTCCTTCCCTCCCCTTCCCTCCATATTCTTTTCCCTTTCTTCCTCCCATTCCTCCTTTCATTCCCCCCACCCTAGCTATATTCATCCCTACCTTTCATCCCCTTCCTTTCTCATCATTCCTCCCTCATTCCCTCCCTTGCCTTCCATCTTTACCCCTTCCTTCTATCCTTCCTCATTGCCTTCCATCATTCCCTCCTCATTCCCTCCTTGCCTTCCATCTTTACCCCTTCCTTTCCATCCTTCCCTCCATTATTTTCATCCACCCCCTCCATTATTTCATCCTTCCCAATTCCCTCATTCACTTCCATATCTACCCCTTCCTTCCCTCCTTCCATCCCCCTTCTTCCTTCCATTCATAACATCCCTCTTTTTCCTTTCCTTCCATTCCCCTTTTACTCCCTCCTCCCTCCTTCCTCATTTTATCTCCCTACCCTCCTTTTTTCGACCCGTCCCTACTTTTTATCCTTCCTTCACTCCCCCTCCTTTCATTTCCTCTCTCCCTCCATCCTTCCTCCTTCCCTTACCTCTCTCCCTCCTTTCATCCCCCCACCCTCCTTTTTTCTTTCCCCCTACCCTCTACCTTCCTTCCATCCTCCCCTTCTTTCTTCCTTCCTTCCTTCCTCCTATCCTTCTTATATCATGTCATTATTCCTTCACTCCTCCTCCTCCATTTTTACACCCCCTCCTAATTTAATCATCCACTCCCTCCTTCAATCCCTCCCATTCCTTCCATATTTCCTTCCTTACATCCTTCCTCCCTCTTTTCATCCCTCTCCCTCCCTCCTTTCATCCTTCCCACCTTCTCTTTCATCTATCCCTCCCTCATTCCCTCCTTCCTTCCATCTATACCCCTCCTTCCATTTATTTCCTCCATCTTATTCATTCCCTTCCTTCCTCCCCCTCACTTCCCCCTCTCTCCTCTTTCCTTTCATCCATCCACTCTCCTTTCTCTTACCCCTACCCTCTCCCTTCCCTTCCACCCTCCTCCTTTTGTCCTTCCTTCCTTTCTCTTATCCCTTCTTCTATCCTTTTTATCCTTCCTTCACTCCTCCCCTCTCTCCCTCCCCCTTCCTCCTTTCATCACCCCTCCCTCCTTTTTTATGTCATCCCTTTCCCTACTTCCATCACCCCTTTATCCTTCCCCTTTACCTTCCCTTCCATCTTCCCTTTCATCCATCCCCTCCTAATTCCTTTCCATCTCTACCCCTTCCTTTCCATCCTTCCTCCCTTCTTCCTCCATCCATTTCTTTCCTCCATCTTCTTCCTTCCCTTCCTTCCTCCTTCCTCCTCCTTCCTTCCTTCCTTCCTTTGCTCTCCCTCCTTCCTCCTTTCATCCCCCACTCTACCTTTTTCTTCCCCACCCTTTACTTTGCCTTTCATCCTACCCTCCTTTTTTCCTTCCATTCCTTCCTCTTATCCCTTCTTCTATCCTTTCATCCTTCCTTCACTCTTCCCCCTCCCTCCCTCCTTCCTTCCTCCTTTTGTCACCCCACCCTCCCTTTTTATCCCCCTCTCCTAATTTAATCCCCACTCCCTCCTTCCATCCCCATTCCTTATATCCTTCAGCTCCCTCTTTTCATCCCACCCCCTTTCTCCTTTCACCCTTCCTTTCATCTATCCCTCCCTCATTCCCTCTTTCCATTACATCTCTACCCTTCCCTTCAATCCTTCCCACCCTCTTCTTCCTTCCATTCCTTCCTCCCCTCACTTTCCCACCTCACTTCCTCCTCCCTCCCTCCTTCATCCTTTTCTCCCCACTCTCCATTTTTTCATCACCCTCCCCACTTTCTATCATTCCATCATTCCTTCATTCCCCCTCCCCATTCTCCCTCCATCCCTCCTTCCTCATTTTTTGTCACCCCACCCTCCTTCTTACATTCCCTCCCTACTTTCATCCTCCACTCCCTCCTTCCATCCCCCCCTTCCCTTATATCATTCTCTCCCTCTTTTTATACCACCCCCTCTCTCCTTTCATCCTTCCCACCTTCCCTTTCATTTCCCCTCCCTCATTCCCTCTTTCCTTCCATCTCTACCCCTTCCCTTCCGTCCTCCCTCCCTCTTCTTCCTTCCATTTATTTCCTCCATATCCTTCCTTCCTTCCATTCCTCCCCCTCACTTTTCCCCTCACTTCCTCCCTCCCTCCCTCCTCCCTCCTTCCTCCTTTTCTCCCCACTCTCTATTTTTTCATCACCCTCCCCACTTTCTATCCTTCCTTCATTTCTCCTCCCCATCCTTCCCTCTCTCCCTTTATCCCTTCCTCCTCTTCCTCTCTCTCTCCCTCCTTCCTTGTTTCATCCCCACCCTACCTTTATCTTTTCCCTCACCCTCCACCTTTCCTTCCATCCTCCTCCATTCATCCTTCCATTCCTTCCTCATATCCCCTTCTTCTATCATTTCCTTCCCTTCCTTCATTCCTCCTCCCTCCCTCCCTCCTTCCTACTTTTGTTCCCCACCTACCCTCTTTCTCTCTCTCTCCCTATTTCCTTTTCCTCTCTCCCTCCATCCTTCCTCCTTTTTCCCCACACCCTCCTTTTTCTTCCCCCTTCCCTCCCATTCCTTCTATCCTCCCTCTTTTTGTCATTCCTTCCTTCTTCTTATCCCCTTATTTTATCATTTCATCATTCCTTCATTCCTATCTCCTTCTTCCTTTCAACCCCACCCTTCCATTTCTAGTCCCTCTCCCTACTTTCATCCTCCACTCCCTCCTTCCATCCCTCCCCCTCCCTTCCATCCTAACCTCCACCTTCTGTTCAATCCTCCTCTCTTCATCCTTCCTTCCTTCCTACTCTCCTCTTATTTTATCCTTCCTTCACTCCTTTCTTGTTCCCCTCCTTATTTTCATCCTCTACTCCTTCCTTCCTTCCCTTCCTCCTTCCTTCCCTTCCTTCCTCCTCCCTCCTTTCATCACCCTACCCTCCTTTTTTTCCCCCTCCTACTTTCATCCTCCACTCCCTCCTTCCATCCGCCCCCTTCCTTCCATCATTTCCTCCACTTTCCATTCCATCCTCCCCTCTTTTCATCCTGCTCTTTATTCCTCCTCTCCATTTCTTCTATCCTTCCATCCTTTTTGTACTTCCCTCCCCTTCCTTCCCTCTCTCCCTCCATCCCTTCCTCCATCCCTTCCCTCCCTCCCTCTCCCTTCCTCCTTTCATGCCCCCACCCTCATTTCTCTTCCCCCTCCTTACTTTAATCCTCCACTCCCTCCTTCCATCATTACCTCTCCTTCCTTCCATCCTATGCACCTTTCTCCTTCCCATACTTCTTCCTCTCCCTTATTCTATCATTTCATCCTTACTTAAATCCTCCCTCTCTCCCTCCCTCCTTCCTCCTTTTGACCTCCCACCCTCCCCCTTTTTCCCCCTCCCTACTTTCATCCTCCACTACCTCCTTCCATCACTCCCCCTTCCTGTCACCCTTCATTTACCTTCCCTTAATCCCTCCATATTTCCTCCTTTTGTCCCCCACCCTCCCTTTTGTCCCCTCCCTACTTTAATCCTATAATCCCTCCTTCCATTCCTTCACCTTCTATTTGATACTCCCTCTTTTTGTCTTGTCTTTTTCTTTCCTTGTCCCTTCTCCATCCTCCCTCTTTTCTTCCTTCCCTTTCTTCCTCCTCTCCCCTTCTTATATCCTTCCATCCTTCGCTCCTTTTCTTCATCCCTCCCTACTTTCATCGTCCATTCCTTCCTTCCCTCCCTTCACTCCTTCCCTTATCTTCATTTCTCCCTCCCTCTTTTACCACCCCACCCTCCCTAATTTCATCCTCCCTCCCTCCTTCATTGCCCCCTTCCCTTCCATCCTTACCTCCACCTTCCATTCCATCCTCCCCCATTTTCCTCTTCACTTCTGCTCTCCCCTTCTTATATCCTTTCATCCTCCCCTCTCTTCATCCTTCCTTTTATTCTTCCTCTCCACTTATTCTATCCTTCCATCCTTCATTCACTTCCCTCCACTTCCTTCCCTCTCTCCCTCCATCCCTCCCTCCTTCCTCCTTCCTGCCTGCACCCCCTTTTTCTTCCACTCCCTCCTTCCCCCCTTCCTTCCATCCTCACCTTCACCTTCCATTCCATCCTCTGCTCCTTTCATCCTTCCCTTCCTTCCTCCTCTCCCCTTTTTCTATCCTTCCATCCTTCCTTCACTCCCCCTCCTTCCCTCTATCCCCTGATCCCATCCTCTTTCCCTCCATCCCTCCTTTTTATCATTTCATCCATCCCTTCCTTCCTCCTCCCCTTATTCTATCATTCCATCCTTCCTTCACCCCTCCTCCTCTTCCTTCCTCCCTCCTTCCTCCTTTCCGTCCTCCCCCTCCTCATTTTTATCCCCCTCGCTAATTTCATCCTCCACTCCCTCCTTCTCCTTACCTTCACCTTACCTCCACCTTCCCCTCCATCCTCCATATTTTTGTCCTTTCATTCCTTCCTCCTCTCCTTCTTCTATCCTTCCATCCTCCTCCTTCCTCCTCTCTTCTTCTATCCTTCCCCTCCCTCTCTCTCTCTCCCCCTCCTTCATCCTCCCTCAGTCTCCCCTCCCTTCCTTCTCACTCTCCCTCCATCCTTTCCTTCCTAGCTCCCCCTCCCCCTTTATTCCCCCCACCCTCCTTTTTATTCCCCCTCCTACTTTCAGTCCCTTCCATTACCTCCGTCCATTCCCCATTCCCTTCCACCATCCCCTTCTTTTGTCCTTCCCTTCTTTCCTCCTCTCCCTTTATTCTATCCTTTAATCCTTCCTTCACTTCCCCTTCCCTTCCTTCTCTCTTCCCTCCCTTTCCTTCCCTCTATTTTCTTTCCTTCCTCCTCCTCCTTCCTAATGTCCTCCTCTCCCATTCTTCTATCATTTGATCCTTACTTCACTCCTTCCTTCTTCCCTTCCTCCCTTCCTCCCTCCCTCCCTCCTCATTTCATCCTAGCACCCTCCTTTTTTCTTCCATCACCCTCCATTTTTTGTCCCCCTCCCTACTTTTAACCTCCACTCCTTCTTACATCCCCCTTCCCTACTATCCTTACCTCCACCTTCTCATCCATCATCCCCTCCTTTCGTGCTTCCTTTTTCCTCATCTCCCCTTATTTTATCCTTCCATCCTCCTTCATGTTACCTCCTTCCTTCCATTTATTATATTCCCTCTCTCCCCCTCCTTCCTACCCTCCTTCCATTTGTCCCTTCTTCCTTCCCTCCTTCCATCTGTCCATCCCTCCATTTTTTTCTTCCATCACCCTCCTTTTTTCATCACCCTCCTACTTTTCAGCATGTACTCCTTCTCACATCCCCCATTCCCTACTATCCTTACCTCCACCTTCTCGTCCATCATCCCCTCCTTTCATCCTTCTCTTCCTTTCTCGTATCTCCCAGTATTTTATCCTTCCATCCTACCTTCACTATTCCTCCCCTTACTTTCATTTATTCTCTTCCCTCTCCCCCTCCTTCCTACTCTCCTTCCATCTATGCCTTCTTCCTTCCCTCCTTCCCTCCATTACCCTCCTTTCTACCCTCTCTCCATCCCTACCTCCTTCCATCTATTTTTTTCCTCCCCTCCCTCTCACCCACCCTCCCTTATTTATCCTTCCTTTCCCTCCCTCCCCCTCCTTCCTACCCTTCTTCCATTTATCCCTTCATCCTTCCCTCCTTCCTTTCAATATTCCCTTCCTTCCTCCATCCATTCCTTTCATCCTTCCTTTCCCTCCCTCCCTTCCTCCTTCTTCAATATTCCTTTTATTATCTTCCTACACTTCTCCCCTTTGTCCTTTGTCCTCTTTCCTCCTTCCCTCCCCCATTTGTCCCTTCATCCTTCCTCCCTTCCTTCCCTCTATTCTATTCTCACCATCCTTCTCCTTCTCACTACCCTCCTTCCTTCTCTTCCTCCCTCCCTCCTTCATCTGTCCCTTCCTCCTTCCATCCTCCCTCCTTCATTTCATCTTTCCCTCCTTCCTTCCCTTCTTTCCTTATATTCTCTTCCTTCATTTCCCTCCTCCCTACCCTCCTTCCATATATCCTACCTCCTTCCCCTTCCTTCCCTATATCCCTTCCTTCTCTCCTCCCTCCTTCCTCCCTCACTCCTCCTTCCATTCCCTCATTCCCTCCATTTTCCCTTACTCCTTCCCCTTTCTTCTCTCCCTCCCTCCTTCATTTCCCTCCCTTCCTCCATCTATCCTTACTCCTTCTCCTTCTTTCCATTTTTTCACTTCCTTCTCTCCCTCCCTCCTTAGTTTCCCTCCCCTTTTATTTTCCCCTTCCACCTTCCCTCCACCATCCCTACGAGTCCTTTCATCCTTCCTTTCCCTCCCTCCTTCATATGTCCCTTCCTCATTTTTCCTTATTCTATCCTACCATCCTTCCTTTCCCTCACTCCCTCCATTTGTCCCTTACTCCTTCCTTTTCCTTGATCTATCCCTTCCTTCTCTCCCCCTCCTTCATTTCCCTCCCTCACTCCATATGTCCCTTACTCCTTCCCCTTCCTTCCCTTTGTACCTTCCTTCTCTCCCTCCCTCCTTCATCTGTCCCTTCTTCCTTCCGTCCTCCATCCCTACTGTATTTTCATCCTTCCTTTCCCTCCCTCCCTCCATCTATCCTTCCTCCTCTTCCCTTACTCTATCCTTACATCCTTCCTTAAGTCTTCTCCTTCTTTCAATATTCCCTTTCTCCTCCTTCCATCTATCCATTCCATCTTCCCTTCTATCTTCTTCCCTTCACCCCTTCCTTTCCCTCCCTCCTTCCTTATCCTTCCTCCTTTCCTCCTTTCCTCCTTCCTTTACATATCCCCTTCATCCCTCCATCCCATCCTTTCATCCTTCCATTCCTCCCTCCCTCCATATGTCCTTCCTCCTTCCCTCTATTCTCTTCCCACCATCCCTCTCCTTCCTACCCTCTTTCTCTTTGTCCCTCCCTCCTTCATTTGTCCCTTCCTCCATCTCTCTTTTTACAAAATTCCCTTCCCCTTCCCTTCCCTCCTTCCTTCCCCTTCTTTCATTTCATTCTCTTCCCTCCATTCCCTCCTTCCTGCCCTCCTACCCTCCCTCCCTCCCTCCTTCATTTTCCTTTTCCTCCTTCCCTCCTTCCTTTACCTCCCTCCCATCCTTTCATCCTTCCATTCCCACCCTCCTCCCCATTCCTTCCCTTTGTCCCATTGTCTCTCCCTCCCTCCTTCATTTCACTCCCTCCCTTCATATGTCCCTTCATTCTTCCCTCCTCCCTCCCTCCCTCCATCTTTCCTTCCTCCTCTCCCCTTATTCTATCCTTCCATCCTTCTTTTGGTCTTATCCCTTCCTCCTTGGTGCTGTTGGTATCCAAATTTGTTCTCCTTTTCAATCGGCGATACTTAGCAGATTCAACAAGGAGCTTAGTGGTAGATAGATCATAAATGTGTATCATTTTGTAGCCAAGGATGAAATCTAACTAACCCTATATTACGATTTTGTGGAGAGACGGATAACACCTTAAAGGATGTGATCTTATCCTAACTATTTTAGGTTGTGCCTTTCAACCAAGGTAAGAGAACCTATTTTGTAACCTCTGATTATTGAAGGATGCTGGTAAATCCTTCTTGTGCACAAATTTTATAGAGAAGACCTTGGGGAAAATATGATCAACACACCAAATCTGACTCTCACGAGTTGTCACTTCCAGATTATGGGGATATTTTCAACACAAGGAAAAGGTTACTAAAGACATTTGGAATCCTGATTTGTTCTGCATACTTTAGCAAATGGATTTTGTTCTTTTGTGGATATACAGAGCAAGACAGGGGTAGTTCGGGGTAGGATTGGTTAGTTGAAATACATTTTTTGGTGGGAGATCAACAAGATAGATTGGAATTTTCCAGATCCTTGAGAAAATTCACAACAAATGGATAACTTCGATATGAAAGCTTCAAAATAGTTAAAAATTCCTTTGAGAAGGTGTCCATAAATGTAGGCCCAGACATGCACTTTTTCACACAATCTTTGAGATTCTAGTACAAAGGCTTGAGTTAGAAAACCCAATAAAACATCAAAATCTAAGATCAGTCACGCCTGAGGTACACCCAGAGGCTTACAAATAATCTCTGTCAACAGATGAAAGAAAAGTGATTTTAAATCATTTATTTCATTCCCAGATGAAAGCTCTTCTGAAAAATGAAATTACAAATGCCACTAAACTATCACAAGGATTGAGGTTTGTGTGATTCAAAGAGATTTTGATACAAGATTATAATAGGAACAATAAAAACTACTTGCAAACATTCTGAAAGTGAAATAAACACAAAATTTTCCAGGAGATTTGTGCAGATTAACTCAAAATTTATCGATTCATCGCTAGGAGAGTTATTTAAACAATCTCAGAGCTTGTTGATGGATATACACTTGTAACCAACTCAACATGAATGAAAATCCAACATAGAGGAAGCTAACCTAGTTTCTCGAGAAAGTTTTCTCGGAGAATGAGCTTTTCTAAAAAAATCATGAAAATGAACTCCCGACCCTTTGAGAGTAATCTCATTGCATTTATAATACACCCTTTACATCTAATTTTCCCCCAAAGAGGAATATTCAAAGCACCTTTGTTGCACATATCGGATCATGATTTGCAGAAAGTGACATTCATTTTGGCGCTGCACCTTTTAAAAGGTTGTCAGGTGTTTTCAAAAAAGGTGAATCATTGCAAATATTTGCATCATTGTTCTAACTGGAGGCATATTCTTCATCCTTGGCACTGCTGGCACCTTTTCCCCTCAAAAGAGAAGAATATTCGAGGGACCTTTGCTTGTTACCAATTTGTTTCAGATAGAGACATTTAACAAATTCAGATCTGAAATCTACAGGTGGACCAACTATGAACAGATCACGTTTCTTGGGCCCTTGACTACTGACTAGGATGCCATGCCACAACTTTTGGGAGTCCCTTTAATCATTTTGATTTTGTCATGCGAGAAATCCCCTTTTTAATAATTTCTCGGAGCCTCTACATAGCTGGTCTTGACAGTTCATCCATTTATTCTCTCGGGGTAACGCCCTTTTCACCTTCGTGCTTGCACTTTAATCATTTCGTTCCTTGTCCTTCCTTTTCCTCTAAAATTTTACTCTGTAACTTCTAGATCTGGCATCTTGCTTTCTCGCATGAGCCCAAGCAAAAATCCATCTCAAAAGTACTTCAGATTTACAAATTGAACTCCCAAATTGATTCAATCAAACTTTCTGAGACCAAAGCGACACATATTTTCGAAATTTGATGAAGAATGATGCATCTCGAAACATCCTGGAGCTTTAATGGTGGAGAAATCAAATGAAATGCACAGCTACCATTGATCCTACATTTCAAATTTTAATCTGAGCCCTCCACATGGAAAAATGCAATTGGAAACAGGTCTGGGGGCACCTTTTGACATTTTATAATTTTTGGAAAAGTAAAATGTTAACATTTTTCTTCACCCCTATGTCCTCTGAAAAAGCAGGCTTAACACATGTCCCAATGTGGGTCCCAAGCGACTTGAACTTGCGCTTGACTTACAAAATTTATCCCTATTTTCCAAAAGGAAAAAGTTCCATATTTTCCCGCGGCTCGCACCTTATTTCTCTTGCCTACTACATGTCTCAATGGCGCACTTTGAGATGGTCCCAAAAAGTAGAGATCCCAAACAAGTGCGGTCCCTCCACATGTCTTAGTACGGCGAGTCTCAGTGTCCTTTTGGAGATTTTTCAAAATAAAACTCAAGGGCTGGTCCCCAAACATGTGTGGTCCCTCCATGTGTCCTAGGCCCCTTTAGGAAGTTACATGAAAAGTCTAAGTACGGGAAAGCCGAGGAAGCCTCCATGTGGACATGTTTTATGTTAAAGTGAGCCTTAGAATTTTTAAAGTGCCATGTAGAGCCACATCCAACCAGAAAGGGCCACTTTTCAACTGATGCCAAGAAGTAATTTTGACTGGGAAATTACACCTGTCAAACCGTAAAATGTAGGACAACCACCATTTGAGCCGGGAGATAGAAAACATAACATAGGCCCACTGATATTAAGAATTTTAATGACAATTGGGGTGAGATAAATTTGAGCACAAACACCTCCTTTCCTTCTATTTTATTCCCTCCCTCCCCTCCTTCCTACCCTCCTTCACTCCTTCCTACACTCCTTCCCTCGGTTCCTCCCTCCTTCCTTTCCCTCTCACCCTCCATCTACCCCTTCCTCCTTCCCCTTCCTTTCCTCTGTCCCTTCCTACTTCCCCTTTCCTTCCCTCTATTCCTTCCTTATCCCATTCCTTCCCTCTGTCCCTTCCTCCTTCCCCTTCATTCCCTTTATCTCTTCCTCCCTCCCTCCCTTCATCTCTCCCTCCCTCCTTCTCTCATTCCTTTCAAAATTCCCTTCCTCCCTCCCTTCTCCCTCATTCATTTCATCCTTCCCTCCTTCCTTTCCTTCTTTCCCTCCATTCCCTCTTTCCTAGCCTCCTTCCATCATTCCTTCGGTCTTCTCCTTCCTTCCCCCATCTATTCCTTCTATTGTCTTCCCTCTCTCCCCCTCCTTCCTACTCCTCCTTCCCTCCTTCCTACAGTCCTTCCCTCGGTCCCCCCCCCATCCTTTCATCCTTCCATTCCCTCCCTCCCTCCATTTTTCCCTTCCTCCTTCCCTTCCTTCCCTCTCATCCCTTCCTTTCCCCTTCCTTCCCTCTCATGTCTCTTCCTCTTTCCACTTCCATCCCTCTATCTCTTCCTCCCTCCCTCCTTCATCTGTCCTTCCTACTTCTCTCCTTCCTTTCAAAATTCTTCCTCCATCCCTCCTCCCTCCTTCATTTCATTATTCCCTCCTTCCTTCCCCTTCTTTCCCTCTATTCTCTTCCCTCATTCCTCCTTCCTACACTCCTTCATCCTCACTCCTCCATCTATCCCTTCCTCCTTTCCTTTCATCTTCCTTCTATTGTCTTCCCTCTCTACCCCCTCCTTCCCTCTGTCCCTTCTTTTCCTCCCTCCCTCCCTCTCTCCTTCCTTTCCCTCCTCCCTTCATCTCTGTCCCTTCCTTCTTCCCTTCCTTCTCTTTGTCCTTCCTTCTCTCGCTCTCCTCCTTCATTTCCATCCCTCTCCTTCATCTGTCCCTTCCTCAGTCCCTCCTCCATCCCTCCCTCCCTCCTCTTCCTTATTCTATCCTTCCATCCTTCCTTCGATCTTCTCCATTCTTTTCCCATCATCTATACATTCCTCATTTCCTTCCATCTTCCTTCAACTATCTTCCTCCCTCCCTCCTTCCTTCCTTCCCCTTCTTTTCCTCTATTCTCTTTACTCCATTCCCATCCTTCCTACACTCCTTCCCTCCCTCTTTCCATCAATCTATCCCTTCCTCCTTTCCTTCCATCTTCCCTTATATTGTTTTCCCTCCTACCTCTCATTCTTACCCTCCTTCCCCTTCCTTCTCTCCCTCCCTCCCTCCCTCCTTCCATTCCCTCACTCCCTCCATATGTCCCTTTCTCCTTCACCTTCCTTCCCTTTGTCCATTCCTTCTCACCCTCCCTCAATCTATCCCTCACTCCTTCCCCATCATTCGATTTTTCCCTTCCTTATCTCCGCCCTCCATCATTTGTACCTCCCTCCTTCCCTCCATTCTTTTACCACCATCCCTCTCATTCCTACCCTCTTTCCTTCTATCCTTATGTCTCTTCCTCCCTCCCTCCCCCTTCATTTTCCCTTCCTCCATCTCTCCTTTTTTCAAAATTCCCTTCCCCCTTTCCTCCTACCTCCTTAATTTCATCCTTCTCTCCTTCCTTCCCCTTTTTCCCTCTATTCTCTTCCATCCATTCCCCTCCTTCCTACCCTCCTTCCCTCTCTCCCTCTCTCCCTCCCTCCCTCATTTCCTTCCATATTTCCTTTTATTTTCTTCCCTCCCTACAATCCTTCCTACCCTCCTTCCTCCCTCCCTCCCTCCTTTTCCTACCTCCTTCCTCTGTTCCTCCCTCTTTCCTTTACCTCCCTCCCATCCTTTCATCCTTCCATTCCCTCCCTCCTTCCCCTTTCTTCCCTTTGTCCTTTCGTCTCTCCCTCCCTCCTTCATTTCACTCCCTCCCTTCATTTGTCCCTTCCTCCTTTCCTCCTTCCTCCATCTTTCCCTTCCTCCTCTTCACTTATTCTATCCTTCCATCCTTCTTTTGGTCTTCTCCCTTCCTCCCCCAATCTATCCCTTCCATCTTTCCTTCTATATTCTTCCTCCCTCCCCCTCCTTCCTACACTACTTCCCTCGGTCCCTCTCTCCTCGATCCCTTCCTCCTTCCTTCCTTCCCTCTATCCCTTCCTCCTTCCCCTTCCTTCACTCTATCCCTTCCTTCTACCATTCTTTCCCTTTGTCCCTTCCTCCTTCCCTTCCTCCTTCCTCTTCCTTCCCTTTATCTCTTCCTCCCTCCCTCAGCTTGATTGTCCCTTCCACCTTCTCTCCTTCCTTTCAAAATTCCCTTCATTCATCCCTCCTCCCTCCTTCATTTCGTCCTTCCCTCCTTCCTTCCCATTCTTTCCCTCCATTCCCCTCCTTCCTACCCTCCTCCCATCCTTTCTTTTGTCTTTTACTTCCTTCCCCCATCTATATCGCTTCTATTATCTTCCTTCCCTCCTTCCTACAATCCTTCTCTCAGTCCCTTCCTCCTACATTTCCCTCCCTCATCATTTCATCCTTCCATTGTCTCCCTCCCTCCATTTTTTCCCTTCCTCCTTCCTCTTTCTTCCCTCTATCTCTTCCTCTTCCCTCTTTCATCCATCTGTCTCTTCCTCCCTCCCTCCCTTCATATGTCCCTTCAACTTCTCTCCTTCCTTTCAAAATTCCTTCCACCATCCCTCCTCCCTCCTTCATCTCATCCTTCCCTCCTTCCTTCCTTCTATCCATCTATTCTCTTCCCTCCATTCCCCTCCTTCCTATACTACTTCCATTCCTCACTCCCTCCATCTATCCCTTCCTCCTTTCCTTTCATCTTCCCTTCTATTGTCTTCCCTCCCTACCCCTCCTTCCCTTTGTCCCTTCTTTTCCTCCCTCCCTCCCTCCCTCCTTCCTTTCCCTCCCTCCTTCATCTGCCCCTTCCTCCTTCCCTCCTTCCTACACTCCTTCCCTCTATCCCCCTCCTTCCTTTCCCTCCCTCTCTCCCTCCCTCCCTCCATCTATCCCTTCATCCTTCCCCTTCTTTCCCTTTGTCCCTTCCTTCTCTCACTCCCTCCTTCATTTCCCTCCCTCCCTTCCTCCTTCCCCTTCCTTCCTTTGTCCCTTCCTTCTCTCACTCCCTCCTTCATTTCCCTCCCTCCTTCATCTGTCCCTTCATTTTTCCCTTCCTCCTCTTCCCTTATTCTATCCTTCCATCCTTCCTTTGATCTTCTCCCTTCTTTCCCCCATCTATCCCTTCCTCCTTTCCTTCCATCTTCCCTTATATTATCTTCCCTCCCTCCATGCTTCCTTCCTTCCCCTTCTTTCCCTCTATTCTCTTCCCTCCATTTCCATCCTTCCTACACTCCTTCCATCCCTCTTTCCCTCCATCTATCCCTTCCTCCATTCCTTCCATATTCCCTTCTATTGTCTTCCCTCCCTACCCCTCCTTCCCTTTGTCCCTTCTTTCCCTCCCTCCTTTCATCTACCCCTTCCTCCTTCCTTTTACTACACTCCTTCCTATATCCCTCCATCTCATCCTTTCATCCTTCCATTACCTCCCTACCTCCATTGCCCTTCCTCCTTCCCCTTCCTTATCTCCACCCTCCTTCATTTCCTCCCCACTTCATCTATCCTTTCCTCCTTCCTTAGGTCTTCTCCATTCTTTCCCCCATCTATCCCTTCCTCCTTTTCCTCCATCTTCCCTTCATCCCCCTCCTTCCTACCCTCCTTTACTCCTTCCCTCAGTACCTCCCTCCCACCATCTTTCACTTCCTCCTTCCCCTTCCTTCCCTCCTCTATCCCTTCCTTCTCTCCTTCCATTCCCTTGCTCCATATGTCCCTTACTCTTTCACCTTCCTTCCTTTGTCCATTCCTTCTCTCCTTTCTCCATATGTCCCTCACTCCTTCCCCATCATTCGCTTTGTCCCTTAATTTTCATCCCTCCCTCCCTCCCTTCTCTTCTCACCACCATCCCTCTCCTTCCTACCCTCTTTCCCTCTTGTCCCTTCTGTCTCTTCCTCCCTCCTTCTTTCATTTGTCCCTTCCTCAATCTCTCTTTTTTTCAAAATTTCCTCCCCCTTCCCTCCTGCCTCCTTAATTTCATTCTTCCTTCTTCCTTCACCTTCTTTCCCTTTATTCTCTTCCCTCCATTCCCCTCCTTCCTACCCTCCTACCCTCTCTCCCTCCCTCTCTCCCTCCCTCCTTTCCTTCCATATTCCTTGAGTGTCTTCCTCTCCTTCCTCCCTCCTTCCCTTCATTTGCCACTTCCTCCTTCCCTCCTTCCTACACTCTTTACCTCTATCCCTCCCTCATTCCTTTACTTTCCTCTAGTCCTTTCATCCTTCCATTCCCTCCCTAACACAATCTATCCCTCCCTCCTTCCCTTCCTCCCCTTTGTCTCCTCTCTCTCTCTCCCTCCTTCATTTCACTCCCTCCTTCATCTATCCCTCCTCCCTCCCTCCATCTTTCCCTTCCTCATCTTCGCTTATTCTATCCTTTCATCCTTCTTTTTCCTTCTACCTTCCTCCCCCATCTATCCCTTCCTCCTTTCCTTCCATCTTTCCTTATATTTTATTCCCTCCCTCCCCTCCTTCCTACCCTCCTTCCTCCTTCCTACACTCCTTTCCTCGGTCCCTCCTCCCTCCTTTCCCACCCTCCATTTATTCCTTCCTCCTTCCCCTTCCTTCCCCCTCCTTCATCTATCCCTTCCTCCTTCTCTCCTTCCTTTTCAAAATTCCCTTCCTCCATCCCTCCATTCCCTTCCTTCCTACCCTACTCTCATCCTTCCTTGAGTCTTTTCCCTTCCTTCCCCCATCTATCCCTTCATTATCTTCGCTCCCTCCCCTCCTTCCTACCCTCCTTCCATCCTTCCTACACTCCTTCCTCGGTCTTCCTCCCTCCTTCCATTCCATCCCTCCCTCCATTTTTCCCTTCCTCCTTCCCCTTCCTTCCCTTTGTCCTTCCTTTTCCCCTTCCTTCTCCTTTGTCTCTTCCTCTTTCTCCTTCCATCCCTCTTGTCTCTTCCTTCCTCCCTCCCTTCATATGTCCCTTCCTACTTCTCTCCTTCCTTTCAAAATTCCCTTCCTCATCCCTCCTCACCCCTTTATTTCATCCTTCCCTCCTTCCTTCCCCTTCTTTCCCTCTATTCTCTTCCCTCCATTCCCCTCCTTCCTACACTCCTTCCATCCTCACTCCCTCCATCTATCCCTTCCTCCTTTCCTTTCATCTTCCCTTCTATTTTTCTTCCTCCCCTACCCCTCCTTCCCTCTTGTCCCTTCTTTTCTTCCCTCCCTCCCTCCCTCCTTCCTTTTCCTCCCTCCCTTCATCTTCCCCTTCCTCCTTCCTACACTCCTTCCCTCTATCCCTCCCTACTTCCTATCACTCCCTCCCTCCCTCCCTCCCTCCCTCCCTTCCTCCTTCCCCTTCCTTCCCTTTGTCCCTTCCTTCTCTCACTCCCTCCCTTGATTTTTCCTTCCTCCTTCCCTCCTCCCCCTCACTCCATCTTTCCCTTCCTCCTCTTCCTTTATTTTATCCTTCCATCCTTCATTCAATCTTCTCCCTTCTTTCCCCCATCTATCCCTTCCTCCTTTCCTTCCATCTTCCCTTCTATTGTCTTCCCTCCCTTTTTCCTTCCTTCCTTCCCCTTCTTTCTCTCTATTCTCTTCCCTCCATACCCATCCTTCGTTGCTTCTTGCCTCCCTCTTTCCCTCCATCTATCCCTTCCTCCTTTCCTTCCATCTTCCCTTCTATTGTCTTCGCTCTGTCCCCCTATTTCCTACCCTCCTTCCCTTTGTCCCTTCTTTGCCTCCCTCCTTCCCTCCTTCCTTCCCTCCATCTTTCCCTTCCTCCTCTTCCCTTATTCTATCCTTCCTCCAATCTTCTCCCTTTTTCCTATCTATCCCTTCCTCCTTTCCTTCCATCTTCCCTTTTATTGTATTTCCTCCCTACTTCCTTCCCTCCATTCACATCCTTCCTACACTCCTTCCCTCCTTCCTTTCCTTCCATCTATCCCTTCCTCCTTTCCTTCTATTATCTTCCCTCCCCTACCCCTCCTTCCTCTTGTCCCTTCTTTCCCTCACTCCCTCCCTCCCTCCCTTCATCTGCCCCTTCCTCATTCCCTCCTTCCCTACACTCTCTTTCCTCTATCCCTCCCTCCCTCCATCTGTCCCTTCTTCCTTCCCCTTCCTTCCCTTCCTCCTTCCCCTTCCTTCCCTTTGTCCTTCCTTCTCTCCCCCTCCTTAATTTCCCTCCCCTTCATCTGTCCATTCCTCCTTCCTCCCTACCTCCATATTTCCCTTCCTCCTCTTCCCTTATTTTATCCTTCCTTCGGTCTTCCCCCTTCTTTCCCCCATCTATCCCTTCTACCTTTCCTTCCATCTTCCCTTCTCTTTGTCTTCCCTCCCTCCCCATCCTTCCTACCCTCCTTCCTACACTCCTTCCTCGGTCCCTCCCTCCCATCCTTTCATCCTTCCATTCCCTCCCTCCCACCATTTGTCCCTTCCTCCTTCCCCTTTCGTCCCTCTTTCCCTTCCTTCTCTCCATCCATCCATCAGTCCCTCCCTCCATATGTCCCTTACTCCTTCCCCTTCCTTCCCTTTGTCCATTCCTTCTCACCCTCACTCCTTCCCCATCATTTACTTTGTCCCTTCCTTGTCTCCCTAGCTCCTTCATCTATCCCTCCCTCCTTCCCTCCATCTGTCCCTCCCTCCTTCCTTCCATCTGTCCCTTCCTCCTCTTCCCTTCTTCTATCCTTCCTTCGGTCTTCTCCCTTCCTTCCCCCATTGCTAACCCTTTCCTTTTATTATTCCTTTCCCTCCCTCTATTTTTCACTTCCATCCTGCCCTTCCTTCCTCGTTTTCCCTTATTCTATCCTTCCATCCTTCCTTTGGTCTCCCTTCGTCTTTCCTCATTCCTTCCCCATCCTTACCTTTTTCCCTTCCTTGTCTCCCTCCCTCCTTCATTTCCCTCCCTCCCTACATTTGTCCCTTCCTCCTTCCCTCCATCTTTCCCTTCTTCTATCCTTCCTTCGGTCTTCTCCTTCCTTCCCCCACACCCCCTTTCTTTTGATCCTTCCTTTCCCTCCCTCTATTTATCACTTCCATCCTTCCCTTCCTTCCTCTTCTTCCCTTATTCTATCCTTTCATCCTTCCTTTGGTCTTCCCTTCCTTCCCTTCTCTTCCGTCCCTTCTTTCCCTACCTCCTTCCTTTATTCCACTATGTCTCTCCCTCCCATTCCACTCCCCTCCACATTTTAAAAATGTGATGAAATAAAATTATTTGATTACATTAAAATATGCATTAAAACAATCAATAATAATCATCATTGAATTAAATTATTACTACCTCTTTGTAAAGTCAACATTTGTTCTACTTGATAACAACTGCTGCTTGACTTGCATTTAGAGCGACTAAGAAGCTTTTGTTTCTTCTTGAGAGCTTGGTTTCTCTTATAAAAATAACAAACACGCCATAAATCAATCTACATAGACAATAAAAACTGATCTCTAAATTACAAGTACAATCTCTTCGTTATCAACACGGTTGTTTGTCACTCCATGATATTAAATGAAGATTGTAGCATCAAACCCTTTAACAATCATTCCATGGAAGACAACTATAATCAACCCTAAAAGCCCATGCAAAAAACAAAATATTATGTTAGACTTGCACACATCAAACACTTGGTTGTGCCTTTGTAGTCTCTTTAGTAGAGGCCAAAATTTTCAACCTTGATGGGGACAATTTTTTCTTGTGGGATTATCTTGGACTCGCACACTGGATCAATGCTACCCTTGGAAGACACCATAATTGGGATATTTTTTCATTTGGCAAGTCTCTTCCTTATATTTTATGAGGTTCTACAACATAATGTGTTTGTTTATGGCATTCAATACAAATTGTAGCTTAACAATTATGAAACGAGTTGGCATTTGTTGTATGTTTGCAGTGTATCAGATTTTTCAAAAGAAGGATATGGAACATCTCTGAACGTGAGAGAGATTGTTACCTAGTAGAGAGGTTTAACATAGTGAATGTACAGCTCTTATGTTAATTTTGTTTTGTGGTAAAATTTGCTAAAATAGGTACTATTTTAATTAAAAATTTATTATTTGGGGAGGGTGAAAAGGCCCTCAAAGCCACGAAAAGGCCATGGACATCCTTAAGTGGGGGTTTGTCCATTCGGGGGGGTGGTGTTATTTATCTATGGTTATTATTTATTATTAACTTCTTATATAAATGGAAATTGACAAACCATGGACCATTTTTTGTGATTTTAACAAGTATGTTAGGCGTAAAAAATTTAGGTAGCATGAAAATAACGAGGACTAAAATTTAGAGAAGCTGTATCATTTTTAAAAGTCTTCTACAAATATATATATGTATAATATTTGAATTTGTATTTTCATTTTTAAAGAAAACGTAAAATAAGGTATAATGTTTTTTTCGAACTTATAATTTTGACCCCCATGAGCTAGGACATCAACAATTTTTTTATTTGTGAGGCACATATATGTGAAATTCTAGGCACAGTTAACATTTGCAATGTTATTACTGATAGATTTTTAACAATTTTAATCATATACTTTGTAAGAAGACTTATAAATGTTCCATCCTAGGCTATCTTTTGGCTTTACATAATGTGTTGATTCGGCAATTAACAGCTTTTTTCTCTAAGCGAGGGTATGCTTGTTCCATCCTTGGATCTCCTAAGTTTATCGAGTTTGACTCTTGAGGGGTATTTGGATTCATTACCCTTGATTTGATTACAATAAATAGTTTTAATGGGTCATAGGTCTTTCTCTTTTTAACTTGTTAAGTATTTTTATTATGTGAGGAGAGTTCACTATGGGAAGGTGCATATAAACAAGAATGTCCATGAGTTCTTATTTTAAGGGATCCATGTTTTTAGGGATGCATAGATGAGCGACACGCTGCACCGATCCTCTTGCTTTCGGGAATCTTGCAGGATGGTGGGATCGAGGAATCCATATCACCCAATATTTGGGCGTTAGGAGGAATTCTAAAGGATTTAATGGCAAATATTATAATAACTATCACCGTTCTGAGGATGATTGGGCTCAAATTTCAAGAAAAGAAGACGGAAGAAGATGATTTTCTCAAATCTAAATTGAGGTGTTCTTCCTCTTCTTCTTACGTGCGTCTTCTTATCTGTTTCCTTCTCAAGCGACCATGATGAAGAGGAAGAAGAATAGGGAATGGATATGAAGTGAGGTATGCAAAATTAAACAAACCTTTTTATTGCTAGAGATTCGAGAATTGCCAGCCCTTTGAAATGGACTATGGCAAGGAAGTTTGGGACAACCACAAGAAGAAACGTAATTGTTCTTGGCTAGAGTTTTCGATTTTAGATGAGAGGAGTTCGGTTCCTGCTTTGTTTAGGCTGCCCCTAGAATGTTTAGGCCACATGAACTTCAAAAATGCATGGGAATTGGGCCAATCAAAATTTAGGCTATGGCAACATAGGAATTTTCCCTATAATTCATTGTTAGGCAAGGAAGACATGGCAAAATTGTGGGACAATCTGAAAGGCTGAGCCCTCATAACATTCTAGGCCTTTGCTTTCACTCACGAGTCTAGATATAAGATGGATGTCAGGAATTGCTTCATTAAACAACACCTCTTGGAGCTTTCATCCTCTTTGGGATCTTGACAGAGTAGCCTCTCGAGCGAATATCATGAAACAGGTTTGAAATTCAAGGATTTTGTATGGAATCCTCCAATACCATTATCAAGGAGGCCCTGGTGGAGTTTATGAATGAATAACATTGAAGCTATGGGATACTAGAATGGGACCTATGGAAGAATAACATCAAACCTATGGGATACAAGGATGGGGCATAGGCACGAAGCAATGAATGAGTTCGATCTCCCACAAACAAGAAGAATGAGTTATATGTGAAGCATGATCTAAAACTAGTGTTCATCCATGAGTGAGGATGCTTGGTGGTGGCCCAATCACAAAATTGACTCTTAAACAAAGGTAGTTCAACACAATTTGTTATCTAATACTTTTTTGCAGAGATGGAGGAGGAAACAAAGAAAATACATGGTGGTATGAAGATCCGGTAATTCTTAGTGAGGAGAGAAGAGTGATGAAGATGATGCCTATTACTGATGGTAAATATATTAATAACCAAGACAAGTGTAAGGGGGTCACTTTGCTAATAATTATGTGGTTTCTTAGTGCCTTGGTGTAGTCAGATCATTATCTTCCCCCATGGAGAAAAATAAGACAAGTGTAAGGGGTGACACTAAAACCAACACGAGTCATTCATGTGGTCCTATAGTCTTCAAAGCTTAGCCCGGTGTTTAATTGTATCTATATTCAAAGTTGATACACTATAACAAACATTATCAAATGGAAAAATTTCAACCTATTACAGAATCCAAAGAACTACAATATTTGAAGCTTTGATGTTGATTAATCGACCTACTGTAAACCCAAAATTCATTATGCTTCAATGGAAACCTCTACTTCAAATTGCATTTGAGCCGAGTTAAGAAAATTTTACTATACCTTTCAAAGCTTGGTTTCTCTAAAAATAATCTTGAACATCAAATCCAATAACCTCCATAAGTTATATGTGAAGCATGATGCTTGGGGGAGGCCCAATCACAACATTGAATCTTAAACAAGACACAGAGGTAGGTCACCACTAATTCTTGTTTTACAGAGATGGAGGAGGAAACAAAGGAACGAACATGGTGGGATGAAGATGCATTTCTTGAGGAGTATAAGGTGGAGGAGAGTGACGCAAACTATGATTGATATAATGGTAAATACATTATTAACTATAGTGCCACTGCTAAATAACAAGACAAATGTATGGGCAGATAGTGAAACTGACATAGTCATTCATAGGGCCCTAATCTTCAAAGTTCAACCCAATGTTTAATTGAATATTTATTCAAAGTTAAAGTAGTATAACAGACATTCTCATGAGGACAAAGTGTCAACATATTCCAAATAACTACAATATTTTAGGCTTTGATGTTGATTAATCTACCTACCGCAAAGTCAACACTAAATTTGCTTCAATAGCAGCCTCTACTTCAACTTGAATTTGTGAAAGTTAAGTATCTTTTGCTTCTACTTGAGAACTTGGTTTCTCTAATAAAAATGACACACACACACATTACAAGCAGAATCATAAATCATAGGTAGTATAACCTGACAACTAAATTACTGTCATTCCAGGATTTTAAATGAAGATTGTAGCATTAAGCAATTAACTACCATTCCATGGAAAATAGCTATAATAAACCCTAAATAAAATACTAAATATCTGTATATAAGCCTAAAATCCTGTGCATAAAACATGGAAATAGTTCTATGCTATAATATCGAAGCCATTGGAAATAACAGATAAGACATTAAAAGAAATAAAACTCAGATCTTAACTGTGGATATCCACCACAAAAAAGCCATGTACAGGATCCACAATCACATATAAAAACTCTAGCAAGTCACAGCTACAGAGAGCACCGGAAATTACACCAAAAATGTTTATAAATATACAGCCCCCAACCTAAACACATTGCATCAGAATATATAATTAAATCCATACAGAAGCCGTATGGGAAAAGGTTGTTTCAAAAGGATCCAGTCTTATTAACAGTAAAAATATAAAATTCTTATCAAACATTTGTAATTGTAGAAGAAGTACACTTACCAGCATTTTAGAAAACATCATAAGGCAGAAGATGATATCCTTCCTTATGCGCTTGCTCCTACTCTAATCTTCCCTTACCCTGTTCTACTCCCTCAAACAAAATAATAAACACACACAAAAAACAATTCATAAACATACACTCAAACAAAACCGCATGGTCATGCATGCAAACTTACAGACTCCATCTCAAATCCACCCCTCCCAGAGGCTGCACATCAAAATAATTCTGCAAACCCAAAATATAACACAACAAAATAAAGCAATCGAAACAAGACCTGTTAAAGAGTGAAGCTCAACGGCTCTTTCAGCCACGCCACGTTGCTATTCACCTGGGACTTTTGCTTTTATCCACCTATCTTAAAAGGAATCTTCTAAGGTTAAGATAAAGAAAGTTAATTGTTAAGCAACGGAAATAATTAAATTGGTTTTGCTTTCTAATTTTTAATTTTTAAAGAATGAAATATATGCATCTATGATATATATGTACGAGGTCTTTATTTTGGAATATTTTAGTGGATTTTTTTATTTATTTCCATGTTAATTTTAGTTTTGTGTATGATACTAATTTTATTATTTTATTTGTAGGGTTGAAAAATAAATTTAGAAAAATAAATGTAGTTTTAATTTTTATTATAATTCTTATATTTTGTTATTAACTTAGGTAAATAAGTAGAAAAAAATTGAAGTGACAATTAAATAGGCGTTAATTTTAAAGTTGAAATTATATTGTGATAATTAAATAAATGTTAATTTTAAGATAACATAATTTTGAATAACTTGTCATTTTACCTTTCACCTACGAATTGTTATTTTACAATGCTTATTAATATATGTTTTCATACAAAATCATTATTTTAAGATATTTGTGTGTTTGTTGATTATTGATCTAGATGTAATTTTTGTTAAGGCTTCTAAATATATCTTGTGTAGGTGTTGTGTTTAGAGGTTTACCTAAAAATTTATAATTATAGTTTTAAATTTACCATAAACAAATTTATATGGTATTGGTTTACCATAACTTTGAGATATTTTTGTTGTGTGGGTTTTTGGTTGGATTTTTTCACTTCTTGTATTAACTTACAAATCAATAAAAATTGTGTGTTTTATTTTCATATTGAAGAGCCATCTAGCAATGTACCTTCTATAACCACTTGAACTTCTTACTTAAATGATATGCTATTTTTATTAAAAAGGACTAAATCTTTTTAAGTCTCTCAATTGATAACAAACAAGTCCAATAATGTCGAAACTTCAAATTTTTGAATATCTTTATTGTTTCTAAGATATTTTTGAAAGCATTGTTAAAAAATTGAGACCACAAAGGTTGCTCACCTTAACCATGCACCATGAGAGGTGTTTGTGCATGATTTTGTTGAGCAACTAAGTTGGAAGTGGCTTGAGTGATTTAATTAACACTAATATAAATTTAGATTAAAAATGTCTTTATAAGACAAACACTCACGGGAAAAGTTGGGCATATAAGGAAAAATCAAATACCTCTTGCGGGGTGTAAGTGTAAATGGAATATGTAACATACAAATTTTGAAACTTAAAAAAAAAAATTAAAATTTAAACAATAAATTTAAAATTTTATGTAGGACCTAGACTTAATATTATATTGAGTTTTATATATTTTAGCTATAAATGTTGGAAGTTATATTAATAAATAAAATTTAGAATTATTTAAATACTAATTATTTAGAATTATAATTCTTTAAAATTATAAATAAATAATTAAAGTGATATTGAAATTTATTTAATTTTAAAATAATTTATTTGTGTTTAAAATTGGTATAAATATTTTAAATATATTTATTTGAAAATGTTATATAATATCATATTTTTGTTCTTATCTTGAATTTTACATATACAATATTACTAATAGTTTAATTATATTCTTTCCATATTTATTAATTTGTGAGAAAATCTTTGGATAAAAGGATCTAAAACTCTATCATGTTGTCAAAATTTTATAATTTTTTGATTGATTTTTGAAGGAATTATCAAATAACATCAAATTTAATGTAAAAATAAAAATTATACAATCATACCATTAGATCCCACCTCTTGTTACCTTTATAAAATATCTATGGACACAATAAATTTTCTTAACGCAAAACTAGTATATATATGACATAAGGAAGAAGTTGGGGTTAACTCATTATCCAAATTGCATGTGTGAGATACTAACCAATAATTATTAGGGAGGTTGTAGAGTAAAATTGTGCAAGTGTTGATCATAATAAAATCAATTAGGGATTTTACTTGTATATCAAAAGTAACATTAAATGTAAAAAGAAGTATTTAAGAGTCGCATGGAACAAGCCAAATAATGATTTAATTTTTGTAATAAATTATTTAATTGTTATGATGTTATTGTGTTTATGTATTTTTTTATTTTTGGTCTAATTAGGTTCTTATTGGTGTGAGTTATTTACATTTTTCACCCTTGACTTGTTTTTTGTTTTGTTTTGCATGATATTCAATAAATTTAACTTTGTATTTGTTTCTTGCGAGTTTTGTGTTAATATTATCGATCCTTTATTCAAATGTATTATTTTCTATTTTTCCTTATTTATCTCTTACACATTTTTCTCTCTCATCTACATTTCCCAATATTTATTTGAATTTTACAAAAGCGTACTTGTACACCTCTAGCTCTTGTCATTCGACCCATTAGTTACAAAATAACTAAGGTTTGTGTATAATCTTTTTTTCTTTTTTGCCATGTATTTTGTGTCAACTTGTATGTCAATAGGGTCCCACATTGAAATCGGTAAATTTATATATACGTTAATGCATTATACAATATTATAAGGAGAAATTAATACAAGAGTGATAGTGAAGTAGTAAAGGAAATATTTATTTTTCAAAGATCATTCTTGTGACAAAATTAGAATTCAATCATTTAGAGATATAACTAGTTGTTTAACATACATTGAAAAATAAGAGTTGACACACTTGCATACATCAGATATCCTATCAACTTGCATCAAATTTTGAATGTCACAAATTTTAAGACATAGGGGGCTTGATAGTAATGGATGGATAACATCAACCCCCATTAAAACCTTCATGTTATAGGTCTTGCAATGTGTTGAGGCTCGATTAAATATTTGAGTTAGGAGGATACTTTGCAATGCCTTTAGTCTACATAGACAATAGAGGGATCAAGAGGTAAGAGTGCACTAAAAAAATGATCCGTTGATGGTATAATGAAGGATACACACATGATAAAACATTTGTTTGATAGGAAATGATGTATGTTTTAATTAGAAATCAGTATTTGAAGGATGATATTATATCATGCAACCCATAATAATCACACATCCATACTTAGAATGAGTTCTTTCAATAATAACACTTGCATGATGAAAAAAGTTATATAAATTATTTCAATGAAGGAAATTTAGTTATAAGTGTAGAATGCATGACATCCTTATTACATTCTTGATATCCAAGAATTAGAAAGATCCCAAAGGGGATATTATAACAAAAAACTCATAAACTAGACTTGTAAGTTTTCCGAGGTTCTACATGATCTAACAATGCTTTCTTATTATTAAAATTCATAGCTACTCATAGTCTCGGTCAAACATGAACCATAGAACAAGAGTGAATCATCAGTAATGTGTGACAATGTACCGAGAGATGTGAGAATGTGAAGCACATAGCGTAACATATATAAACAGTAAATGATGTGAGGTTCATTTAAGAAGTGGACCCTCAACATTCAAGTATGAACTATGGAACTTGATTGTGTCATTGGGGAATGATATTATAGTGTGTGATAGATGCTAGGAAAGATTTCTTGTGAAGCGCAAAGCGTAAAGTATATTAGATGAGCTACGAGTAGAGACATCAAATAGTGACGGGGGGAGTCTAATACCCCAACTGTACAAGTGATGGAGATCTATACGATGATGTGAAAGAGGCCATGCCATGGTGGAAGAGTTTTAAATGTGTCCCGATCTGGGAACATAGGCATTATCTGGATTAAAAGGAGGAATTATATGTTTAAATATAGAAGGTTGCTGAGGGATCTAATCTTGTGGCAAGGGAATTGGTTATTCTACTTTTGATGTTAATTACATATTTGGGGTTGGTAACATTGTTGATGATTTAATAGGGGAGGTAAATTGGTAGGTTCTTTGAAAGGTCGTATGACATTGGGTTGGATTAGTGGCTCTTGAATTACCAAAGAAAGAAAATTAGTAATTATGGCATGATTAGATTTGGGATCCCATTGGGGTTTAGTAATTGGAGATGAGCATGGATCAAAATGTTGTGTAGAAAATGAAATAAATCCTTGATTCTCAAGTTTCCTAATTATTTGTTCTAAAACATAGAAATTATTTTAACGATGTCCATTAATTCATGATAATTTCAAAATGAGTCTTTCGTATTTTGTAAAATGATAAGGATGGTAGTAGTGACTAAGCGGTAAGGTGATTAACTAATGTTTCGGGAGCTTATAAATTTTATCATTTTGTTTAAAATTTCAATCAAACTTCAAAGGTACTTGTTGTAGGGAGATTTGGACCTTACTTTTATGAGAACATGTAGAAGACATGGGATCGGGACGAGAAGTGCGAAAGGAGAACTAACATGGGCCTAAGAAGCATCCTTTAGATGTTGGATTTCATCTAGGAGGGATGTGATTGTGGTTTCCATAGCTTGGAATTTATCTTGAAATAAATGGTGTAAAGATTGAATTGACTCAAAGATGGATTGATTGGTTGTGGTATCAAGACTGATAGGGGAATTAGAGATATGATAAAAAATGGCACTTACTTGTGAAGGTGGCGTATTGCGAGGGAGTTACATAGTATCTAGGATTTTTGGAGAACATATTTACAAGGTGGGTGCATTTGAAGTAATTGATACAAGGAGACTTGAGGAACCTTAGGGGCCATGAAAGAAAAGGTAATGTGCGAAATAAGAGCCCTAGAAATATAAGACCAAGGATGAAACCTAGGAAGACCTATATAGATCAGAGGTATGATAAACAATAGATGGGAATATGAACCTTGATGGAACTAGGGTCTAGGAATAAGAAAAGAAAAATCCAATAGAATAGGAAAAATAAGGATCCGAGTGATTGATCACGATTTGGGGTTCACCAAATGATTTAATCTAAATTTAATTAAACCTTTATTTTAGAGTAAATACTATAACTAATGATTTTCCGATGATAAAATTCTTAGCAGAGCCTTTAATTCACAAATCAATCTCACAATAAACTTTCGGTGTTCTCATTCAATAAACAATCATACTAATATACATGAGTTATTTCCAAATAAATAGGAGAGCTATAATTTCTACCACAACAACTAATCTACTAGATTTGTATGAGTTGTTCAAACAACTCATAACTACTAACCACAAAAACAACCCATATTATTATAATAATGTATGTACTAAAAAATTTATTTCCTAATATTCCCCCCCTTAGTACAAACATGGGGAAAACTTATCTTTATACTTGCACTTGCTTTCATGATTAGGTGATTTAAATAAGACAATCACAAACCCGACAAATGGTTTTACAATGGTTGAACACAAACCAATACTTGGTGGTTTTCAAGTGGTTTACCACAAATAACATAATGATGTGCTAAGTACCATTTTTAGCTTTGTCATCACCAATCCGGCACTATGATAATTCTTTTTTGGGAACTCCTCGTGCTTTATGATTATTTACTTGATGCACAACTTTTAGTTTGATGGATGGAATCTTCCAACAATAACTATGGGAGAAACTTCACAATTACACCTTCAAAATAATGGCTTCTTTAACACACCTTCAAAATAATGGCTTCCTTTACACACCTACTCATACAATATTTATCACTACCTCCTTCCATGCTAAATGAGGGGGTGGCCTCTCTATTTATAGAACTTCCGGGCTTATCCATCTTATCTCTAAGATAGGATGAGAAATCTACTCGACGAATCATATTCCATACCTTAACTCTTATACGTACATGTAAGCTTATCTTTTAAGATAAGATAAACCTTATCATTTCACATGGGTTCCACATTTTTAGAATGTTTACAAATAAAATACACATAATATTTATGACCTCACTCTTTGTCCTTATTACCAATATAATATTTCTAATTCCTAAGCATGTAGACCATACTTCTCTACTTACCCTAACTTTGACATTTTAACATTACAGGACCACTTACGACAAATATTTACTTTTTACCACAACATTTCTATTGTAATTTTGACTATTACAAGATACTATAAATTATTGGCGTATGCATGCAGTGGCAGTAGTGTCGTTATCTTATATTAGGACGCTACTACTAATTATACTTAACAACATCCTATTCCTAATACATACATTAATGAAATAGAAATTATGGAGAAAAATTTTAGTGTCGACATCTTCCCCTTCCTAGCTTCTACTCCGTCCTCGAGTAGACTATTCGGTGCTTGGAAAATCTTCTTGTCATGGTTGACCCATTTCGTAATGGGAGTGCCATCCAATTACTCTAGTCGGTATGTACCATTTTCAAGCACAATTACTATTTTGTAGGGCCCCATCCATTTTGGAAGAAATTTTCTCTGTCTTTTTTTTTGTATCTTGAATCATATACTAGAACCAATTCATTCACATGAAATGGAGACCAACGGATCTTTTGATCAAAGTATTCCTTCTCTGCATTTTCTTCTTATAGCTTGTATCCTTCACTATTTCCCTCATTTCCTCTAGTAAATGAAGATGTACCAACCTTTCTTTTTTTGAATCACTTTCATCCATCCTTTCATTTTTCATAACTCTCTACAAGTGGGAATATCAAAATCAATAGGAAGAACTGGATCAATGCCATAAGCCAACTGAAATGGGGAGTATATTATCACTTGCTGACTTTGATGTTACCCACAATGCTACATGAATCCTTTTATCCCACTTATGTACCTATATTTGCATCTTTTGCTAGAATTTGACACAACACAAAATTTGTTCGTTCCACTGTCCATTTTTTCTTGGCTTGTATGTTGTTGCCTTCATTTTCTTAATAGAAAACTTATTGACTAGGGCTTCTACCACTTCATTCATGAAGTGGCTTCCTTGATCTATTACAATTTTTAATGGACAACCAAATCTGGTGACAATGCATTCATATATGAACCTTGCCGGTTCATCCATGAAAGTTGTTTTCAATGGCCTAGCTTCAACCCACTTGGTTAAATAATCTATGGAAACTACAATATACTTATTTTGGCGTGGGGTAGTTGGAAGTGGACCTACAATGTCTATTCCCCAATTTTCAAAGGGACCAAGTGGAAGAATAGGAATAATGAAGCTTATGAAGTCTTACGGTTACCATGTGTTTAACAAATATCACATGTCTTACAATAACTATAACAATCTCTAAAAAGAGTGGGCCGGTGATAACTGCATCCAAGATCCTTCTTGTTGTAAGTTTTATAGAGAAGTGTCCTCCACATGTACTATTATAGAATTATTCTATCAACTCCTTCCATTGATCACATCCAACTTGCCCTCTTGTACTTGTCCATCGAGGTCCTATTCGAAATAATACTCCATGCAGAATAGAATATGGACGACTGGCTTGAGTAATCTTCCTCTTAGTCTTTGCATTGGCACCATCAGAAACTTGAATTCATTCAAATAATTCCAAATATCTATGTATTCAATAGGGATTGTGTCAAGGATAACAATGTTGCATCTCGGGAAATCATCATCATCACAAGATGAACCTAAGCCCTCATAGGCTCGAGAGAGTGCATCGCATTGACATGCTTCTTTCTGGACTATCTATAATATCAAATTCAAATTCTTGTAGAAAAATTATCCATCTTGCTATCCTTCCTGATGGGTTAGGCTTATTTACAATATATTTTAGAGCCTGATGATCTATTACAACTATAAATTTCTACCCTAGCAAGTAATTTCTAAACTTCTTTATAGCAAAAATGATAGCTAGAGCCTCTTTTTCATTACAGTATAATTTACCTCAAACATTGCTCATTTATCTACTCCCAAAGTAAACTGGATGATCATTCCCATTTTCATCCTTTTGGCTTAGAGTACTTCCTAGTTTTGCATATGAGGCATCGGTATACACAATGAATGGATTGCTCTAATCTAGATTCTTTAAAAGCAAGTGAAGGCACTAGGGCTTCCTTGGTTGTTCAAAAGCTTCATGCACCTTATTTCCTTGTTCATAAGTAACATTCTTCTTCAAGAACTTGGTTAGTTGCTATGCAATCTTTGATAAATTCTTGATGAACCTTCTATAGTAACCCACATGGCCTAAAAATGATCTCAACTTACTTCTAGTCATAGGAAATGGTAACTCTTTAATTTTTGAAACTTTATCGGGATCAGTACCAATACCATCTCTGGATACAACATGCCCTAACAAAACACCTTTAGAACATCCAAAGACACATTTTTAGGTTTTAGTGAGGCTTGTGCTTCATCTAACCTTTGAAATGTTGTCTCCATCAGTGCAAGTGGTCCAACTTGCTCCCATAGATGAAAAAATCATCCAAAAATACTCTGATGAAGTTCCCAATGTAGGGTTCAAACACCCTATTCATCAAGCGCTGGAATGTTGCCGGAGCATTACACAACCCAAAAGGCATAACTCTATAAGCAAGCGTTCCCCAAGGAGTGGTGAACGTGGTCTTCAGCTGATCTTTCTCTACTATACGAACTTGGTTGTATCCACTATATCCATCAGCAAAACTATAACACTCCTGGCCAGCTACTTCATCCAAGATCTGATATGAGAATAGAAGAGGGTAATGATCCTTCTTTGTTGCCTTATTGAGCTTCCTATAATCAACACAAATGCGTAGCTTCCCATTCTTTTTTATTGAGATCACAATGGGAGAAACCCATTCTGAATTCTCCACAACAAATATGAATCCTACATCAAGCAACTTATCTATTTCTTCTTTTACAATCTTGGAAAAATTAGGATTCATTTTATATGGCATTTGCTTTATGGGCTTAGCACCATCTACCAAGCTCAATAGAATGTTCTACCCAACTTACTTGACGGAGTTCCTTGTAATCAAAAGTGAATAGGTGTATGTACCTTTGAAAGAGTTGGAGGTAGGATTCCTTCTCACTCTCCATCACAAAGCATCACCAATCTTTATTTGTTGGAGACAATCATCAATTTCTTCTTCAGATAATTTTATAGGTTCATGAGTCGATGTGAGTGGAAGGATATCCATGACCGAAACATCAACCTCACTTTCTTCATCTTTTGTGTCCACTTCACTGGTACTAGAGTAATTAGAGGATGTCCAATCATTAGTTTCATCACTTGATTCCACATGTTCTATCTTATGATGCCGAGGGATCACATTTATCTTCACCCTCTCTCTACCACGTCCAAGTGTCATAAAGCCTTCATTTAAGTAGTTTCTTGCATGAACTCTCCTTAGCCATGGTCTTCCCAACAACATTGGGTACTGCAACAAACACCATTTTTCATCACCAAAGTCTACCACACATAAAAACCCATAACATATATTGCTACAATTGAAACTACACCTTCGGTTTAGTTTTCCCTTATTTAATGACCTTAACATAAGTGTTGAGGGGTGATTAATTTTTAAACCCAACATATTCATTACAGACTCCGTCATTACATTAAGCGCAACACCTCCATCAACTAAGACATCATGAATTGAAATACCATTACATAATACCTCGGCTTGTTGAGCGTAGGGATCCACCTGCCCTCCAAAACGGGGACCTCAACCTCCTTCATTCATTGAGCATTGATTCCACTTCACAACTCCCGCCTCTTCTCGAATACATAGCCAAGAGTTGACCACATGTAATATTTGAGGCCTTTTGGATAGATCTTCTAAGATGGAGTATGGTCCTTGTCCACTGTGAAATCGAAAAATCCTGCACACCCAACTTTTTTCTCCTATGTTTCTTACTAGTTTCTCCTTTCATCTTCTTAGGATCATTTCCATCTTGGTTATCTTTTTCTTTTTTTTTTTTGTTACAAACACATCTAATTCATTATTTATGCTCTTATCTACTACATCAAAAGAATTCATGTGTGTTTTTCCTTTATCATTATCTCTTGTACGGATGTAGAAGTTCTATCTAGACAATTATACTTATAATGACCCTTTTTATAACAACCATAACATACAACTTCAGAAATATTTCTTTTTGGACCTCTATCTCCTCCCTGAGAACTAAATTCTTTTCCTTGAAGAAGATTAATAGTTAATTGGCCCATCTTCTTGAGCAGATCTTCATACTCAGTAGATGTACTAGGAGAAAGATTTGTGCTCACCGAGAGTGGTTGTGGATTCTGGACCAAAGGTGTTGGTGTAGGCTCTACTTTAGCAACAATTTCTTTGGGATCCTCTTCCATGCTTTCTTCTTACCTTCTTGCAATCTCCTTTGCTTGTTCAATGGTAGTCAAGGTTTGTCATACTTCACTCATTTTCTGATCTCGGCTTCATCCCAAGAATGAATTACTTAAAGAGGAGATTATCCACACCATTCATCAACCCATCTGCTAATCCTTCCTTTCGGATATGGGCAACGAGCTTCCTCCTTAGCTCTAGAACACGAGCATGATAATCCCTTATCTTCTCCTTCTCTCCTTGGGATAGCTTTGTGATATCGATCATGAGATCTGCATATTTCTATTGTTCACCAAATTCTTCAAGAAAACTTTCAGTTAATAAATCCCATGAGTTTTTCACATTATCACCTAGTGTTTCAAACCACCTAAGGGCTGAACCATCCAAAAAAGTAGAAAAAAATCAATCTATTGTTCCCTTCTTATAAGGCCATTACAAATACAAGATCGTTTAAACTCTTGAATGAAAGAGGAAGCATCTTCATTAGATTGGGCTGAAAAAACAAGAATCTTCCCCATTTTCAAAAGTAACCATAGTGAAATACCAACCCACAAGTACAATCAACAAGACTTATGTGCACAAATAATTGGAATCACTATAATAGAAAATAGAAATGACCACGATAAACTATGGTAAAACTTGACTTTATGCGGTAAAAGCGACTTTACTATGGTAAACACTATTCACTGAGTAAAAAGTGAAATTCTTTGCGGTAAACACTATTCACAAAGTAAAAGTGGCTTTATTGCGGTAAATACTATTCACGAAAAAAGTGACTTTACCATGGTAACTACTATGCATAGTAAAAACTAGGTTACCCTCCAAATGTTTTCTGACTAAGTGGGAATATCTCTCCAGAAAATCCACCAACGAGGAATGGTCCCGGCAACGGAACCAAAATGTCATCACCAATCTGGCACTATGATAATTCTTTACTGAGAACTCCACATGCTATTATTATTTACTAATGCATGACTTTTAGTTTGGTGGAAGGAATCTTCCAACAATAACTATGGGAGAAACTTCACAATTACACCTCTTAATGGCTTCTTTAACACACCTTCAAAATGATGGCTTCCTTTACACACTTACTCATATAATATTTCTCACTACTTTCTTCTATGCTAAATGATGGGGTGGCCTCTCTATTTATAGAACTTCTAGGTGTATCCATCTTATCTCTAAGATAGGATAAGAAATCTACTCGACGAATCATATTCCATACCTTAACTCTTATCTTTACATGTAAGCTTATCTTTTAAGATAAGATAAATCTTATCATTTCACATGGGTTCCACATTTTTAGACTTTTTACAAATAAAATACACAAAATATTTATGACCTCACTCCTTGTCCTTATTAGCAATATAATATTTCTAATTCCTAATCATGTAGACCGTACTTCTCTACTTACTCTAACTTTGAGATTTTAACATTAGGACCACTTACGACAAATACTTACTTTTTACCACAACATTCATATTGTACTTTTGAATATTACCGTACTATACATTATTGGCATTGTACCAGCAGCGCCGTTATCTTCTATCGACGCTACTACTAATTATACTTAACAACATCCCATTCCTAACACATACATTAATGAAATAGAAATTACGGAGGAAAATTTTAGTGTCGACAAGCCCTCATCAATATCTCTCACTAGAAATAACATAGGAAACAAAACTCACCAAACTGAACAATAGAACACATACTGGGAAATATTTCACATTACTTCCTATAAGAATCACAATGTTCTTAGTTGTAGGCACTATTGTCGATCAATGTCATTGATCTCGAATAGGATAGGAAACTTCCTTGGAAGGTGCCTTTGACTTTAGTCATTTTAGGTTCGAATAGAAATGGAACATTGGTGTCATTTCTCCCCAAAATGTGAAATTTTCAAATGCAAACACGAGAATCAAAGTGTATCAAAGACATACAACTGACCAGATATTTCTAGTTAGATCTTGTTGCACATGGTCACCATTGCAAGTGAACGTATTCACAAGTGGACCATCTTATAACGAAGTACGGAAGTCAAAGGATCAGCGATAGTCATCTACGCACTCTAACACAACTCTTTTCTGGTATCAACCAAACACCACACAAAGCAATAGGAACACAACAAAATGAAGTACCTGAAAAACATATACTCACACTATATATATGCCACCACATTTGCTATACGACCTCGCCATTGTTGACTAAAGAGAGGACCTTGCTTGTACTCCATCCTCCATTGGATGTGTTTCTAACTCAACGAATTTGATCATGAAACAAAATTATAACTTGGATGTCGGATTACATCAAAAATGCATCTGTAAGGAAAAATTTTATTTTATTTTTGGACTTTTGACTCTAAATCATGAAAAAAATGACATTTGAATTTTATTTTTGACTCTTTTGACAAGAAATCTCATAAAGGACTTGTGACTTATAACTCAAAAGTACTCTAGATTTATTGGGATAAACATATAAAGAAAAGACACTTGACTTTACACCAAACGTACCAACAAACTAAATTGACATTTACTATTATAAAGACTTTATTGTGAGTAGAAACTACTTTGAAATGAATCAAAATTTACTGATGAGTTGACAACATACATCCATATGATAACCCCAAACAATAGAGTTGCAATGGACAATTTCAAATTAAATGACTTAAAAAAGAATGTAATGGTTACACTAAAATACCCAGGATATAAACCGAACCTAACCTTAATAATTATAGACATCTAAAATGTCGACATGCTTAATTACGATAATTTTTTCCCGAAAACAACATCATCATACCCATATAATAATTAATCATAAGATTAATTTTTATTATTAATCCTTTATCATATTATCACCTATCATTTATCTTTAATCCTTAAAATTTACTATTACATTCCATTTTTTCATTAATCTCAGTAATTAATTATTAGATCATATTATCCTATTTAATTCTTCATTAAAATTTTCTAGGAATTTAATATTCCTACATCTCACCTACCACCTACCCTACACATCCCTACACCTAGTCTTTCCATCAAATCACATCCCTAATCATCATTAATCAACCTAATCTAATCCTAATATAATCACATCCTCACACCTCTAAATCTAGAGGCTTCTAAATCTAGAAGCCTCTCTAACCTTCTCCTTCTATTGAATTTTTAATTCAATGGAAGCTTCTTCCCTCCATAGATTTTGAATTCAAAATCTAGAATTATTCAACTCTAGAATTTTGCATTCTTCTCTTACATCCTACACCTTTGATCCAAATGAAACATGAATCAATCTTAGCCATTGAATCCTCCATCCAAAAATATAAATTGAGCTTTCCTCCTCCATGAGAGCTAGCTTGAAACAATATTCTAAATCCATAACAAAATTTTCTCTTTTGTTCTTCAATCAATCAATCCATTCTATCAATCATCCATCTACAATCAAGCAATCATCAAGGGGAGGTGCTGCCAAAGTATTCCCACATCAAAATCTGAAGCAATCAATCATCCTCAAGCACATCCAACCATCAAGGAAGGATAATTACATGCTAGATGGTAAGTGCATGTATTGTTCCTCTTCCTTTCATCTTTTCTTGATCTGAGGTAGTTGATTTGTTGAGTTTGCATGTTGCATTTGAATTGGTTTCATATTCATTTTATTTGTGCATGCTAACTTGATTTTTCATCTACAATAATCCTTAGGTGACTCTCAAATAATGGCATGAATATATTATAGAGATCCTAGATTATACTTTGCTTACCTGAAAACAACATTGAAGTTTTGACCACGACATGTGTTGATCCAAATTCTAGAGGTGGATTTCAATGCCATGAGTGGGATAAACCTGTGATATTTGCTTTGAATAGTGTTTTTCGATTTGGTTGCATATTTGTGACCAAATGATGTGCATAGGAGATCTAAGGAATATTTTTGTGGTGTAAAGCGAAGGCTAGGTAATTAATAAAATGTGCACAAAACTAAATCACTATAGAACCATTTATTCAAAACTATAAACTATGACACCTAGCTTCCTTTGCGTGAACGCATCTAATTTGATGTAGATTTCACTATATGTAGCATATATATCACATCCTTCATAGCACGTCAATTATTGATAGTCGACCATCAAAACTACAATCATATTGATTTGTATATTTCTTGACCTTTGTGCCTACCATACACAATATAAATATGTCAAATGGATCATATTTTTAGGCGTTGAATATTGAAAAATATGAGCTTGAGTGAATAACTATTCTAATATTGATATCGGTGTTGAGATTTGTGTTTCATCAAACAAAACTCGAGTTAACAATTGTCTATTCAATTTTGAACACATCTACAACGTTAGGACGAAAGAAGAGTTCCAATTGAGAGGAAGCTAATCCTTAAAAAGTTGTGTCACGATACGATTCAAGTTTGTAGATTCATCAAAAGCTGAGGAATCCAATCTAACAATTGAAATAAATGCTTCTCTAAAAAAATAAAAAAATTCATATCTTGGGCAAATCAATACACATCGAGACTTCCTTCCTCAATTCACCCTTCCATAAAAGCTTTCTTTGATACCAAATCTTGGTAGAGCCTTAGATTCACAAATTAATCTCACAATAATCTTCCGGTGTTCTCATTCAATAAACAATCATACTAATATACGTGAGTTCTCTCGATTAGAACTATGAGAGCTATAATTTCTCCCACAACAACTAATCTACTAGATTAGTATGAGTTGTTCAAACAACTCGTAACTACTAACCACACTAATAAACCATATTATTATAATAATGTATGCACTAACAAATATATTTCCTAACAAAACCATAGTAAGACACAAACAATAAATATGTAACAATATGAAACCTTAATTAAATGAAATATGAATATGACTTAGGTGATTTTCATGCAACACTGGATATGATTTAGACAAGGAAATTGTTGGATTTGGTGGGAAGAGTGTCGTCGAGGGTTGATGAGGGTTACGGAACTTAGAACTATGTTGGATAGAATCTCCCATAGGAGGACAGGAGCGCCTAAGAACTAGTGACTATTTTGGGTGTTATTATCTTCTCATAGGCTCAGTTACGGTCTTTTCTAGGCTAGAGGAGCTTCCTATTTTTCTTTGTTTTTCGCTCTAGCTTCTCTCTAATGTCTTTGATTGTACCTATAACCAAAAAAACATAACTAGTTGCACATGCCCAAAAACCTCATCAAACCTAATATAGAAGAGGCGGAATGGGGAGTCAAACGAACCTTGATGGTGACTCGAAGAGTGATCTTACTCGAGTGCTACACTACATCTCAGACTCCATGTATTATTTTGTGTATGTGTGTAATGATGCCCTAAGATGTCATTATGAAAGTTATACTATGATAAAGGACTAGATCTAGATTTCTCCAAGTATTCAAATGTGTGAGATGGAATAAAATGAACTTCTCGTCTTATGATGTGTATATAGAGTGATGTATCCATTTTCCTTTATATGTGTGCTAGATGAATGCCTTTAAAATTATCTTGTGTATTGATGCAAGCTTAGGTGATGATAGTTAATCTTGATATTCTTGACCCCTTATATGAGAGCAATAACTAAGTATATATATGATTCCTTTATTTGAATTTCATAATTGACAACTGAAAGGCTGACCCAAAGTACTAAAAGGTTCCAAGAAGTAAAAAGAGACCCAAAGGAGTAATATTAATATAAAGAGGGTAGGAGCTCCCATGAGGGATATGAGCACTTGGGTGCTTCTGTCCTAATTGGGCACTAGTGTTAGAGGCCATAAAATATAAATGAATCAATTTTTGAAAGATCTGTAAGATATGTAAAGCCAATAAAAGTGCAAGAGATAAAACAAAAGACATAAAATGAGTTGTCAACCACTAGTTTTCTTGGTTAAGAATCATGTATACATTAGTATGCTTTAGGACCTAGAAATGTACCCAATAATATATTTTGTGTCTCCACAAAGTGTCTATGGGCGCATGTAAAAACAAAATTTTGAAGCTCACACACACCATACGACAAATCATATATATTCTCATATATATAGGGAAATAGTCATAATTAACCGAAGTCAAATTTGGTTACTTTGGTTTGAACGAAGACTACCCTTCTAAAGTTATGATTTGTAATTGCACGAGTTTGACTTTTCCACCTAACGACTAGAGGCCTATGAAACCCACTTGTAAAACTAGACTTTGAAGTGATTTTATCAGAACTAATGATTGATAATGATTATCATGGAGAAATATTAGAGGTATACAAAGGCCAAATTTCGAGTTCTCCACCCAAATTTGAAACTGTGAACAAAAACTAAACTAAATTTTTAACTTTCATAAACTATCTAAAGCTACAAAAAGGGCCCTTTGGGCTCCTAATTGTGTGATGATAATTTCTCAAATGAACATATGGGGTCGTTCTAAGGCTCAAAGTAATAATCCATGTGACACGGTGCACAAGAAACAAAATCCAATCTTGACTTTGCCATTACGAGGTTCAAAGAGGTATTTTTGTTTCATAGAAAATCACATTTTATTAACTTTTGCAAGGTAAAAAAATGGTAGGTTTAGCTAGGAATTTGAACTCAACTCGTCAAATCAAGGGGTTATGGTTATCTAGTCATGTTATCTAATTTTACCAATAGTCACCCGGCATGGTTTGAGAATAAGGTTATTACTTTAAGAATTCATTTTGGCTACGTAGATAGGGTGTAATTTTAATTTTTTAATACTACATCTCATTTAAATTTATTGAAAACATATCCATCATTAGTTTGATATTCAATAACTTTAGTACACACCATATTTAAAAACAATAATAAAAAAAAGGAAAAGAAAATATGGATCGAATTGTTTTGAGTGGTATTAGGTAAGAGGTAATTTATTTGATAGAGACATCTGTAGACACCAAATTTGGGTCACACTCCCTTGGCCCCTTCTTGATTAATTAAGCACACCATGGCCCCATTACTAATTATTATTAATATATTCACCTTCACATTATTAGCTAATTTAATTATTTTAATTAAATTAATTCCACCCTCACACCTCCACCTCACCATGACACCTCACCCTGGACCCATTCTAGGGGCATTTAAATCACATTGTCTGAGTCATCACCCTTAGCACTGAGTCATAACCCTCAACACTAAGTTATAACTCACAGTTTTGATTCAATAACTTGACCTAACTAACTAAGACTTCTTCCTAAACCTAACTGGACCTCTCTAAGTTTTTCTTTCCTTCTCTTATGTGAACTCCACTTTCCTAAGCAAACTCAATGAGGAAAGCATGCCAAATCTAGGAATATCTACCTATTTTTGGTAAACTTAGACTTACTCGCCTTAACCAACGCAATTATTTCTCGGACAGACGTCGGTCACCTAACTGCCATCGGTTCCTTTATATACAAATTTTCAACCTTATACATGGGTTTGTCATTTTATTTTTGGGAGTTCTATTGCATTCAAGCACAAATCAAAAGCCTCTCAACATCTAGAAAAACATAAAATACTCAACCACAAGTCCAAGCAAGCATTCGGCTCTCATTCCAGGGCATTAAAATACTCATGGGAACACTGCGGGATTGTATTGTCGTGCCCTTGAACCGAGAATATCTTCGGGGATCAACTACCATCCTCCTTCGCCTACGATATTTATAAATGTAAATAAGTATATGTGATTTTAATCATATTTTATTTTCTTAAAGTACATATTATTTACCTCCATTATTATTTTATTTGTTCATGTATTCCTTTATCTCAAACTTCTCACCAATCCACCAATCTAACCACCTATGGAATTTTTTCCCTCCGTGACTTCCCCCTATGTATTCCTAAGTCTTCTTGGTAATATTACTGAACCTAACTACTTACTTTTCACTCTCTATGCAATCACAGAGAGGCTCAAAACCATTTTTATTAAGTTAGCACTAATTTCCCCTACCGATGTAAGTCACTTAACCATCATCGGTTTCACCTCTTTCTTGATCGGTCACTGTGTGTATTTTTCTTAACCTTCACCAAACAACCCATACCGTAACCAAACTCCACCTAGATCTTACCCAACACCTTTGTGACCTTTCTCAACTAGAACAATACCTTTCCTAATGCTAGACTTGTTTGTATTTCAATAATTTGCTTAATATAGTGTGTTGATAATATTTTGAGACACCTAAATCAAAGTGTTAGCATTAGGACTTCTATTTCTCACATTTATTTTCATTAATTTAATAAAAACATTGGATTGGCAACCATCTCGGAAGTGTCACACTTCTCGGAACTAGCAATCGCTAGGTAGTCCATTGTCATTTGCTATTTAATATCATTTGGTGGTCTTGTTGTGTTTCTTATACAAGTCATTCCTCCTAGCCAAAGGAAGCTCTCACATTCATTTTGATAAAATTCTACAATGCACACATACTGTCTACATAATCACATGTATTCCTCCTTGACCATTACCTTATCTGTTTTATCACATACTTTGAGGTGAAACATTTTGGCACGCCCGGTGGGACCCCATTTGGGTTCTTTTGCATTGTTCATTCTTAGGGAATCATTGTGTGTCTATTTCCTTTTGAAAGAGTTCACATTAAAATTTCTCCCTTGGAACATTCTTCCTCTTCTACTTGTCTCAGTGAAACTCATATTTTGGACTAAAAAGAATGCTTATTTTTATTTTGTATTGCATTAGTGAAAGACATACTCTTGCATATTCATCATTTCTCTCATCAAATTTCATTGTGGATTTGGGTCTAAAATCTTTGCATATCATTTCTGTGTGTTGCATCTGTAGCTCATTTAAAATTGTGGGCAACCTATATGCTAGAAGTCATGACCAGTTGATGGTTGACGAATTGAACTATAGCTCACACTTTGCACCCTTCTTTCTCTATACCAAACCATTGAAAATAAATTACTCATTTTCTTGAACAACATCTTTCCTGGAAGAATTTGTCAACGATCACACGATCAGAGGATTGATAGTGGGCTCCAGTTGGTTTCTCTATCTAATCATTATCTCAAAGAAGGATATCTCAAGCAAAAATTTACCGAAACTATCCATAGTTGTCAGCTTTTGTAGGAAACTTTATCAAACCAAAAACTCTACTATATTCACAAGTTAGTCCAAAATGGCATAAGCCAGAACATAAAATCTACCACATAGGATTTTGTGTTTGCTAGCTTTTTATTGATTTGTGTTTTGAGGTGTGAGTTCATCTTCTCCATTATTATCTCCCTTCACACTCCATAATCATAGTTGGTGTATTCTAACTCTTTCTAAGTGTGTTAGGGTCAATCATTTCCATACTCAGTTTCTAGGTTGGTCTTTTACTTGATCTAAATCACCAAATTCATTTTTTCCATCTTTTCACAAATTTCACAAGATGGCGGAGTCGGTCCAGCGATCACCATTGGTGTACTCATCTCTTGCCATTGGTTTCTTGATTGTTATCAGTTTCACGCTCTTTTGGAAATTTTAACCAAAGTAGCATTCACCACCTTATTATTCTTTCTGGAATTTCCTTAGTTACCTAAACATATCTCGTGTCTTTAACATCATAGTAAAAGTCCAATTCCACTTCATTTTCATCATTTATTTCCAAATTTGCAAATCCTTTATTTTCCCATAGTATTTGGTATCGGTCCTTTGACTCGCATCGGTTACCTTGTGTCATCGATATTGGTTACTCAACAAGGCGTCGGTCTCTGTGTTTTAATTTTTCAATTAAAACAACGACTAGTTTTCACCTTCTAAAACCATTTTCTCCATTTATTCTATGCTCTTGTGTCATCTACAAAGCTCGGATTACCGAGTCTAATATTAGTCACACGATTTTGACTCGTAGCCAAGCCAATGCCCTCGTATTCCATGCTTTAGCCTTGATCGCTCCCACCTAGCCCATTATCGCCTTCCATTTTATCACCTATGGATCCTAATCATCCTATTACCATCAGTATCAATGATGAGGAGTTCGCAAGACTCCTTGATCAAAACCTCATCACATTACAACACTATTTATCCCACTCATCCACCAAAGACTCCTTAGGGAAACTTATCTATGGCATGCCTGTATCTATCCCCCCTGATCTAGCGCTCACTTCCACCTCCACCTCCACCAATACATCATTACCCGCTCCAGACTCATCGCTTATGATTTCTCATCTTAACACCACATTATTAGTACCTATCACACATGTAAAAACTACCACACCCTCGCGTCCATTGACCCTATGACGTTTTTCATACCATCAACCACTTCACATATACCTTTTGCATCCCAACAACCTGTGGTGTTAGAAATCCCTACTCCCTTCCAAAACCTTTTCCTCTCAATCCCACAATCCCTTCCACCAATTACTATGAGGTTCTTTACCTACATCCCACCTACCTACACCTATCACCAATATCCACCTATTTCATTGACCTCTTATTAAGGTTACTTGCCTTCTACATCCATTCGGCTCCGGAAATTCATCACAATTTTTATACTTGGCACCACCACATAATGGGATGTCATCTATGTTATACCCACCTTATCTACCCCCTCATACCTCAGGGGGTGCCCCGTCATCACAACCTACCAATGATCTCATCAAAATGATGATGGAAAAGATGTAGACATTAGAAGCCTCTGTCTCTAGCTCATGTAACTCTCTGACTTATGAGGAGATTTGTAATGAGCCTATTCACTTTTTTGTGCCAATTTTTCCATACCCTACACATTAGGAAATTCCAAAATTCAACCAATTAAACAAAAATAAGATCCACAACAACATTTGTGGTCTTTTAAACATGTGTGTAGTTTGATCGCTCATAATGATGCATTGGTGTTACTGTTTGTCATCACCAATCGGCACTATGATAATTATTTATCGGGAACTCCTCGTCTATGATTATTTACTAATGCACGACTTTTAGTTTGGTGGATGGAATTTGGAAACACAACAACAAACAATAACACAAGAATACCATAGACTATGGTAAGAAAGAATGATGATAAATCTGAAATATAAGTGTAAATTATAATATCAACATGAAATTGTTACATTCTCACCCATGACGTACTTCAAGTGTTACGACTTCACTTGCCTTCCAACAATAACTATGGGAGAAACTTCACAATTAAACCTCTTAATGGCTTCTTTAACACACCTTCAAAATGATGGCTTCCTTTACACACTTACTCATACAATATTTCTCACTACTTCCTTCTATGCTAAATGAGGGGGTGGCCTCTCTATTTATAGAACTTCAAGGATTATCCATCTTATCTCTAAGATAGGATAAGAAATCTACTCGACGAATCATATTCAATACCTTAACTCTTATCTCGTACATGTAAGCTTATCTTTTAAGATAAGATAAACCTTATCATTTCACATGGGTTCCACATTTTTAGAATTTTTACAAATAAAATACACAAAATATTTATGACCTCACTCCTTGTCCTTATTACCAATATAATATTTCTAATTCCTAATCATGTAGACCCTACTTCTCTACTTACCCTAACTTTTACATTTTAACATTACCGAACCACTTACGACAAATATTTACTTTTTACCACAACATTCCTATTGTACTTTTGACTATTACCATACTATACATTATTGGCGGCATTATACTGGTAGCACCGTTATCTTCTATCAGATGCTACTACTAATTATACTTAACAAAATCCTATTCCTAATATATATATTAATGAAATAGAAATTACGGAGGAAAATTTTAGTGTCAACATCTTCCCCCTTCCTAGCTTCTACTCGTCCTCGGAGTAGACTATTCTAGTGCTTGGAAAATCTTTAACTTGTCGTGGTTGACCCATTTTGTAATGGGAGTGCCATCCAATTCCTCTAGTCGGTATGTACCATTTTCATGCACACTACTATTTTTAGGTCCCCATCCATTTTGGAAGAAATTTTTCATCTTCTTTTTTGTATTTGGAATCATATACTAGAACTAACTCATTCACATGAAATGGAGACCAACAAATTTTTGATCAAAGTATTCTTTCGCTTCATTTTCTTCTTATAGCTTGTATCCTTTGCTATTTCCCTCATTTCCTCTAGCAAATGAAGATGTACTAACCTTTCTTTTACATAATCACTTTCATCCATCCTTTCATTTTTCATAACTCTCACAGTGAGAATATCAAACTCAATAGGAAGAAGCTGGATCAATGCCATAAGCCAACTGAAATGGGGAGTATCATGTTGCTAACTTTGATGTTGCCCTATATGCCCACAATGCTACATGAATCCTTTTATCCCACTTATGTACTGCAAGGTGCATCTTTGCTAGAATTTGTGAACACAAAATTTGTTCATTCCACTTGTCCATTTATGTTTGGCTTGTATGTTGGTGCCTTCCCTGTGCTTAATAGAAAACTTATTGACTAGGGCTTCTACCATATCATTAATGAAGTGGCTTCCTTGATCTCATTACAATTTCTAATGGACACCAAATCGGTGACAATGCGTTCATATATGAACCTTTCCACTTCATCCATGGAAGTTGTTTTCAATGGCCTAGCTTCAACCCACTTGGTTAAATAATCTGTGGCAACTACAATATACTTATTTTGGCATGGGGTAGTTGGAAGTGGACCTACAATGTATATTCCCCACTTTTCAAATGGACCAAGTGGAAGAATAGGGCATAATGGAGCTGATGAAGTCTTACGGTTACCATGTGTTTGAAAAATATCACATGTCTTACAATAATTATAACAATCTCTAAAAAGAGTAGGCTAGTGATAACCTGCATCCAAGATCCTTCTTGTTGTAAGTTTTCTAGAGAAGTGTCCTCCACATGTACCATTATGGAATTATTCTATCAACTCCTTCTCTTGATCACATCCAATTGCCCTCTTGTATTGTCCATTAGGTCCTATTCGAAATAATACTCTATGCAGAATAGAATATGGATGACTGGCTTGAGTAATCTTCCTCTTAGTCTTTGCATTGGCACCATCAGGAAACTTGAATTCATTCAAATAATTCCAAATATCTATGTATTCACTAGGGATTATGTCAAGGGATAACAATGCTACATCTAGGAAATCATCATCATCACAAGATGAACTTAAACACTCAAGGCTCGAGAGAGTGCATCTGCATTGACATGCTTCTTTCTGGCCTATCTATAATATCAAATTCAAATTCTTGTAGCAAAATTATTCATCTTGTTATCCTCCCTGATGGGTTAGGCTTATTTACAATATATTTTAGAGCCTAATGATCTGTTACAACTATAAATTTTTTCCCTAGCAAGTAATTTCTAAACTTCTTTACAACAAAAATGATAGCTAGAGCCTCTTTTTCAGTTACAGTATAATTTACCTCAGCACTGCTCATTTGTCTGCTCCCAAAGTAAACTGGATGATCATTCCCATTTTCATCATTTTGGCTTAGAGTACTTCCTAGTGCTACATCTGAGGCATCAGTATACACAATGAATGGTTTGCTCCAATCTGGATTCTTTAAAACAGGTGAAGACACCAGGGCTTCCTTTAGTTGTTTAAAAGCTTCATGTGCCTTATTTCTTGGTTCATAAGTAACATCCTTCTTCAAGAACTAGGTTAGTGGCTGTGCAATCTTTGAGAAATTCTTGATGAACCTTCTATAGTAACCCACATGGCCTAAAAATGATCTCAACTTACTTCTATTCATAGAAAATGGTAACTCTTTGATTTTTGAAACTTTATCGGGATCAGTACCAATACCATCTCTCGGATACAACATGCCCTAACAAAAAACGCCTTTAAAACATTCAAAGACACACTTTGTAGGGTTTAGTGAGGCTTGTGCTTCATCTAACCTTTGAAATGTTGTCTCCATCTCAGTGCAGTGGTCCATCTTGCTCCCATAGATGTAAAATCATCTAGAAATACTCGATGAAGTTCCCAATGTAGGGTTCAAACACCCTATTCATCAAGGGCTGGAACGTTTGCCGGAGCATTACACAACCCAAAAGGCATAACTCTATAAGAAAACATTCCCCAAGGAGTGGTGAACATGGTTTTCAAATTTGATCTTTCTATGCTATATCCATCACCAAAACTATAACACTCGGCCGCCTACTTCATCCAAGATCTCGATCGAGAATAGAAGAGGGTAATGATCCTTCTTTGTTGCCTTATTGAGCTTCCTATAATCAACAAAAATGATTAGCTTCCCATTCTTTTTTATTGAGATCACAATGGGAGAAACCCATTCTCAATTCTCCACAGAAAATATGAATCTTGCATCAAGCAACTTATCTATTTCTTCTTTTTAGTCTTGGAAAATTAGGATTCATTCTATATGGCATTTACTTTATGGGCTTAGCACCATCTACCACTCAATAGAATGTTCTACCCAACTTACTTAACGGAGTTCCTTGTAATCAAAATTTAATAGGTGTATGTACCTTTGAAAGAGTTGGAGGTAAGATTCCTTCTCACTCTCCATCACAAACATCACCAATCTTTATTTGTTGGAGACGATCATCAATTTCTTCTTGAGATAATTTTATGGGTTGATGAGTTGATGTGACTGGAAGGATATCCATGACCAAAACATCAACCTCACTTTCTTCATCTTTTGTGTCCACTTCACTAGTACTAGAGTAATCGAGAGGATGTCAAATCATTAGTTTCATCACTTGATTCACATGTTTTATCTTATGATTCCGAGGTATCACATTTATCTTCACCCTCTCTCTACCACACCCAAGTGTCATAAAGCCTTCATTCCAATAATTTCTTGCATGAACTCTCCTTAGCCATGGTCTTCCCAACAACATTGGGTAATGCAAAAGCATACCATTTTCTTCACCTAAAATTCTACCACACATACAACACCCATAATAGATATTGCTAGATTTGAAACTACACCTTCGGGTTTAGTTTTTCCCTTATTTAATGACTTTAACATAAGTGTTGAGGGGTGATTAGTTTTTAAACCCAACATATTCATTACAGACTCAGTCATTACATTAACTGCAACACCTCCATCAACTAAGACATCATGAATTGAAATACCATTACATAATACCTCATCTTGTGGAGCGTAGGGATCCACCTCTACCTCCAAAATAGGGACCTCAACCTCCTTCATTCATTGAGCATTGATTCCACTTCACATCTCCCACCTCTTCTCAGAAGACATAGCCAAAATTTGACCTCATGTAATATTTGAAGGCCTTTTGGATAGATCTTCTAAGATGGAGTATGGTCCTTATCCCTGTGAAATCAGAAAATCCTGCACACCCAACTTTTTTCTCCTATGTTTCTTACTAGTTTCTCCTTTCATCTTCTTAGGATCATTTCCATCTTGGTTATCTTTTTCTTTCTTTCTTTTTGTTACAAACACATATACTTCATTATTTATACTCTTATCTACTAAATCAAAAGAATTCACAGTGCTTTTCCTTTATCATTATCTCTTGTACAGATGTAGAAGTTTTATTTGGACAATTATACTTATAATGACCCTTTTATAACAACCATAACATACAACTTCGTAAATATTTCTTTTTGGACCTCTATCTCCTCCCCGAGAACTAAATTCTTTTCCTCAAGAAGATTAATAGTTAATCGACCCATCTACTTGAGCAGATCTTCATACTCGGAGATGTACTAGAGAAAGATTTGTGCTCGCCGAGAGTGGTTGTGGATTCTGGACCAAAGGTGTTGGTGTAGGCTCTACTTTAGCAACAATTTCTTTGGGCTCCTCTTCCATGCTTTCTTCTTGCCTTCTTGCAATCTCCTTTGCTTGTTCAATGGTAGCCTGGGCTGTCATAATTCACTCGTTGTTTGATCTCTCAAGCTTCATCCCAAGAATGAAGTGCTTACAGAGGATATTATCCACACCATTCATCAACCCATCTGCTAATCCTTCCTTCCGGATATGGGCATCGAGCTTCCTCCTTAGCTCTAGAACACGAGCATGATAATCCCTTATCTTCTCCTTCTCTCCTTGGGATAGCTTTGTGATATCGATCATGAGATCTGCATATTTCGTTGTTCACCAAATTCTTCAAGAAAACTTTTAGTTAATAAATCCCATGAGTTTTTCACATTATCACCTAGTGTTTCAAACCACCTAAGGGTTGAACCATCCAAAAAGGTAGGAAAAAATTCAATCCATTGTTCCCTTCTTATAAGGCCATTACAAATACAAGATCGTTTAAACTCTTGAATGAAAGAGGAAGCATCTTCATTAGATTGGGCTGAAAAATAGGAATCTTCCCCATTTTCAAAAGTAACCATAGTGAAATACCAACCCACAAGTACAATCAACAAGACTTATGTGTACAAATAATTGGAATCACTATAATAGAAAATAGAAATGACCACGGTAAACTATGGTAAAACTTGACTTATGCGGTAAAAACTCGACTTTATTATGGTAAACACTATTCACAAGTAAAAGTGAAGTTACTCATGGTAAATACTATTCACATGGTAAAAAGTGAATTTACTGTGGAAAATACTATTCACAGAAAAAAGTGACTTTACCATGGTAACTACTATGCATAGTAAAAACAAGGTTACCCTCCAAATGTTTTCTGACTAAGTGGGAATATCTCTCCAGAAAATCCACCAATGAGGAATGGTCCGCAACGGAACCAAAATGTCATCACCAATCCGCACTATGATAATTCTTTACCTGGGAACTCCTCATGCTATGATTATTTACTAATGCACAACTTTTAGTTTGGTGGATGGAATCTGGAAACACAACAAAAAACATAACACAAGAATACCATAGACTATTTTAAGAAGGAATGGTGATAAATCTGAAATATAAGTGTAAATTATAATATCAACATGAAATTGTTACAATCTCACCCATGAGGTACTTCAAGTGTTACTGACTTCACTTGCCTTCCAACAATAACTATGGGAGAAACTTCACAATTACACCTCTTAATGGATTCTTTAACACACCTTCAAAATGATGGCTTCCTTTACACACTTACTCATATAATATTTCTCACTACTTTCTTCTATGTTAAATGATGGGGTGGCCTCTCTATTTATAGAACTTCTAGGCTTATCCATCTTATCTCTAAGATAGGATAAGAAATCTACTCTAACGAATCATATTCCATACCTTAACTCTTATCTGTACATGTAAGCTTATCTTTTAAGATAAGATAAACCTTATCATTTCACATGGGTTCCACATTTTTAGACTTTTTACAAATAAAATATACAAAATATTTATGACCTCACTCCTTGTCCTTATTACCAATATAATATTTCTAATTCCTAATCATGTAGACCCTACTTCTCTACTTACCCTAACTTTGACATTTTAACATTACGGAGCACTTACGATAAATATTTACTTTTTACCAAAACATTCCTATTGTACTTTTGACTATTACCGTACTATACATTATTGGCGGCATCGTCACAATAAGATCTGCCGTTATCTTATATCGACGCTATTACTAATTATACTTAACAACATCCTATTCTAATACATACATTAATGAAATAGAAATTACGGAGGAAAATTTTAGCATTGACTAAACCTTTCCAATGTCATTGACGGGCCCCCTTGGGATTGGTATAGCTCTCTACCTAGGCATTCCATATCCTCATTTAACTAAGTAGCTCAGGATTTTCTTGACCAATTTTCTATTAACATCATCAAGAAAGTCACCATGACTAACTTGTATGCCACACGCCAATATGAAGATGAATCTATCGCAGACTTTTTCGCTCAATGGCAAAGCTTGATTAACCAACTCACATTCCAATTACCTCAGATAGAGTTAATAGATTTTTTTACCAGGGCTTGTCCTAGACACATCTCACCAAATCTCCAAGTCCAAACCTTTTTCACCTTTGACGAGGAATTCACTATGGCCGGAAGCTAGAAATCCATTCCATTGAAGAGAAGAAGATATAGTTACGTAAAAAAACATTGCATTTAAATCCAACGATACATCTTCTTCTTCCAAACAACAAAATACTTTTTCTAAAACCAAAGGGTCCACCAATGAAGTCATTTTGAAATCTAGCCCATCTCATCCCTCTAACTAGTCAAATCCTTCTTCTAACCTATCCCTATCCAGGACATTTCGGTTTAAGCGGGAGCAATGGAAATATACTCCCATAGGAAAACCCTACCCTATCATTTTGAAAAAACCTTAAAATTCAAAGCTATTACCCTACCACCCATCAAACCACATACCATTTTTGACCCTTCTCACCATGTGCCTACATGGTACAGTTGAAAAACATTAGTGCAATTACCATCAGGTTCGAGGTCATAGTGACGGTAATTATATCATTTCAAAAATATTGTCCAATAAATGTTAGATAAGGGAGATCTCATCTTGGACAATCCTAACACATTGGCTAACCAAATCCTTCACATTTTCAGGAAGCCTTTCCCAAATCATACCCAAACATCCAACCAAACCAATGAATCCTCGGCCAGTGATGGTAATATCCATGAGGTTCATGCCATTTTCAACATCCTACTAGCTTCTTCCACACATTTTCCTCCCACTTCATCTATCGAGGAAATTCTTGCACGAACTCCTTCATCCATGGAGGAGTCCCCTTCATTTTCTCCTCTACCCAAGGAGGAGTCTACCATACATGCCAATATAATTGTCCCACTCACTTCCCTACCTGATGAAAAACCACAATACTTGCTCTCCTACCAATGGAAGAGTCTGTTTTACCCTCTCCTTTATCAAAAGAAGACCCTATCTCATCAACCTTGCCTCCTCCCCAACATATGGGAGACCCATTCGCGAGTGTCGCTTTCGGTTGAAGATAATTCTCCACTGGATTTCAAGGATCCGGTTAATTTTCTCTCATCTCTTTTACCCATAGAGTCATAAGCTAATGACTTCCCTATCTCGAGGCACAGATTGTTTTATGGGAGTCACTATGAAATCAACATTGGGTCCTTCCATCGCCATGCCATTCTCATGTTTGGCGGACCGGAGTTTAGACTATGTTGATAATTCTATGCTTTGGGGATTTTTTGGATTCTGTTCCAACTCAAATGTAGATATCATCTAATGATACTTCTACCATTTACCCTAAAGTGTTTAAGGCAACAAAATTTGTCACACCTGAGGTAGTTGTGGAGACATCTTCCACATCACCTTTACCTACACCTGCACCTCTACCATTACTTCCATAACCACTTGTGCCCAAGCCACTTACTCCTTCACCTGTACCCAAATCTACCCCTACCTTAGGGGTCATGCCGACACCAAGTCTAGTTCATCCTCCTATTAAAATCGATCTAGCTACCACTTCCCAATTTGTCACCAAGACTACTCCCCCACCTAAGAGGAGAACCCAACCTCTCAGATCCCATACACCAGCTTCGCCTACTACTCCTTTTTCACCTTCGCCACTACCATCTATATTAGGTCCGCACCCTTCAACCTTGGTCACGCAACCTCCTATTCAAGGAAGGTCAAAAACATGTCAGCCCACTTCCTCATCACAATTACCTATCTCTCTTGAACTACATACATGACCCCTTCCTTCATCGTTACCTAGGTCCTTTCCACCTCCCATAACAACACCCTTGCCAATGCCCTCATTATTACCTATGCCAATCCCTTCCATATTTCCTCCCACTACCATATTTACCGCACCTCCACTATCACCTTGGTTAACCCGTCCCCTTCCGTCATCTTCCTTCCCTTATTCATTATACCCTCCATCTCGTGCCTTTACCTAAGATGGCTTAACCCAAGTCCATTAATTACACCTCAGCTCACTAATTACACCTTTACCCAAGAAGGTGCAACCAAAAATAAAAACCACCTCATCCACCAAATGAGAGGTCAATATTTCTCAAAACCTATGCTACCATCCAAAATAACTCTCATTTCACATTGTAATCCATTGAAATGATCTTACGCCAACATCTTGGTTAACCTTTTGGAAACCTCTATCATCACATTACTACCACTTAGACCTTATGACCCATTAAAACCTAAACCAGGAGGGTTTGATGATTCTAAATTTTTTACCTACCATCATATGCCAGGGCATGATGTTGAAAATTGTAAGGCTCTTAAGACTATTCTTCTTCACCTATGTCCTCTTGAAGAAAAATTTGATAATGATGATCTTTTAGATGAGGACCCCATTCCACCTTCACCTATCTCCACACAACCTCATTCCACACCTATTCAAAATCTCCATCTCCACCTCCACAACCCTTTTACCCTCCTCCGCAATTTGAGATCAACATGGTCCGCATTAGTGAACTAGCCAAAACCCCACCAAAATGCCAGTGTGCCCAAATTATTTCACAAGAGCATGTTCCTTCACCATTCTATTTCCTTCATGCTATTACACCTTCCATGACACACCTTCTCCCTCTCCCTCTCTTCCTCAGATTAACATGATCCAAGTTGCCACATGCACACGAAAGGAAAAATGAAAAGACAAGATAGATAAACCATCTGCATGGTACCTCTACCTAGCATTCCGTTGGCCCCGCTCAAAATCATAATCCACAGGACTGAAATTTCCTATTTCATACATAATGGATCATCATACCATGCTCAAGCAGCTTCACCAATCACCTCTAAAAATTTCCCTATATAACCTTATCCAAACCTCTAAGTCCCATTGTCAGGACCTCATTGAGATCCTACAATCTATTGAGGTTCTACGTAATGACCCTACACATGTTGCCTCCATTATCACCCCTCACCATGTGTCCTCTCTCACCACTTCACCTCCTCCATCTACCCCCTCTGCTACTCACCAAGTGGTCGCTCTCAGTTTCTCGGATGATGAGATTATACCCCTCCAATCGGATGATCCAGACCCTACCTTGTTCATCTCCATGTATATTGATAATACATGTGTCTGTCATGTTATGATCGATGGGGGCTAGTATCAACATCATTTATTCCCATGCATATCAACAAGATGTACATCCCTTCTAATTATATGCATAGTAACCTAGTTATGCTACATTCATTTAACGATGCCATAACTTCCACCCTCGGAACTATCATTCTCCACATCTACGTGGGCCCCCAGACTATTCTTGAATTATTCTACATATTGGAGGGGAATTCCAATATAATTTGCTACTTTTCCGACCCTAGATTTGTGCCATGGGTTGTGTTCCTTCCACCTTACATCGATGTCTAAAATTTGAACACGAAGGGCACAACTACACCATTCGACTGATCCTTCACCATTTAAAATGTGTAACATGCTCTCTCATGACCTAATGATGTCCTTATACCAGTTAAGGCCTCTACCATAGACACCACTTTCCCATCCACACCACCGACAACACTTCTTTGGTTGCTACCTCATCCACCCCTTCTACCGCTACACCTCCCACAATCACCTCCACTATGCCTATTGTTGTTGCGGATTCTACCACGGGTCCATCAACCAACCCATCTCCAACACTAACAATGGACATTTCTCCTTCCCATGCTTTAGGGATTCTATTATCCCCACCACCCAAATTCCAACTTCAGATCCCTTAGTAGATGTTTTCCAATGCCTTACTTTGGGGAATATCGCCTCTATAACGTAAACACTTTCCTTACTCCTCAAGAGTATGGAAGCCTCCATCAACATCCACATTACAACCAACGGGTAGGTGAGGCATTTTCATATGGTCTCGCCTCATCTTCTTACTAATTTGACATATGGGGGACTCGATGCTCCTTCACATACACTGAACCACTTACCCAAACTCGTCCATTTTCATCTGATTTTTGGTACCTAACTAATCGTCACTTTTCCCACACATTCCTCCATTGCTGCATATGGAAAGGTTTTGGGTTTGGTCTATATGAACATGAATGTCTGCTGTCATTTCTTACACTACCCTGTAAATACAAATATTGTCGTGGTATGGGATTTTGGAAGATTCCTCTTCCAAGAAAGCCTGTGTCATCCTCATAGAGGAAGATACACCTTCTCCACCTCATTTACCTATGCCACCAACTTCACCTATGGAGTCTATGGATCCAAAATCCATTCCTCCAAAAAAAAAAATCATAAAAACCATTTCCTTGGGACCTCTAACCTATCAACATGATGGTGAGGCACTTGCTTCTATTCCTTTCCTTTATCCTAACATGGTCAATGAATATATTTCTTTGATAAATGTCGTTCAATGTCAAGATGATGATTCCATTCTCACTTATTTAGGTGTGGAGGACTCTTAAATCTATTGGTCATTAACATCTGAGACACAAACCATGTTGAATGAATCGACCATAAAGATCAAAATTCACACTCAGGATGACCCTCACATTCTAAAGATAGGCCAATATTTTGATTCCACTGAGTAGGAAGCATTTATTTCTTTCCTCTGAGACTATAACAATGCTTTCATATGGTCTTATTCTGATATGCCCGAGTATTAACCCCACTATTGTGGTTCATAATATCGTAACTATTCTTGACACCAAACACGTAAAACATAAATCGTAAAAAATGTATCCACGCATTGCCCTTCTTGTAAAATAATTTCAACACCTTTTCTTTATTTCTTTTTATTATACCCATTGATTATCCCCAATGGATTTCCAGCATTGTTCATGTCACTAAAGCTGCATATGCATAGATTTCTTTGACCTCAACCTAACATGCCCTAAAGATGATTTTACTCTAACAAGTATTGACCAACTCATTGATCTCACTTCTGGTCATGAGATGCTATCACTCCTGGAAGGTTTCTTGAGTCACAACCAAATATTACTTGCACCATAAGATCAACACAAAACTACCTTTATCACCCATGGGGAACCTTCTATTATTATGTTATGCCTTTCGGCCTTAAGAATGTTGGTGCTACCTACCAGCGGGCTATGACCTATATCTTCCATGACATAATGCATAACATATTGGAAGATTATGTAGATGACCTTCTTGCTAAATCTAAACATTGGGCTAACCACCTCATGGTCCTTAAATTCATCTTTGACCATCTACTCAAATATTGCATTCGTCTTCAACCAAAGAAGTGCATTTTCACTATTCTCTCGAGGTAAGCTCCTTGGTTTCATCATATCTTTACATGGCATTGAGGTTGACCCTACTAAAATCAAGGCAATTCTTGAGATGCCTCCACCTACTAACCTGCACCAACTTCATAGTTTGCAAGGAAATTTGTAATCTATTCGCCATTTTATTTCCCAACTCTCTGACCATTTTCAACCTTTTCATCACCTCCTTAAAAAGATGTTTTCTTCAAATGGGATGATGAATGCCATAAAGGTTTTGAAGGATTAAACGGATACATCCTTAGACCACTTGTGCTCATGTCTCCTAAGGATGACACCCCCTTTTCCTCTATATTTTTACTGAGACCATTCATTGGGGGTCATGCTTGCTCATCGTGACGAACAACATAGAGAGAAAGTGGTTTATTATATAAGTCGTACACTTCTAGACTATGAGACTAGATACACTCATGCCAAAAATATATTCCTATCCTTAGTATTTATTGCTATAAAACTTCTTCATTATCTACTTAACCATAAAACTTGCATCATCACTAACACTCGAGCCCCTTGCATTATATGTGTGCTAAACCCTACCAACATCAATGTGCAACGCATTGGCTCAAGATCCTTGTAGAACGCGATCTCGAATTTATCCACCAAAAATCAGTCAAAGGACAAACCATTGTTGACCAACTTGCAGATGCACCTCTTTCGAAACCAATCTTCAAACTTTGATTTTCTATATGAATCCATCGCTACCTCTCCTTGACGATACATCTTATCAAATGACCTTATTCTTCAATGGTTCCAAATGTCAGTGTGCGAGTGGTGTAGGAGTCATCCTCATTCCTCTAGATGGTGAGCCTATGCCCTTATCTTTCAAACTAGATTTTTATTGCACTAATAACATCGCTGAATATGAAGCACTCGTATTGGGTCTTCAAACCACCATATCCTTAAAAGTTAAATCCATTAATATTTTTGGTGATTCCCAACTGGTGGTCAACCAAGTTAATGGTCTATACCAGTTTTGTAATGAGATACTTCAAAATTATAAACATCATGTCAACATTCTCTTGACTACCTTTAACCAATATGAAATTTGCACCACCCCACGTTCCATAAATAAATTCACATATACCATGGCATATCTCGCTTCTCAAATACCCACTTCACCCTCATACTCGAATATATTTGTCACAATACAAAGATTGTGATCACCATATTATCTATTCCTAGATGTTTTTTTTTTTGGAGAAATAGAAATTTGATGGCATCCTCTTACGTTTCCTCACCAGTTCTGAAATACCATATACTATCAAAGAGGTTCACGATGGAATTTGTGGGGGTCACTTCAGTGGTTTAGCTGTTGCTAAGTGCATCCTTCACTTGGGTTATTACTGGCCAACCTTAAACCATGATTGTTGTGACTATGTTAAGCATTGTGTGAAGTGTTAGCAACATGCTAATCTTCACCATACCCCTAGTCATGCATTACAAAAGTTACATGAGACATCGACATTTCTCTCAATGGGGTCTAGATCTCATTGGCAAAATTAACCCTCATTCTTCTCAACATCATCAATGGATTATTACCACTACTGAATATTACACTAAATGGGTGGAAGTTGTACCTCTTATTTCTACCAAGGCTGAGAAAATATGTGAATTCATTAACCATCACATCATTTGTCACTTTGGTGTTCCTCACCAACTTATCACTGATAATGGTAAACAATTCAAAAACAAAACCCTACGGAAACTTTGTGACACTTTTGGCATTCAACTTAGTTTCTCTTCACCTTACTACCCCCAAATGAATGGTCAAGCTAAATCAACCAACAAAACCTTTAATAAAATCTTTCAGAAAGTGGTCGATGATACTAGCAAGGATTGGCATACACACATTCCTTTCGCCTTATGGGCTTACCACACTAGTATTCACACCTCAACTATTGCCACACCCTTTCTTTGGTTTACAGTGTAGAGGCTATTTTACCTCTCGAAGTCCAAATTCCATCTCTTCGTATCTCACTCAAAGATATGCTCACCGATGATGATTTTCACCAAGACTGTTTGGCACAACTTGAGTTACTAGATGAGTGTCATTTAACCGCTCTTGATCACCTTCAAATCTACCAAAAATGTATCAAACGTGCCTATGAAAAAAAATTCCAAGAACGAACCTTCAAGGTTGGTGACCTCGTCCTAAAATAAAATCAACATGTAACAAAAGTGGAGAAAATTAAACGAGGAAAATTTGCTCTAATTGGCTTGGACCATATATCATCACTCATGCATATGGATCAGGTGCTTATCATTTGTCTTCCCTCGAAGGCCAACCCAAACCTGATCCCCTCAATGCTTTGCATCTTCGACCATTCTATTTTTGAATCAAGTACTATATCACCTTTTTCTATTACAAAATCATCCCTTGAGTACCCATTCCTTTCATCTCCCCATTTTTGAGGACCAATGACTAAACAAGAATTGTGTAAATCACCGTCAACTTTCAAGCGTTATCATAAACATGAGTACTAAAAATCTACTTATGACATGATTCTCATGGATAATTTTATTTCTTTTTAGGATAGAATCCCATGTTCTTTCGTCACTTAAAACCTCTTTTGCATAGATAACCTTTTGCATGTTACGATTTTGTCATTAAAAAAGAAGCCTATAATCCTCTATAGTCTCGTCCATGACTTAAAAGCCCAAATAATTTCAAAAGTAAAATGGGATTCAACTCCTTGAGTCAAAATTCTTGTAAATAGATGATTCCCTCAAAAAGGAAATCTACCTCTCTATCTAGCTGTTATAAATAGATTGTTCCCTTGAAGGACAACTATAAAGTTAGACCTATTATACATAGTCTATCAAAAAAGAAGACTATTTCTAAACAAATAAAAATAAAAATACTTGGAAGCTTCCTACATTAATCATCTTCACAAAGACCTCAATGAATCATTCTATTTATCCCACATAGACTTCCCACATCTATCAATCTATAAAAATCAAAAGCAAAAGCAAAAAGACACATACAAATTTTTCATCATGGACTTTCCTACTATAGTTTTTGGTATCTTGCAGAAGATGCATGTTGTCTCATAACAAGGTTATGCTACAACAAACCACTTCACCTTACCATATTTTCTTTCGAATCTCCTACCAACTTAAGGGACGTGTTGCAAATACAACATTTCTTGATCATGTAACTTCATTCACCCTTATAAAGTTTAAGCATGCAACACCTTTAGGGTATTATATTCATAAGCTGATCTTTTGGTGTAATAGATTCATAATGGTCCTTACCAATTAGGTGGAACCCCACCCCTTTTACCGTTCACCTCTTTTTCTAATTATTGATTCTGCTACACATGACTAGACCTTTGACACCTAAACTCAATCATACCTATTCAACCTAGACTCCATCATGCCTAAATGACCTACACTCAATCATACCTATTTAACCTAGAATCCATCATGCCTAAATGACCTACACTCAACCATGTGTATTCAACCTTGACTCAACCATACCCAAGTGACCTAGAATCAATCACACCTAAAACCTACCAACCCATTCATCTACCTCACTATATTCTTCCCTAGCTTAAGGAGAACTACATCGGCTTGAGGCCCTTTTCATCGAGGCTATGTAGGAAAACTCCGAGGGCAGGGGGCCCTTGGAGGTTAGCTTAGCCATATTTCTACCTTTTTCTATCCCTTCCCCTTCTACACCTTTACCCCTAACCATTTTCCCCTTTTTTATGATCACATTCTACCCTAGTTAGTTTCCATTCACACAAAAACTTGGAAATTAATATATCACAACAAACATGCATTATTTCATCACACTTACCATTTTATCACCATATCCATATTCTACCTAACTCATTTCACATTTTCCATGATATCAAATATTTGGAAGATTAAACCATACATACATATACATCATCATTTATTTTCCATAATACCAATAACTTGGAAATTAAATCAAACACAAAAACCATACTCAACCATGCCTACATGACCTCGACTCAACCATGCCTAGATGGCCTCAACTCAACCATGCCTACATGACCTCAACTCAACCATGCCTATGTGACCTCGACTCAACCATGCCTATACCTGACTCAACCATGCCTATATGACCTCGACTCCACCATACCTATATGACCTTGACTCGACCATACCTATATGAAATTGACTCCACCATGCTTATACCCGACTCCACCATGCTTATACTAGACTCCACCATGCCTATATCTACCTCAACCATGCCTATACCTAACTCCATCATGCATATATGACCTCGAATCAATCATGCCTAACTCACCTAGTTTCCATGATACACAATAACAATGGAAATTAAAGCAAGTACATCATCCATCTAGTAAACATCATTAACTATATAATGAGAGTGTATGTGTATCAATACATATATACACAAATATAAATAAGTATAAATATCTCAAAACTCTCATGTAAAATCTCACATCTTCGGCACATAGGCCAATAAATGTATCAAAAATAAAAATACTAGTACAATATCACATACAATGACCAATTAGCGCCACCTAATGCCCTCCTCTACAGTCTCACATGTCTCCTCCTCATCCTCACCAATCAAGCACCCTTCCATCATCTCACCACCCTCTACTGGTCCTTACCTATCCTCCTCCTTGCCCTTTATGGGGCCTAGTATCAGGAACTCATAACCTAACCACGGCCCTGTCTCTAGGGCCGACAACCCTGTGTACTACCGGGCGTGAGTCTTGGATCTAGTCACGGTCACTTTCCAGGCTGCTGCAGGCTCAATGCTCGGCATATGAAGGCACATTAATCCCTACGGTGGCTAGATGGTCCTAATAATAATGATCCTCATTTAGGGAATCCTTGAACATTGCCATAGATATAATTTGTGGTGGTGCCATCGTGGCCGATGCCCCTTGTGTAAACTCGACCCAACTACCAATGTACCCTATTTTAGTGCGCAGGTGCATGTATTATGGGACCCCGTCCCTTGTGTCTGTGGTGGACACTTGAATAACCCGGGCCTATAAGGTTGCAACCTATGCAAGTGTTGTTGCCAAACATCCCCGTAATCAAGCCGCTTGTTCTGTAAGGCAATTACCTACCCTCCATCCCCATCTCCACCCTATGTGGGAGCTCTTGTCTTTGCACTAGGCTGCGGGTACATCACTTGTGCTCGTAAGGTGGTCACCTATGTCTGTGCCCCTGTTAGTTGTCCCTGCTGACCCCTGTAATTTACACTTGTAGGGAAGCCACCTTCCCCTACAATGTATCCCTCTATAGTATGTGATGCTAAATCGGGTTACCCCCGATCTTAGTAGTGCCACCGTAGTTGTGCCACCCTGACTTCCTATATGCATCGATAACACCTGCGTCATCAACTGGCATCGATCTTGTACCTTCTCCTCTTACCCTATGGGATCACTGCACATGGTGGAGACATGGGTCTTTCCATGTCATCTCTATAGAATTGTGGGAAGGGTAGGGCTACGTCCTATCGTAGTCCAAGCGCCATCTAAACCTATCCATAGGTATCATCTCGTGCTCACTTACACGCCGCCCTATATCTACCTCAATAATTGTAGCACCTGAAACTACTAAGCCATGCCTCTATATGATGGATAAAAAACATATGGCCACCGCATGATATCCACTACTAATAGCCCCTCCAACAGCCTCCTATAGTATGACACATCATATGTGGCCTGAGCCACCCTCGGCTATCCCCCAATCGGTACCCATCTCCTGAAAACCATTACTGTACAAACCAACCTTGAACCAATCCTATCATGGTAAACCAGCAATAGATACACACACACAATGTGCTCATATGCCAAGCAATGTAACAAATATGTACAACACATACCAAATCTCCTATACCTACCATAGGTCGATAGCTCTCCTATCTGGTGAACTAGAAAATTTGGTGCCCAAGTGAAGCATATCCACTCCTCAATCATGTCCTGTATCACCCCCATTAGTGCTCGTGGAAATATCCCACCCTTAGAATTTGGAAGAGAAAAACATCCCACTGCCACCATCATCTTAACAGATCACCTAGTCTCTTGTGGATAGGCCACATACATATCTCCATAACTTAGATTCGAACTTTGATAGCTCAACAAGCCCATCACCTCACCAAATAGTGCCACTATTGGCTCCACCGACACCTTAGTTGAAATTTAATACACTAGATACCCAACAATAGGAAGCCATAGAATCCTATACACATCCTCCAATGTGATGGTCATCTCTCTAGTCGGTAAATGAAAGGTATTGGTCGTGGAGTCCCATCTATCGATGAGAGTGACCATCAAGCTATGATCTTGACCTATACACCTATAACTTTGATGGAACCGAGCCCCATCATCGTTATGTGCTCCCACTCCTCGAGTTTTCATACTATGTCGCATCTATACCAATAGAGGTGGCACTCGATCCCTCATAGTCACTGATCTCTCACCTACATCATCCAAAAAAACACTATCAGTCGCATGACCCTCTCAAATTACCTATTACCCAAATCACAAATTAACCTTGTACTTAGTTATTTTGTGCCAAACGATACCTAAACACATCAATCATACCTACCCCTCAACTAGTTTCCAATACCTACCCTTTTACCTAATTTCCTACATTCCTACTATCTCCATCATCATACTTACACAATATCCTAGATCATTTCACCTACATACCTATCACACACTAGAAAGAATGTGCTTTACCCTCTTCCACCTATATTATTCTTCACCTACCCCTACCTCGCCTGTTTGACTTTCCCACCTTGCATGTCTTTCACCCAATCACTTTTAATAGTGACCAACATTAGTCGCCTTGACCATAATCGGTCATCTTGACCGGTGATGGTCACCCAAACATGACGATCTTGGCCAAAACCAATCGACACCGGTCAACCAATGACCGGCGTCACCACTTTGTTGTGGAAACGAAACCAAAACCTTGTGACCCATTGTTAAAAATCAACCAAAAACAACCTAAAAACCTACACCAACCCACCCAAATCTACCCTACATTCATTCCCAAGCCTACTTAAGCTACATTTGCCCCTTCCCACCCCCCTGTTTCACCCCTTTTTACCCACAATTTCAAAATACAATTCCCACCCAAATTTCACCCACATTAAACAATTCTTTTCAATCAAATGTAGGCTTAGGATTGTCTCCTACCTCTACTCAGCACTGAATTTATGGTGGCACCTCTATTCGTTGTGCAGGTGGTCCAACTATTCCATATCCTACCTTTGTCATGCCAAAATATGCTCCTCACATCACAACCAATCAAATCCCTCCAATCAATCTCGTGGACCCACCTATTGAATACCAATCACCTTCCAGTGGCTCGCCAACTTAGCTAGACACCTTGTACCATTTCTTTCCAACCTTACACTTCCTCTCTGTCATTTTCCACAAAAGGAAAATAAATAATGAATCTATGTACTCTCAATATTGATTACTGGATTACCCTAGCCTAAATCGCTTAACTCGTACTGTACATAGATTCATGTTATTTACTTGGATTACCTGTACCTTTCCTTAATTACATTTAGGGACATGTTATTTACCTAGATACCTCAACCTTACCTATGCCCTACCCTACATACCCTATCCCTGCTTTTTGTAGCATTCAAATTTGTGTACTCTCAATAACTTGAGATGTTCATACCCATTTTGTTCAACCTAATGACCTTACCTTGCCTAATTTCATGATGTTTATCCCTACCATACCTTTGGTTCCTCGAACAACACCTATACCCGTTCCTACACCTTTCCTAGTTGTACTTGGGACCATATCATATACCTTGGATACCTAAACCACTTCAACCTCATCTGGATAAACCTCTGCGGACCTTTAACAAAGTAAAGTTTACACGCTCTTCTACCCAGTGCTGTATCGTATCGTAATCTATACATGTGTGTGTGTGTGTTCGATTACCATTACCCATTCCCAAACCGACAATACCCTTACCCATTGACCCTCACTTTCATCAATAACCTATTTATAAACCAACTCACTAACTACATCTCCTTCCTCATCTATTCTTGGTTTGAGGGCATCACCTCCATCCCTACTTAGGGGCAATCTAACCTCTACTTATACCGGGACACCAACTTCCTATTTTTTTACGTATGTCGCTTACAAATACAAAGCTAAATGACAAAAGGGGAAAATATAGACACCAAATTTGGGTCACACTCCCCTTGGTCCCTTTCAATTAATTAAGCACACCATGGCCCCATTACTAATTATTATTAATATATTCACCTTCACATTATTAATTAATTTAATTATTTTAATTAAATTAATTCCACCCTCACACCTCCACCTCACCATGACACCTCACCTTGGACCCATTCTAGGGGCATTTAACTCATAGTGTCTGATTCATCACCCTCAACACTGAGTTATAACTCCTAGTGTTGAGTCACTAACTTGACCTAACTAACTAAGACTTCTTCCTAAACCTAACTAGACCTCTCCTAAGTTCTTCTTGCCTTCTCTCATGTGAACTCCACTTTCCTAAGTGGACTCAATGAGAAAAGCATGCCAAATCTAGGAAGATCTGCCTATTTTTGGTAAACCTAGACTTATCTCGCCTTAACCGACGTCGGTTATTCCTCGATCGGTGCTTGGTCACCTAACCACCATCGGTTCCTTTATATACAACTTTACAACCTTTTACTTGGGTTGGTCATTATCATTTTGGGAGTTCTATTGCATTCAAGCATGAATCAAAAGCCTCTCAACATCCAGAAAAACACGAAATACTCAACCACATGCCCAAGAAAACATCTGACTCTCATTCCAGGGAATTTGAATGCTCATGGGAACACTCTAGAATCTTTGCTGCGACACTAAACCCAGAAAATCTTCACGGATCAACTATCGTCCTCCTTCACCTACCATATCTGTAAATGCAAGTAAGTATACGTGATTTTAATCATATTGTGCTTGCTTAAAGTATAGATTATTTACCTCCTTCATTATAGTTTATTTCTTCATGTATTCATTTATCTCCAACTTCTCACCAATCCACCAATCCAACCACCTATGGACTTTTTTCCCTCTGTGACTTCCCCCTAAGTATTCTTGAGTCTTCTTGGTAATATTACGAACCTAACCACTTCCTTTTCACTCTCTGCGCAATCACAGAGAAGCTCAAAAACCATTTTTATTAAGTTATTGCCAATTGCCCCTACCAACATCAGTCACCTAACCATTGTCGGTTTCACCTCTTTACCGACATCGGTCACTAGACTAATATTGGTCATTGTGTCTTTTTCTTAACCTTCACCAAACAACCCATAACATAACCAAACTCCACCCAGACCTTACCTAACACCTCTATGACCTTTCCCAACCTAGAACAATACCTTTCCTAATGCTAGATTAGTTTGTATTTCAATACTCTTCTTAATCTAGTGTGTTGATAACATTTTGAGACACCTAAATCAAAGTGTTAGCAATAGGACCTCTATTTCTCACATTTATTTTCATTAATTTGATAAAAATAGTGGATTGACACCATCTAGGAAGTGTCACACTTCCCAGAACTAGAAATCGCTAGGTAGTCCACTGTCATTTGCTATTTAATATCATTTGGTGGTCTTGTTGTGTTTCTTATACAAGTCATTCCTCCTAGCCAAAGGGAAGCTCTCACATTCATTCTAATCAAATTCTACAACGCGTGCATACTGTCTACATAATCATAGGTATTCCTCCTTGACCATTACCTTATATGTTTTATCACATACTTTGAGGTGAAACAATGTGAATGGAGTAGGTGAACCCCCACCTGTGAAGGAACATGGACATCCTCAATGGACTTACAGACCCGTCATTTCGACAAAAAAAATACAAGCACTTTATTTTAGATCCGTAGGATTTGACCACAATGAAACAAAATTTACGTTGCAAACTTTATAAGTAATAGGATAGTTGCAACAATTTAAATAAACAATTATGCGTCGCACTATGCTTGCAGACGTAGCTCCACCTATTATGCGTCCCTTTCATCAATACCATTATGTGGTAAATCAGTCCTACACGTTGGATAGATCTGCAACTCTAGTATCTCCTCATTCTATTTTCATACAAATTGATTATCTCTCTTTACTTGCTTTGTGATGGTTTAAAATGTCTTTGATGGAGGAAATGGGACTTCTACTTGCCTATATTTTTGTTTTTTGTATGCAAAAGGAGAGAAGGAAGACTAAGGATAATGAGGTGATTCATTTGTACATATATGGATTTTCTTTTTACTTCGAGAATCTAGGAAAACATTTACTCCATTTCACACTTTTAGGAAGCTGCCAAAACTAAAAAGTTGGCTTTCATTGTGAACCACCGTTCAAACCCTAAACAACGAAATACCTTTCCACCTTCACAAACCTCTAGTATTTTTACTAGACAAGTTCTTGTAACCTTCGGTTTGGGGAAAAAAATCTCCTTGATAGTCCTGGAAAAGGCATTTTTGTATGCCTTCGATCACATGGTTTGACTAGGTCAAATTGGACCAATTATGACCAGGTGGCTCGAAAAACTTTTCTCCATTTGAAAAAGTATGTCAACTCTTATTTACGACAACTCTAGTGAATTCCCACTATATAGGGAAACTTGTAGGAAAATTCTCATCATGCATTTGTCCATCGAATGTTAGTTTTGGACGTTATTTTTTAGCATCGACCTAACTTTTGATTGGTTGTAACTAGGCCAATTATGACCGATGGCCTTGAAAAACCGCCACCAAACGTAAATCCTTTTCCATTTTTGAATTCTACCAATTCCTATGAATTCTTGGTGTATAGGAGCATACGTAGAAACTTACCTGTTGTGTGTTTTCTCATCAAAAGACAACATTTGAAAGTGTTTTGTTAGCCTCCGAGCCTAAATTGAATGTTTTTGTAACTAGCAGAAAGACGTAAAAGTAAATTTGTAGGACCCTCGTTGGGTTACCAAACCAATGTGGAAACTTTTTGACACTTGTAAATAACTATTTGAAACTCTATCATATGACTTGTGTGAAATTGAACTTTTGGCAAAATAGTGTTTCTCTCTCTTCCCTATCTCTTTCTCTCTCCTTGGTTACGAAATAAAGTGAAATGAAATGAAATGAATACATGTCTCTAACCATCTCCTTTCGAATGTAAATTATTATTATTATTTTTGTAAATGGGAAACTAAAATCATTAATTATGCTAGATCTAGGTGGATGTCATGCCAAGCGATTTATTGTTGATTTCATGCTCACATGGTTTTGTAGGATGAAAGTAAGATGAAAAAATACGTGGTGTAATTTATTGTTTATTATTGTAATTTATATCGGTCATTGAAAAATGTATATATGTATAATGTATTGTCATGTTACGAAAATTTTGTGTTTGAAATTTGGTAATATGTATGAGATGCTAGTTTTAGGGATGCCTTGGGAAATGTCCATTTAATCATAGGTGCAATTTTGATTAAGATTTACGTAGGGTAAAAATGTTGGATATATATGTGTGTGTGTGTGTGTGTGTGTGTGTGTGTGTGTGTGTGTGTGTGTGTGTGTGTGTGTGTGTGTGTGTGTGTGTGTGTGTGTGTGTGTGTGTGTGTGTGTGTGTGTGTGTGTGTGTGTGTGTGTGTGTGTTAAATGAATTTGAATTTAATATCTTATAGTGCATTTCCAGTGTGCAATAGATGATTAATTAATTTGTGAGTCATGTTCGTACCTAGAAAATGTAATAAAGAAATCTAAACCATAGTCAACCCTTGTTCAAAATTCATGCATAACTAACCTTCATGTGTTATCCTTTATAACATAGAAAAATTGATGCCTTAAAATGAACTTAAACCTGTATACTCAATGGAACTTTGTACCTTAACTAAATAAGATCCCTAGTTTGAGTTATCGCCATAGCTTGTATGTTTACCAACATCATCGTGAACCCGTCAGTTAAGAATGACATGGTCAAACATTATCTAGAGTAAGTGGTTACCTTCCAGGATTGGTTATCATGTGTGAAGTAAGGAGAATGTGTTCTCTTCAGGTCTAACTTATGTGTTAGGTGAAAAAGATCTCCAATTACTCTTGAATGTCTCCTTTAGCAGTTGGGATTAGTAATGAAGTTAATATTTAACACTTGGTGTACCCTCCCTCTCATTCTAGCCAAATTAGTTTTTAAAACGATATCATCCTAAGAGATAACTAATCCTCACAACTAAAATTTCTGGTACTACACCTAAGAAATGTATTCAATAGATCATTTCTATAACTTAAGAGTCATTTTTTGAAGAAACGACTATGTGGTATAACCTTACCATATATGGAGTAAGTAAGACTAACAATTCCTCATTATCCTATTAGACTACCAAGTCTTACGAAGTTAGATCTAGAAATTGCCTTTATCATCGAATGAATTGCTTATGGGACCCATATGACACAAACGGAGCTAGTGAAATAGTTGTACAATGACTTAAACGCTTGTTAATGATCTCTTTACTTCCTCACAACTAAATGTGTTACCTTGGTCTTTTACGGAGGATTTATAGGGTAAATATGTAATCACGCCTTAATCGATCTACAATAGGGCATAGAGCCCTGAGTGTAAATTAGAATTAAACCAAACCTCACTTGATTATGAAGTTAACTTGTGGATAGAAAATTATAAGTAACTCTTTGTAAATGAAATTGATTTAAAATATGTTGACTTAAGAAAACCAAGAAACTAAAATTTTGATCTCGTAATCCCTTGTTATGCCCTTTTATGACATTAAAAATATAAGAAATTTCACATGTGGAATCACAAAATGTGGAAACAAGAGATCTTACCTTGAAAAAAATCAATTTTGGTTCGTGTGTAGTCATAATGCTTCCAAGCATGTACTTCTTTAAGATGTTAGACAAGTAATTTTGTAACTCGTTATAAAGTGACTTCAATAAGAGACCTAAGAAACAAGGTAAACGAGATAAGAAAAAAATAAGAGTATATGTGATAATGGTTTAGGAACAAATTTTCACTTGAAGTCCTTATGGTTGATTTAAGCATTGACTTTTGTTAGGATGGTTACAAATTATTCCTAGTGGGACTAGGCATTTGAGTCAATATAGAGTCCACTAAAAATATAAATTATGATGTGAAAATGCTAAATTGACTCAAACTAAATTTGGAACTAAAAAAATTATAGTTTGAGAAAAACGTACTTCTAATGGAAGGAAGTTTATAGGAAAGGGTAACTTAAGCCTTCACCTTTTCGAGTCGTATTATTTTCCCTCGACATCTTTTAGGTTGGTTCCTGCATAATGAGGGTAAAATTAAGCATCAACTAAAAATATTTTGAGAAATAAATATTTAACATAAGAATGAGTGATTTGTGAGACTCATCATTGCTTAAACTTGACTTTAATTAACAAATGATGTATGGATAATTAATGGGATTTATTAAAGGAAATAATCATGCATTCTCCTTTAAAGTCCATTTCCTATAAAGAAAAGTAATTGAAGATGTAAGTTAGGAAATTTTAAACCTTATGTGTTTAATTCTCTTGAAAACTATAAGGTCATACAATGGAAACCTACATTTAATGAAGATGTAAACTATAAAAATTAGGTCATGTCGTGGAGTATGCTTACCCGACTTTTCTTACTGTAATTGGGTCATTGTCTTGGTTTATGTCGTTTGAGTATGACATTGATGGGTACCCTATGTTATCCTATTGTATAAGTGGGTTCATGTTTATGTAAGTTTCTTATGCATTGTTGTGTTTCGCTACTTGGAACACTTGTGGTGTTGTGTAGTGAGAAATGTAAGTCAAAAAAAAATTTGGTATTTTTATTGTTGTATTTGTGTGTGTAAAATGTGGGTGTTACACTTTGTATCAAAGCAAAGGTTCATGCTCTTGAACCTCTAGGATGGATTGGAGTTGTGATGATTTATGCATGGTGGTGGTGGAGATGGGAAGAGTAATATGATATATGTTGTGATGTGACCAGTGTTGTAATTTTGATATTATGAATGCACATGTTGTGCATGTCACTTAGTGCATATTTGTTATCATGTTGATGTGCTTGTGATGAGAGTATTCACTCTCCTTTTTGTGGACTCAATGAGGAGTTCACGTGTGATGTACCGCCTTGTTGTGTGTGAAAATAATGTTATTGTGGATTACAGAGTGTTGGAGTGTTTTGTTATTATGTGATATGAAGGTGTGTTGATGTATTGTATGACAAATATTTCGCATCGTGAATTGGATTATATCGTGATGTCGCCACCGTGTTGTGATGAATTTTGTATGTCACCACGTTGTATTAAAATTGAATAAATGTTGTAATGTTATTCATTGTGTTCATCATATCTATCATTCATGTAATATATTATGGTTCATGTCGTGAATTAGTGGCATATGGTGATTGTATGACCCCTATTATATTGTACTTTCATGTTGGGTGCATTATGTGGAAACGTGATGTATTATAACCCGTGAAAGTAATGATTCTATTATACCCTATATATACCATGCGTAAGATGCTATGGTTAATTTGTGTGAATCACCATTGTGTTAGTGATGTAGTTATGTGTATGTTGTGAATACCCTAAGGGGAGAAACTGCCAAGAGTGTATGTGTGGATAGAGGAGGTGTGGACCGAGGTTTTCATAATCTTGAGCTGAGTACGAGTGAGGAAGTGGAATCTTATATAGATTGAAAACCCACTTCTATTTGTTTAGTATACTTTGAGCTTGCTTAGTATATTATGGGTGTGCACCACCTTAGGCTAAACTTATGCAAACTAACATCCCCTCTCTTTCCTATTGGGTTGTCCATCGAACAATCCTATGTGATTTTGACTATGTTGAGCCTTGTGGGAGTATGGAGGGATGATTCAAGCAGTGATGATGATAGTTACATTATTTGGTATACTCATTTTGGTTACTGTATATTTTTAAGAGCTGAGGCTCAATATTTGAGTTCTAACAACTCAATGAGTACCCCTTTGGTGGGCGTAAAAGGCCACATAGTGATTATAATGTGTTATTTCTATATATACATATTTCATTCATAAATTGATTATTATCTCTTTTCTTGTCAGAACTAGTAGTTTCTTGATCGACGTGTTCTTATATTTTGGGCATTTTATTTGGTTGTTGCACTAACATGTGGATTTTTACTAACTATGGCTATTTAGCCATTTGTTTTCTTAGTTTTAAATTTTTGTTTCAAGTTTAATTTTTTTATATAGCCTAGCCTAAGGCTTGGGATTTTTTCCACTTGGCATTTAAAATGGATTTTTATGTTGGTTCTAATGTCGTAATGTGTGGAATAGGGTAATGGATGCATCATTGAGTGGTTAAACCTATGGACCCACTTTGTTGTATGGGGTATGCTCAAGGAGTTACGGATAACTAGCGGTTTATTGAACCATGAGTTATTATGTCACTTAGGCTAGGGTCGCTCGAATCTATGTGCCTAGGGCCATAGGGGTGATCGACCTCTTTGAGGAGGCATAAGAGACTTGGGTGAGACATAATCTATACTTGTGTGTAATTAGTGCACTTGGAGTTTTATTTTTATGTTTATGATGCTTTGGGAGGCATATGTAGTTGTTGGTGATGCTTTGGGAGGTATATGAATTTTTTTGTGATGTTTTGGGAGGTGTATGGTGTTGGTGTTATGATTTATGTGTACTCTTGTGAGTCCGGTTGTGTTTTGTGATGTTGAGGATTGATGCTCCTCATTTTTGGTATGATGTTGTTTCCATCTTGACCCTATATAACTATAGTTATGGTTTTGAGTTGTGTGAAACTATTTGTATGTGTACATGTTGGGAATTCCATGTTTTTATAGTATGCTTATGTTACGAGTACCTTTTTGTCATAAAAATGTGTAAAAATTCTTTGTTGTAATGGCTATGTATGTTTTTTCCATGGTTTGGTTGAGTTATTGTGATGTGATATAGTTGTGAGGTTACATATCATGATGTCTTGTGAACCATTAGTGTTGTGTGTGACCCTAATGTGGTTATGTTATGTCAATCCTATTCAAGGCGTCCACGAGAATAAGACATCTAAAATCTTAAACAATGAAATACTAAGAGTTGAGATTAATAAATACTTTAAAGGAAAAGAATAAGTAATAAAGTAAAAGAGAATTGCCAATCTTCACAGAACATTAAAATTTAAGATATTGCCAAAATTAGTTGTTTCCTTGTGGTCACTTTGTATCAACGAGTTGTTTTGTTAGTGACATGTGTCATTATTGAATTTCTTTCTTACGTATTCCTCAAGCATCGGTGTTGTGTCGCATTGAGGATGATGCTCTTTAAAGGGGAGGGAAATGTAGTGCCTACCATATTTAAAAACAATAATAAAAAAAAGGAAAAGAAAAGTTGGACCGAATTGTTTTGAGTGGTATTAGGTAAGAGGTAATTTATTTGATAGAGACGTGAATGGAGTAGGTGACCCCCATGTGAAGGCACATGGGCATCCTCAATGGACTGCAGACCCATCATTTCTTGGAAGAAAATAATACAAGTACTTTATTTGAGATCCGTAGGCTTTGACCACGGTGAAACCAAGTTTACATTACAAACTTTAGCAAGTAATTGGATAGTTGCAGCAAGTTAAATAAACATAATGATGCACGTAACTTTTCTAGATGTAGATCCATCTATTATGTGCCCTTTCATCAATACCATTATGTGGTAAATCAGTCCTACACGTTGGATAGATATGCAACTCTATTATTACCTCATTCTATTTTCATACAAATTGACTATCTGGTTTGTGTAGTTACAACGTAATGGTCTAAAATATATTTTATGGGGGAAATGAGACTTCAACCTGCCTCTATTTTGGTTTTTATTGTATGCAAAAGGGAGAAAGAAGATTGAGGATAAGGAGGTGATTCATTTGTATACATATGGATTTTCTTTTCTGCTTCTGAGAATCTGTGCTACGTGCACTCTAGCCTTTACACCTACCATTTCTTGATCTTTCTCCTTACCCTTCTACTTTGAGTAGTCATTTTGTTGTTTAGGACCATTACAAGAAAGATTTTTCAATACTTGTTTCAGAGGAGCTCATGTTGATATAGTTTGTGCCTATAATAGAAATCCAGCATGGTTTGTTGTATCTGATCAAAATCCCAAGTATATTTCTTGGTCAGATAAGTGCAATAGAAGGGGATTGAAAACACATTTGGATTTATTCTGGAAGCTGCATTGAGTAGTGTTATTCTTGATTAGTTTCAGTTTATTCTTTGTTTCGTAAATGGGGTTGAGAAAATTATTTCCCAAAGACTTAGAGAATATTTAAGTGCAATGGAGATTTTTGTTTTCAATCAAACAAGTGTTGAAAAAAAATGGAACTGAAACATATCTAGGAATGCCTCACGAAGGAATGGTAAGGATGAGTGGTGCTACAGTGTCCGATCTTACACAAGGGTATTAACAAAGATAGATATCAAATTAGATAAAATTTTGAATTGATCAAGCGAGAAAATTAGATCACCTTGAGGTAATAAAAAAGGGGGTCCCTTTGAGGGTGATCATTGTTTTTTTTACCCAAAATGGGATTTTGATGGAGTTTTGAGATGAGGTATGTGTGCAAAAATAATAGATTGGGGTTACACGTAACTACTTAGCATCATGTGGCAACGAACGGTGGTCTCAATGGATCGTAAGTATGCCTACCCGACGTTTCTTACTATAATTGGGTCATTGTCTTGGTTTATGTCATTTGAGTATGACATTGATGGGTACCCTATGTTATCCTATTGTATGAGTGGGTTCATGTTTATGTAATTATTATGCATTGTTGAGTTTCTCTACTTGGAACCCTTGTGGTGTTGTGTAGCGAGCAATGTAATTCAAAAACACAAATTATTCTCGTATTTTTAGTGTTGTATTTGTGTGTGTAAAATGTGGGTGTTCAATAACATGAGAAAGGAAAACTAGAAAAACTAAATATATTCAAGGAAGAGGTAAGATAAATGTGCATGTTAATTTAAATTGGTGAGTGCACGGTGATAAAACTAAGCCCATATCACAATCATCCACAAATTTAAGCATTTGTCAAACAATTCTCATTCCTAGTCTATGCTTCCACATGATTTTACACACACACCCACCATGGTACTTCTTACTACAACCCTCGACAACAATGCTTGTCCCAACCTTTTTGTTAGCTCATGTTTTCATATTTTCACGGCTGAATTGGACGACCACTTAACAAATTACTAAGAAAACAAATCCACACAACCACCATAGGATAAATTGGCCTATTACTAATAAATTTTTAGAGTTTCCCTCTAATTTTTAGTATCTCAAAGGCCAATCATGCAGTCATATCATTTTATTAAAGGTGTAAAATAAAGGTGTTGGTCATGCCTAGATAGTCATACCCCACTTCATTTCAATTGAAAACTACGCAAAATAAAAAAGAAGGAGCTTATACAATCAAGAAGTTGTTTAATAAACCATATTTCTTTCAAGAAATTTTCAAACAATCCAGATGCAAGCACATGCTTCCACATTTCATCTTTGTCAGAATAAAAATCATACAAGGCTAATGTCATCTAGTGCTAATCTTAGAACATTATGTAATGTGTCTAGTTGGAGGAGATGCTACAAGTTTTACCTACAACACACAATCCCACCCCTTTTGTGCATACTCTAAAATCATTGCAAGTCATGATGCCACATTTATGTCATGCAGTTTATCAAAATGTTCACATGCCAATTACAAGCTTCCACATTTTGTAAACATGTCTACTAATAAGACTTGCACTGAATTGTAACATTTTATAAAACTCCATCTCCATGGTGCTTTGGTGGATGTTCGTACTGTTTCAAGATCCTTTTTCACAAAGGATGGGATTACACCAAAGACAGGATGTGGAGTCTATATTTACACCACTCAATGTATATTTTCTTGAAGTTTCTGGTGGCCTTTTAACAAACCCATTTTGAGCATACTTAGGAATCATTACAAACCATAAGGTTGTATTCTCTTGATTAATTTTATCCAACAAAACTCACACTCCTTTTTCTACCTCCTCTCTTATGGTGGTCACCCAAAACACATACTTGACCTCCGAAAACAAATAAAAGAAAACCCTAAATGCCTTTTTTTTTTTTTTTTAATTTTATACTTTTAACAAAAAATCCTTTTCATTTTTTTATTTTCTTTTAGTTACATCATTTAATTTATTTCTAGATGTAAAAAATTTAGGTTAAAACCAACGATAACCATGTAGGTAAACTTCAATACCAAAAATAACAAATCGGCTACTGGCGAATCACTTAGAAACTTCAACCTCTATATGGTCAAGCTCTAATGGGAGTTCACACTTGTTGGCATGGATGCCCAAGCCAACACATACGAGAACTATAATTTTGTGTAGTTCAACCTTGAGATGACGTTCCCAAAATCAAATCAAAGGATACAAATACATTACCTTCTTTGAGCAATTCTTATAATGTAGTAATTTCACCAATAAAAAAAGGTTCCAAACTCCACCTGGGGTAAAAATATGAGTTCTTGATCGATAATGACACAATTCGGTTTTAATTATTTTATTGTTGTCAATTTTTGATGTTATTTTTTTCTTATTATCATTAATTCACATTTGTGATTTGAAAGAAATCACGGCTCAATTGAATTGTAAAAGTAATTCTCTCGAGACTAGGGTTCACGATAAGTATCATCGATGATGAGTGGCTAACTTGCGCAAAATACCTACAATCAAACATTACAAACGTGACGGACTTTGATAACTTATCAACCCAATGTGATAGGGTAGGGCTTTACAATTACATAAATTTATTTTCTTTTTATTTGGGTTAATACTCATAAAATTATATTAAACATAAGTTGGTCATTTTGAGATTGTGATTAAGATGTAATATATAACTATCTTAATTATTTATTTAGAGGTCTCTACAAATTCTTGAAATTTATGCTCTTTTAAATTTTTAAATTTATATTTTTATCCTTGAATTTTTTTTTTTTTATTTTTTAAGTCCAAAAAATAGTATTAGTTAATAAGATTATGAAGTTTTTCTTTCAATTCATCTATGGTTCAATTGTCAATGAGGCGTGACAATTACAATAATTCATCTATGATAAATCGAAAACTATGATTATAATATTCTTAGGCAAACCTTTGAACACGTGGAGATTATGAAGAAGGAGAGAGATAATAATAAAGGATACAATCAAGCCTATAAATAAGTCAACAAAAATTTCATCTATATCAATAATAAACAAACATATAAATATTCTATAATAATGAATTATTATGAAAAGACACTCTAATAGACATTCTACAATTATGCAAAGTGCTAATTTCATTACAATTATATCACCTTGAAATTAACATCTATTTAACCATCACAAAACAATTTAATTTTAAATTTGACATCCATTTAATTGTCACTTTAAAACATTTACTTATTATTTACCCAAATCAATCAAAAATTATAATATTTTAATTATGGAAGAATTTGAAAATAACTTAATTAAAAAATATATATCCCAAAAAATAAAATAATTAAATTAATATCATGTATTATCAATAATAACGAAACTAACATTTAAAAATAATAAAATTAGTAATTACTAGAATATGTGAATATACCAAAATTAAATACTTCTACATATCACATAGATGATAAATGAACTCTATTTTACTTTTTAAGTTAATTAGAAAGTGAAAAGATTTGTGAAAATCGTGAAGCCAATTTATAATTATTCCCGTTGCTTAACACCTAATTATCTTATCTTTCACATTAGAAGATTTCTATTAAGATGTGTAAAAAGCACAAGTGACAGGTGGAAAGCAACGTGGATGAGAGAGCCGTTGAGGTTCACTGTATAATAAGTCTAGTTTTGATTGCTTCATTTTATTGTGTTTTTTCAGTCTGGACTCTGTTTTTGTTTTTGTTTTTTTGGGGGCTTTGAGTTTGCATGGCCATGCGGTTTAGTTTTGAGTGTGTGTTTTCGGCTCTGTATTTATGTGTTTTGAATTGGTTTTTTGTTTATTATTTTGTTTGAGGGAGTAAAACAGGGAATGGAAAAGATTGGACCAGGAGCAGGCGCACAATTCTTCTGAACTGCTAGTAAGTGTATTTCTTCTACTACAGTACCAGATGTTTGATAAGCATTTTATATTTATACTGTTAATAGGAATAGATCCTTCTGAAACAACCTTTCCCCATATGGCTTCCGTATGGATTTAATTGTTTCTTCTTATGTACCTTCAAATAAATGCAGTGTATTTAGGTTGGGGGGCTGTAGATTTATAAACATTTTTAGGTTTAAATTTCCGTGTGCCCTGTAAATGTTACTTGCTAAGTTTTGAATATATGTTATAGTCGATTCTATACAAGGGTTTTCTTATGGAGCAGGGTATGGATATCATCTTCGTCGTTATAAATTTCACCTTACAAATGCTTCTGAACTGCTGGTAAGTGTTATATTTTCTTTTGCAGTTACAGATGTTTGATAAGCATTTTAAACTTTTACTGTTAATACGACTAAATCCTTTTGAAACAACCTTCACCATATTACTTTCTGTATGGATTTAATTATTCTTCTTATGTACCTTCAAATAAATGCAGTGTGTTTAGGGCTGTAGATTTATAAACATTTCCAGGTGTAACTCTCCCTGTGTGCTCTGTAGCTGTGTGACTTGCTAGGGTCTATACAGCGCTTCTCTGCCGTGGGTGTACAAGGTTCAGATCGAGTTTTTATTTGATTAATGTCATATCTGTTATTTCCAATGGCTTCATAGTTCTATTTTACAGTATAGAGCTTTTTTAAAGTTTCGTGCACAAGATTTAATTATTTATTTAGGATTGATCATAGCTGGGAGGCTGTCGATTTATAAACATTGTTAGGTGTAAAATTCCCGGTGCTCTGTAGTTGTGACTTGTTAGGTTTTTATATGAGATAGTCTATCCTATACAGATACAGTGTCTCTGTGTGTTGCATGTACAAGGTTCAGATACAGAGCTTCTCTGTGGTGCGTGTCTTATATATATTTCCAATGGCTTCATAGTCGTATTTTACAGGATTTTAGGCTTTATGCGCAGTATTGTTTATGTTTTATGTAAGGGCTTGATGTCAGTATTTATAATTTAGAGGTAGGGATTTACTATCTATATAGATTGATTTATGATTCGTCTTGTAATGGCGTGTTTGATATTTTCCTTAGAGAAACCAAAATTTCAAGCAGAAGCAAAAACTTCTTAGCTATTGAAGCAAAATGAATGTTGGCTTTAAGTAGGTAGATTAATTAACATGTCCTCTAGAGAATGTTTGTTATACTGCTTTAAATTTGAGTAAAGATTCAATTAAATGTTGGGCTGAACTTTGAAGATTAGGGCCCTATGAATGACTATGTCAGTTTCAGTGTCCCTCCTTACATAAGTTATTAATCTCTGCACCATCATAACAGTCATAATCATCGTTACTCTTCTCCTCCTCACTAATGAGTACCACGTCTTCATCCCGCCATGTTCTTTCCTCTGTTTCCTCCTCTGCAAAACAAGAAGTAGATAACAATTAGTGGCGACCTTCCTTTGTGCCTTTCTTAAGAGTGAATGCTGTGATTGCCCCCACCCCCTGCCGTTTCAATGTTTTTCTTCCATAGGCTTCATCAGGGTCTGCTGGGATAATTGATATGTTTTTAATTTCAGCCCTGTTTCCTGATTTTCTGCTCAAAGAGGTTGCGCCTTTAAGATCCCAGAGAGAGAAAGAACAGGCCCCGAGAGGTGTTGTTTAATGAAGCAATTCTCGACATTCCTCTCGAATCTAGATTCAGATCAGAAGGATATCCCTTCTGAACATAGAATGTTCTGAGGGCTGTTTGCTTCATTTAATTGTGTTTTTTTTCGGTCTGGACTGTCTTTTTTATTTTGAGTGTGTGTTTTTGGGTCTGTATTTATGTGTTTTGAAATTTTTTTTGGTCCGTGTTTATTATTTTGTTTGAAGGAGTAGAACAGGGTAGGGATCAGATTGGACCTGGAGAAGATGCACAATGGAGGATATCATCTTCTGCCTTATAAATTCTTCTGAACTGCTGGTAAGTGTATTTCTTCTACAATTACAGATGTTTGATAAGCATTTTATATTTTTACTGTTAATAGGACTAGATCCTTTTGAAACCACCTTTCCCCATATGGCTTCTATATGGCTTTAATTATTTCGTCTGATGCACCTTCAAATAAATGCAGTGTGTTTAGGTTGGGGGGCTGTATATTTATAAACACTTTTAGGTGTAAATTTCCCGTGTGCTCTGTAGCTGTGACTTGCTAGGGTTTTTATATGTGATAGTCGATCCTATACAGGGCTTCTCAATGATAGTTGATCTGAGTTTTATTTTGGTCAATGACTTATCTGTTATTTCCGATGGCTTCGATATTATTTCGTTTGAGTAGAACAGGGTAGGTAGCAGATTGGACCTGGAGCAGAGGCACAATGGAGGATATCATCTTCTGCCTTATAAATTCTTCTGAACTGCTAGTAAGTGTATTTCTTCTTCTACAATTCCAGATGCTTGATAAGCATTTTATATTTTTACGGTTAATAGGACTAGAGCCTTCTGAAATAACCTTTCCCCATATGGCTTCCGTATGGATGTAATTTTTTTATTCTTGTGTACCTTCAAATAAATCCAGTTTGTGTTTAGGTTAGGGGTGTAGATGTATAAACATTTTTAGTGTAAATTTCTGCATGCGCTCTGTAGCTGTGACTTGCTAGGGTTTTATTTTGATTAATGTCTCATCTGTTTTCTCCAATGACTTCATAGTTATATTTTACAGTATAGAACTGTTTTAATGTTTTATGCACATGATTTTTGGCGTCATGCATAGATATTTAGTTTTTTATTTAGGTTGATCGCTTTTCATGGAATGATAGTCAAGGGCTTGATGCTACAATCTTCATTTAAAATCATGGAGTGGCAGTCAAGTGTTTGATAATTTAGAGGTCAAGATTTACTGTCTATGTAGATTGATTTATGATTCGGCTTGTAATGGTGTGTTTGATATTTTTCTTAGAGAAAGCAAGATTTCAAGCAGAAGCAAAAACTTATTAACTATTGAAGCAAAATGAATGTTGGTTTTACAGTAGGTAGATTAATCAACTTTTCCTGAGAATGTTTGTTATACTGCTTTAAATTTGAATAAAGATTCAATTAAATGTTGGGCTGAACTTTGAATATTAGGGCCCTGTGAATGACTGTCAATTTCAGTGTCACCCCTTACAAAAGTTATTAATCTCTGCACCATCATAACAGTCATAGTCAGCATTCCTCTTCTCCTTCTCACTAACGAGTAGTTCATCTTCATCCCACCATGTTCTTTCCTCTGTTTCCTCATCCTCCGTCTCTGCAAAACAAGAATTAGATAAAAATAGTGGCGACCTACATTTGTGCCTTGTTTAAGAGTCAATGTTGTGATTGGGCCTACCCCAAGTTCATGGCAGGACAGTATTTTTGCATCATGCTTCACATATAACTTATGGAGTTATCAGATTTGATGTCCAAGATTCTTCTTGTTCTTGGGAGTGGGAGATCTGACTCATTCACTGCTGCAGGTCTAGGCCCCGTCCTGGTATCCCAAAGTTTCAATGTTGTTCTTCCATAGGCTCCATCAGGGTCTCCTGTGATGATTGATATACGCCTTGAATTTTAGCCTTGTTTCCTGATATTCTGCTCAGAGAGACTGCGGTGTCAAGATCCCAAAGAGAAAGAAGAGGCAAGAGGTGTTGTTTAATGAAGCAATTATTGACATTCATCTTGAATCCAGACTCAGATCGGAAGCAAAGCCCTGCTGAACATAGAATGTTCTGATGGCTCGGCCTTTCAGATTGTCCCACAATTTTATGTCGTCTTCCTTGCCAAATAATGAATTACAGGCCTAATTATCCTGTTGCCATTGCCTAAATTCCAGTGCATTTTTGAAGTTCAGGTTCAAGATTTCCTCCCATCGAAATTGACAAAAATATTCTATCTTAGAAAAGATTCCAAAAGTGGCCCAAACAAAGCAGGAATTGGCCTCGTCTCATCTAAAACTGAAATCTATGGCCAAAAACAATTGTGTTTCTTCTTAGGGGTGTCCCAAACTTCCATACCATCGTCCATTTTAGTGTCCCGATTCTCTTCCTCTTCAAGATGGTCGCTTGAAAAGGAAATACATAAGAAAAAACTCTTGTTCTTCTGCCTTCATTTCCTGCAATTTGAGCCGAATCATTCTTACAAACAGTCACCACCAAAGTTATTAGAATTTCTCCTAACCCCCAGATATTGGACAATATGGATTCCTTAGATACCATCACCTGCAAAATTCTAAAAGCAAGAGGCTCTGCAGACAAGCTGTTAATTTGGGCATCTCTGAAAACATGGTGACCTTGAAATAGGCACGGGCAGTCATGAACATCCATTATTTATATGGACCAAGTTTCCCCTCTGAGCTATTCCCCACAATACAAAAATACTTATTAAGTTAAGAAGAGCAAGACCGGCTACCCCTAGGTACTGATTGTGAAGATCAAATTAAAGGGCAATGAATCCGAATAATCCTCAGTAGCTGAGAATTTAAGGTCTCTTATCTATGGAAACAAGACCCCAACCAAATTATAAAACAAACCCAAATTGGCAAACCCTCTGGCGCGCCGAAATCAATCAATCAGTGTGCATCACAACATTCTCATCTTACTTCAATAATACAAAATTCCTGAAGAAGAAACTAGAAAATCGTAGGCAGTCAACTAATATTAGGTAGGTAGTATTGTTTGACATTTCCCAGCAAAAGCAAGGCTTCATGCAGAAGTAAAAGTTTCTTGATTGGCTAAAGGCTGCCTGTCGACTTCTTGCTGTTCGCTTCTCTTTTTCATAAGAAGTCATAATTGTTAGATTGCATTTCCTAATTGTTAAATTTGAATGAAATCTAACAATTACAGACAGGAAAAATCTAACGGAATAATGTTTTTCTTTTCCCTTCTCAAAACCGATGATAGACGTGAAAAATTGTTGAAGTTCTCATAAATTCTGAAAGATCTGGAAATGCTCCAAACTTTAGCCAATCTCAGTGTGGGCTGGTTCTTTATTCTTTCCACTTTACAGGAGTTTAATTAAAAATTGACGATGAAGATGCAGGAGAGGTATGGGCTGATTCTGTATTTGAAAATGGTGAGGAAGGAGAGAGATTAGGCGACAGTTTTGTGAGCTGTATATTATTTAATTGTAATATATTTTTGTGAGAGTTGACACCTAATATCAAAATTTTGTAACTGTTATTTGATTCTTTTGGTGGTAGTGCGTTGGAGTGTCTTCAGAGGAATACATTCTTAGCATTGATGGGGACATTTTTTACTTGTGGGATCATTCAAATACTCCATACTCAGGGTATTTTTTAAGTTGGCAAGTCTCCTCAACCTTATATTTTAAGATTTCTGTAATATAATTTGTTTCTTTATATGGCATTCATAAGAGCTTTAATGCAAAACTTAAATCAAATCAAATGTACACCAATTTATTATTATTATTTTAAAATATTATTACAATATTTTTTAATAACAAGATAGTATTGTAAAGTATGGGCTAAAAGCCCTTCAAATGGACCTTTGAGGGGGTGTTGTCTATTAGTTAGTTAGGATGGTAGTGTTATTTATTCTTTATTTTTAACTATTTATATAAATAGTAAAAAAATAATTATTGATTTTCAGGTTTATTCTTTATTTTAACTATTTATACAAATAGTAAAAATAATTATTGATTTTCAGGTTTATTAACTCTTGTAATGTTAATACTTTTAATTGTGTAGTTTTTATTAAGATTAATAAATGATCAATGGTTACTTTTACTTTTAATTATTGTAGTTTACTTATTAATAATAAAAGTCACTTTTAAAAATGGTTCACTTCAATTATGTATATTGATTTGGTATTATTTATTAGAATCATTAACCATAATGTTTTCTCACACTCGTATATTTTGTAATAAGTTTTATAAATATTACAATAACCTTAATAAATTAGTTATTAGTTATCAGGGTTTTCAACATTTTAAATCATATGTTTTGTAATAAGACTAATAATTGTTACAATAATATTATTAAATGATTAATTATTTATTAGTGATTTTTAAAATTTAATACACTTTGTAGTGGTATTAATTTAATTTAATTATTAACCATTAAACTTTTTATTACTTGTAGGATTAATAAAAGTGTTTTAATGGATTTTTAATGCAATCAAATTATTTTATTTTATCACGTTCTTTTCACATGGAGGGAAGTGTGGAGTGGGAGGGAGACACAGAGGGAAGGATGGAACAAAGGATAAAGAGATGTGAGGAAGTCAGGGAAAGAATTGAAGGAGGTAACGAAGGGGAAGGCCATAAGGATGGAAAGATGTAAAGAAGGAACGTAAATAATGAAAGGAGGTACAGAAAGAAGAAATGGAAGGGAGGGGGAGGACATAATTCATTTTGTATTAGTAGTAATTTAATTTAATTAATTATTAATCATAAGACTCTTTTATTATTTTGTAGTAGTAATAAAAGTGTTTTAATGTATTTTAATGCAATCTAGTAGGGATTTTATTACTTCACAGAGTAATAAAAGTGTTTTCATAAGGCATTTATTACTTCAGAGTTGTAATAAAAGTGTTAATGTATTTTTAATGCAATCAAATAATTATATTTTATCACGTTTTTTTGAACATAAGGATTTTATAACTTTGTAGTAATAATAAAAGTGTTTTAATGTATTTTTAATGAAATCAAATTATTTTATTTTATCACTGTTTTTTAACATGAAGGAGGTGAGGAGTGGGAGGGAGACGATGGGGAAAGATGGAAGCAAGGATAAAAGGATGTAAGGAAGGAACACACACAAAGAATGGAAAGATGTAGGGAAAGAATAAATGGAAGGGAGGGAAGGACATAAGGATAAAAGGATGGATAAGAGGGAGAGGAGGAAGGAAGGAAGGAGGAAGGAAAGAAGAATGTATGGAGGTAAGGAAGGAAAGGACGAGTGGAATGAGGCAAAGGAAATGGAAAGGAAAGATGAAAGAATAGAGAGAGGGAGGGGGAGAAGAAAGGAGATCGAAGAAAGGAGTTCGTGAAACGAAAGAAAAGGAGAGGGAGGCAGATGGAAAGAGGGAAGGATGAGAGGGGGAGGGAGGAGGATGTAGAAGGAGTGAAGGAAAGAAGGAAGTAGGGAGCAAGGGAGGGAAGGGGGAGAAAGGGTAAAAGGAGAGAGGGAGGGAAGGTGGGAGTGGAACAAGGCAAGAAAAGGAAGGAGAGGGGGAGGTGAGGGAGGCAGATGGAGAGAGGGAAGGATGGAAGGAGGGATGGAGTAAGGATCAGAGGAAAGAGGAGGGAAGGAATGGGAAGGAGGGATGGATGAAGGACTACAGAAAAAGAGGGAGGGAAGGAATGAAGGAGGGGAGGAAGAGAGGGAGGAGGGAGGAGGGATGTGGCGTGAAGGAAAGCAAAGGAATTAGGGGAGCGAGGAGGGAAGGTGGAGTGGAATGAGGAAAGAAAAGGAAAGGAAAGATGAAAGAATAGGTAGAGAGGGAGGAGAAGAAGAAATGAAGGAGAGGGAGAGGAGAGGGAGAGGGAGGAGGGACAAGGTAAGAGTGAAGGAAAGAAGGATGTGGAAGCAAGGGAGGGGGATAAGAATAGAGGTTCTGCATGGAAGGAAGGGAAGGAGGGAAGGTGGGAGGGACCGTGGAAATGGAAGGGAGGAGCAGAAGATGGAAGGTAGAGGAGGGGGTGGAAGGGAGGAGCTTAAGATGGGAAGGTGGGAAGGAAAGAAGGATAGAGGGAGGAAAGGGGAGGGAGGGAATGGAAGGGAGGAGTGGAAGGAGGTAAGGAAAGGAAGGGGGAAGTAAGGGAAGGAAAGGAAAGATAAATGGAAGGAGAGAGGGATGGATAAGAAAGCTGAGGCCTAGGAAAGAAGGTGGTAAGGGAATGAGGGAGGTGAGGAGGAGGGAGTCAAGGAGGAGTGAATATGGGAAGGTGGGAAGGAAAGAAGGATGTGAGGGAGGAGGGGAAAGGGGAGGGAAGGAAGGGAAGGGAATGGAAGGGAGCGGGAGGGAATGAGGTAAGGGAAGTAAAGGGAAGGAAAGGAAAGATAAATGGAAGGAGAGAGGAGAGGGATGAGAAAGGAGGCCTTGGGAAATAAGGAAGGGAGGTGGGAGGGGAGGGGGATGGAAGGAGGTAAGGAAAGGAAGGAAAATGAAAGGAAAAACAAGGCTAACTGGGAAGGAGGTAGAGGAACAAAGGGAATGAGGAGGGAGGGAGAAGGGGGTTAAGAAAGGAGGTCGAAGGAACTGAGGAGAAAGAAAGAAGGGTGTAGCAAAGGAAAGAGGATAAAAAAGGGGGAGGAAGGAAGGGAAGAAAAAGGAAATGAAAGATGAAAAGAAAGGAGGTAGAAAGGAGAGAGAGGATAAGAAGGAAGGAAGGAAAGGAAGGGAAGGGAAAGGAAAGGAAATATGAAAGGAATGAGAGAGGGAGGGAGAAGAAAGGACGTTGAGGAAGTAGGTGAGGGAAAAAGGAAGGATGAAATGAGGGAGGGAAGGTGGGAGGGAGTGAGGGAGGTAAAGAGGGGGGAAGAAAGGATGTCTGTAGAGAGGGTGGGAGGTGCAAGGAGGGAATGACTAAAGAAAGGAAGGAGGGACAAAGGAAGGAGGGTAGGATAAAGGGAGGAAGGTGGAGGGAAAGAGGGAAGGAATTAAGGATGGGGAGAAGAAAATAAGGTCGAGGAAAGAGGGACGAAAGGACAGAGGAGGAGGGGGAAAAGAAAGAGGTCAAGGTAGGAGGAGAAAGAAAGGAGGTAGAAAAGAAAGAGGATATGAAGTAATGAGGGAGGAAGGTAAGGAAGGGTGATGACAAAGATAACGGAAGGAAATGAAGAGGAAGATGAATGAGGGATTTTAAGGGATGGAGTAGGGAGAATGAGGGATGAGGATGAATAAATGAGAGTCTAAGAAGATGGAGGGAAGTAATGAAGGAAGGAGGGATGGAGTGAATGACAAAGAGGAAAGAGGGAGGAAAGGAATGGAAGGAAAAGAAGGGGAAGGAAGGAGGGGGAGGAAAGGAAGGAGAGGAGGGAAGGAGGGAAGGAAGGTGAAGGAGAGATGGAAGGCAGGAGGGAGCTAAGAAAAGGAAGGAACTAGGGAAGGGCAAAGAAGGAAGGTGGATGGAGAGAGGGAAGAGAAGGAGGGAGGGAAAGAATGAAGAAAAGGAGCCAAGGAAAGGAAATGAATTGGGGGTAGGATGGAAGGGAGGGAACGAGGAGGTAATGGGAAGGATGAAAGAAAGAAGGAAGGAGCTAATGAAAGGAATGAATTAGGAAGGGAAGTAAAGAAGGAAGGATGGAGAGATGGAAGAGAATGAGGGAGGGTAAAACAGAGGGAATGGGAAGGAAGTAAGGAATGAAGGTGAATGGAGGAGATGGAAGGAATGAGGGAAGGAAGGAAAGAATGAAGGAATATGAAGGGAAAGGAATTTTAGGAAGGGAAGGTAAAAAGGAAGGGTGGAAAAGAAGGAAAGAATGAATTATTTTTAAGGAAAGGAAGGAATTAGGGAGGGTAGGATGGAATGGGAAGGAGGAAGCAAAGGAAGGAAGGAGTGAGCAAAAGAAGGAGGGTATGAAGGAGAGAATGGAAGGACATAAGAAGAGGGAGGGTAAGAATATGGAGGAAAGGGAGGTGGAAAAGGGAGGGAAGAAATGAAGGAAGGGGGGGAAGTAAGGGAATAAGGAAGTGAATAAAGGAGGGAGGGGGGAATAAGAAAAGGAAGGAGGGCAGAGGGAGAGAGGAAATCAAGGAGGGAGGGACGAGGAGAAAGGGAAAGAGGAAAGGACAAAAAGAGGGAAGGAAGGAGGTAAAAAGGGAAGGATGGAAGGAGGGAAATGAGGGAGAGAAGGAAGGATGGAAGGGAGCACGAGAGGAGGGAAGGATGGATGGAAGGAAGGAGCGTAAGGATTAAATAAACTGGGAGGGTAAGAACATCGAGGAAAGGAGGTGGAAAGGGAGGGAAGAAATGAAATAAGGAAGGAAACGAGGGAATAAGGGAAGAAAGGAGGGAGGTGGGAGAAATAAAAGGAAGGAAAGAAGATAGGATATGGGGAGGGAGGGAAGGAAGGGTAGAGGGAGAGAGGGAAGGGAAGGAAGGAGAGAAGAGGAGAGAGAGAAAGAGGGAAGGACAAAAGGAGGGAAGGAAGGAGGTAAAAAGAAGGATGGAAGTGGGAGGGAATGAGGGAGCCAAAGAAGGATGGAAAGCAAGACAGAGGGGGAAAGGAAGGATGGAAGGGAAGGAGCATAAGAAGAGGGAGTAAAGAAAATGAAGGGTAAGTAGATGAGGAAAGGGATGTGGGAAAGGGAGGGAAGAAATAGAGGAAGGAGGGAAGGGAAGAAAGGGGAGGGAGGATAGAAGCAATAAAAGGAAGGAGGGTAGGACAGAGGGGAGGGAGGGAAGGAAGGGCAGAGGGGGAGATATAAGAGAAGGAGGGAGGGAAGATGGGAGAGGGAATGAAACAAGGAAAAGGATTGAAAGAAGGAGGTAAAAATGAAGGATGAGATGGAGAAAATGAGGGATGGAGTGAAGGAGAGGAACGAGGAGGTAGAGAGGAGGAAGGAGGGTAGAGGGAGTGAATAAAGGAATGGAGGGAAAGAGGTGGAGAAAATGAGGTCAGTAGAAGGAGGTAAAGACAATAAAAGGGATGGAGGAAAGGAGGGAGGGAATGAGGAGAGGAAACAAGGAAAAAGGATCAAGAAGGATGAAAGGAAGGGAATGAGGGATGGCATGAAGGAGAGGAATGGGGGAGTAGAAATAGAGGAAGCAAGGAGAGTAGTGGGGAGTGAAGGGGAGGAACGAGGGAGTGTAGGGAGAGGGAGGAAGGAGGGTAGGAGGGAGTGAATAAAGGAGGAATGGACAAAGAGAGGTGGAGAAAAATGAGGTTGAGAAGGAGGTAAAGGCTAACAAAGGGAAGGAGGGAATGAGGAGGGAAGGGGGGTAGGGAATGAGGAGATAATGGGGAGGGAATGAGGAGAGGAAAGAGGGAAGGAAAGGAAAGGGGAGGGAAGAAGGGAATGAAGTGGAGGGAATAAGGTAATGAAAGGAAGGGAAAGATGAAGGAGGGATGGATGGATGGGAGATGGAGGAGGGAAGGAAGGGGATGGACTACAAAGAAGAGATGATAAGAAGGGGGAGGGAATGGAGGGAGATGGAAAGATGATAGAAAGGAGGAAAGAAAGCGAAAAGGAAGGGAGGAAGGGAAGGAAGGGAAGGAGGGAATAAGGTAAGGAAAGGAAGGGAAAGATGAATGAAGAAGGGAGGAATGATGATAGAGAGAGAGGAGGGAAGGAAGAAGGGAGGTAGAAAAAGAGAGAATAAGAATGGGGTGAAGTGAGGAAGGAAATGAAGGGAAGGGAGTGGATGGCTGATGGATGGACGGTAAGGATCAGAACAGAAGAGAAATGGATCAAGAGAAGGCAGGTTAAGAAGATGAATGGATAGAGAGAGAGGATAGGGAAGGAGGAAGGAGTGTAGGAGAAAAAGAAAGGATAAGAACGGTGGTGGAGTGAATGAAATGAAGTAAGGGGAGGGATGTAAGGAGGGAGGAGTGAAGGATTAGAAGGAAGAGAATGGATCAAAAGAGAAGATAAATTGGTTAAGAAGATGCAGTGAAGGAAACATGAGGGAATGGATCAAGGAGGGAAATGAACAGAGGAGGGAGAGAGGGAAAGGAAGGAGGGATGGAAGGAATGTAAGGAAGATATGGAGGTAAATGAGACGAGGGAAGTAATTAATAAAGGAGGGAAGGAGGGTGAGAAGGGTGGAGGGAGAGAGAGAAGGAGGAGGGAGGGAATGAATGAAAGGAAGATAAGGAGGCAAGGAAATGAGAGAAAGAACGGCTAAAGGAGCTTAGCCAAAAGGCAATGGATAAAAAGCTAGTAGGAATGGAATGGAATGATGGCAAGATATTGAGCAAAGTCGAATGATAACGTGATGATGGGAACAATGAGCACAAAGTTAAGAGGGAGCAAAGAGAAGGGATGAGGTTAAAGGCACCATGCAGGATGGAAGGGAAAATGGTATAGAGGGGCGGAATGTAACTAATGAAGGAGGGTGAAAGATCGAAGGGGAGATTAGGGAATGGGGAGGATAGAGGAAATAAGGAGTGGTAAGAAAGTAAGGGAAGGAAGGAGGGAATGAGGGCAGAGTGAAACAAGAAAGGAGGAACAAAGCTGAAGGGAAGGGAATGAACTATGAAGGAGTGGAAGTGATGAGGTGTGGGGTGTAAGTGAGGGAACGAGGGAGGGAACAAGGATGGGATGGAGAGAGAGTAATGAAGGAGGGGGAGGGAAGTAAGGTGAGGAGGGATTAATGGAGAGGAAGGAGGGTGGGAGGGAGAGAAGGAAGGAGGGAAGGAAGGAGCATAAGAAGAGGGAGTAAAGAAAAGGGAGGGTAAGAAGATGGAGGAAAGGGAGGTGGGAAGAAAGGTGGGAGGGTGGGAAAGAACTAAGGAAGGAATGAATATAACACCAAGAGAGGGAGGGAAGGAGGAAGGATAGAGAAAACTAAGGAAGTAGGAAAGCAAAGGGAAGTGGAAGAAATGAAGTGAGGAGAGAAGGGAGGGAACGAAGGATGAGAGAGAGAGAATGAAGGAGGAGAGAAGGGAGGGAACGATTTAAAAGAGGGAAGAAATAAAGGAAGGTAGGGAAGGACTATTGAAGGGATGGAATAAGCAAGGGATTAAAGGAATGAGGGTGTGGAGTGGAGCAAAGAAATGAGGGTAGGATGTGGGGCTGTGAGGTAGAGAGGCAACAAAAGGAGGGAGGGAAGAATAATGGAATGGAAGAAGAGAGATGGAAGGAGGTAATGGAAGCAAAAGGGAGTGAATGAATGTAGGAATAAGATAAAGAAAATAAATAGAGCCAACTGAATGAGGGAATGGAGAGTGTGATGGGATGTAGAAGAATGGATGGAGGGAAGGATGAGAGGAGAGATATAAGGAATGAGGGAGTGAATGAGATGCAATGAGATAAGCTAGCAGTAGAATGGCTTGAAAGAGGGCAGGAGGGAGGAAGGAACGAGGGTAGGATGGAGGGAGGAATGGAGTAAAGGGGAGCAAGAGGGAAGGGAAATAGGGAGGCCAGGAGGAAGGAGGAAGGGGGATGGAGAGGGAGGGGAAGCTGAGGCAATTGAAAAAATAAAGAGGAGGAGAGAGGGAATGCTGTCTGGATGAAAAGAAAGGAGGGATTAAAGGGAATGAGGAGTAAAGGAGAGGAAGGAAGGATGGTAAGAGGGAGGAAAGAGGGTAGGATGGAGATAGTGAAGGGAGTGAGGATAGCTGAGGGAGGAGGGAGCTAAGATAAGGAGTGAGAGGAGGGAGCAAAAGGTAGGAGCAAGGAGGGAAAAGGAAGGGAAGCTGGAACGAAAGGAATGAAGTGGAATAAGTGGAGGGAAGGATGGAAGGAGATAGGAAAGAATGTAATGAAGGTAAATGATGCAAAAAAGGAGGGAAGTTTGAAGCTGAGGGAATGATGAAAGGATGAGTGATGGAAGGTCAGTGGTGGAAAGGAGGTGGTGGAATAATCTGAGGAGGGAGGGAGCAAGTGAATGAAGGAAGGAGATAGTTAAGGAGAGGGAGGGAAGATATGAAAGGAATAGGAGGGTAGGAGGTAAGAAATTAATGGAAGGATGAAAGGAGGGAATGAATGAACGAAGGATTGAAGGTGGGGTAAAAAGGAGGTAGGGAATAAAGGAGGGGAGGGTGGAGCCGTTTATCAATGGGAAGGAGATAGCCATAAGGAGGGAGGGAAGATACTTATGAAAGTAAGAGGGAGGGCAGGGAGGCAAGAAATTAAGGGAAGGATGAAAGGAGGGAATGAATGAACGAAGGATGGAAGGGGTAATGAAGGAGGAAGCTTAATGGAGGAGGGAAGAAATGAGGGATGGTGGAGTGAGTGAAGGAAGGCTGACGGAGTGAAGAAGGGTTTCGCCAGAGGGAGGGAAGAATGGGAAGGTCCAAGGAGAGAGGGAAAGGAAACGAGGGAGGGTAGATATGGGGAAGGAAGACGATGGGAAGGAAGGAAGTAAGGAAATGAAGGGAAGGATGAAAAGAAGGAAGGATGGAAGGGTGGGGTACATGAGGATGGATGAAATAAAATGATGGAGGGTGGATGGAGTGAATGAATGGATGAGGGATAATGAGAGAGGGAAGATATGGAATGAAGAGGAAGGGAACGAGGTAAGGAAATTAAAGCTGAAGGACGAAATAAAGAAGGGAACGAATGAAGGAAGCAAATGAGGGAAGGTAATGACTTTGAATGAGGGCGAGTGAAGTAAGGGATGGAGGGAAGAAAGACGATGAATAATCGAGAGTTAAGGAATGAAGGCTGAAGGATGAAGTGTAAGGAAGGTGGAAGGAGAAAGGGAAGGTAATGAGGGAGGGAAGATATGGAATGGAAGAGAAGGGAGAGAAGGGAATTAAGGAAATGAAAGGAAGGAAGAAAGGTGGGGAAGGAATATAGGAAGTGGTGAAAGGATGAAAGGGTGGAAGGGAGGGAAGGATTGAAGGAAATAAGGATCAAGGGTGGGGGTGAAAAGGAGGGACAAAAAATAAAGGAGGGAGGGTGAGAGTGAGCGAAGGAGGAGGGAGGAAAGATAGAGGGAAGGAGGGAGGGAAGTAGGGAAGGAAGGAGGGAAGGAGGGAATGAAGGAAGGTTGGAGGAAAGGAGGGAGGGAGGGAAGAAAGGGAGGGGGTGAGAGTGAGAAAAGGAAGGAAGTAGGGAGTGAAGGAGGGTAATCCAGAGGGAGGGAAGAAAGGAAGGGTGAAAGGAGAGAGGGAAGGGAATGAGGGGGAAGGAAGTAAGGAAATGGAAGGATGAATGGTGGAAGGAAGGGAAGGAGGGATCAAGGAGAGGATAGGAAGGATGACGGTAATGAGGAGAGAGGAAGGGAAAGAGGGAGAGGAGGATGGAAGGAAGGTGGGTAGGAGGGAGTGGATTGAGGAAGGGAGGGAGATGGAATAGATGGAGATAGTGGGAAGTGAATGGAAGCTTAAAGAGTTAGGGAATGATGGGAGGTAGGTTAAGAAGGTAAGGATGAAAGGAGGGAAGGAAATGAAAGATGGAAGGGAGGGAATGACGGAGGGGGAAGGAGAGAAGGGAGGGAGGAAAAGAAGGATGATGATAGGAGGGAATGAAAGGAGAGAGATGAAGTGGCAGGGATGGTAAGGAATAGGTGAGAAAAAGGATGGAGAGAGACATGGAATGGAAGGAATGTTCTGGAATGGAAGCTAATGAATTGGGAGAATGAATGGAAGGAAGAGAAGGGATTTTGGACAGAAGAGTACAAGAGATAAAAACGAATGGAAGGAAGAATAATGAAGTAAGCGGAGACGTGGACATTAATGAAGAGGAGGGATGTAACGATGGAATGATCGAGGGAATGGAAAGAGGGTAAGAAGAGGGACGGAAGGGATGTGTGGGATGGAAGGAGGTAGGGGAAGGAGGTAAGGGAAGGACCAAAGGATGAAAGGGAAGGGGGTAGGGAAGAAAGGAGGGAAGGTGGGAGGGAGCGAAGGAACAAAGGAGGGAGGGAAATGAAAGAAGAGGGGAGGGAGAGAGGGAAAAGGAGGGAGGGAAGGAATGGAATTGAAGTGTGAAGGAATGGAAGTAGGGGAAGGAGGTAAGGGAAAGAAAAGGAAGGATAAATGCATGAAATGAGGGAGAAAAATAAGGATGTAAGAGATAAAATGAGTGCAAGGAGGTAAGGAAACGAAGGGAAGGACAAAATAATGAATGAAGGAGGGATGAAATGAAGAGGAGGGAGGGAAGGAGGGTAGGATGGAGTGAGAATGCGTGAAGGGAAGGAGGGTAGGATGGATGAAGGAAGGACCCTAATTCTAAATATGATACAAGTCTCCTGAAAATCTCAATGTGGGTTGTAAATATTTTCACTATATGAAGGGAATCACTCAAGTGATCAAGTCAAATAATAATTGATGATGAAGATGCAACTCAAGGTATTGCCTATTTTGTACATCAAATGGTGAGGAAGGAGAGATCGATCATGAGATGGTCTCAGTAAGTCAAGTATATAATTTTCTGCATTATTTTTGTAGATATCTCAATGCGAATTACTGTACTCAGAAAGTGGTATATTTGATTCTTTTCGTGTTTTTGCATTTCAAAGCTGTCTTCTCAAAGTGGAGGATGACATTCTCAACCCTGATGGGGACACATTTTTATTGTTCGATCATTCAAAGAAACCATAACTAGGTATTTTTAAGTTAGAAAGTATCATAATTTGTTTATTTTTCATATTGTATCCATGATTGACATTTGTCAGATATGTTTGTTGTGTATGATATTTTCTAATGAAGAAATTAAAATAAAAATTTCAAGAGAGTTATAAAGAGATTTAATGTTGACTTATATTAAATGTACATCATTTATTATTATTATTATTTATAACATTCTTTACAATTTTTTCAATAAAGAAATATTATTTTGGGGAGGGCTTGTGTGGTGTTAGATGTGGGTGGTGTTTTTTTAATTTTTAATCACTTTATATAAAGAGAGAAAATAATTATTATGTTTCATAACGCTTTGTTAAGCTTTTTAATACTTTTAATAATGCATTTTGTAATACTATAATAAATGTTATAATAACACTAATAAAATGATTAATCATTTATCTGCACTAATAGTAATAATAAAAGTGAAATTTAATAAGTACACGTTATAATAATACTTATAAATGATCAATTGTTTACTTAGTGATTAATGAAAGTGGCTTTTTTAAACAATCTCACTCAACACAAATAATACTTATAAATGATTAATTGTTTACTTAGTACTTAATAAAAGTGATTTTTTAATATAATTCACTTCATCATGAATATTGATTGTTTTAATGTATTTTTAATACATTCAAATAATTATATTTTATCATTCCTTAAATAAATAGTGTCCTGTAAGTTAGTTATTTATAATTAGTTGTTCTTTATTTTAACCACTTACATAAATAGTAAAAAAATTAACACAAAATGTTCATATAACAGGTTTTTAACACTTTTAATCATATATTTTTTTAAGAAGATTAATAAATGTTAAAGTAAAATTAATAAATGATCAAATGTTTTTACTTAAAATAAAATGTTTTTAAAAAAAATTCAACGTGTAAGAGATTAATTTAATTCAACAATGAATATTATTGATCGTTTTAATGTATTTTTAATAAAATAAAATAATTTTACTTTATCATGTTCCTTGAATGTGAAGGGGAGTGGGAGTGGGGGAGGGAGAGACATAGAACATGACCCAGGGAAGGATGGAAAGATGTAAGGAAGGATGGAATAGAAGGTAGGAAAAAGCTGAGGGAATGATGAAAGGAGGGATGAAAGGAGGTATGGAGGAAGCGGAAGGGAAGTTGAACCTGGAAAGGAGAGAAGGGACGAAAGAAGGCAGGAGGAGAAGGGAAGGGAGGGAAGAGAGGGAAGGGAATTGAAGTAAGGAAATGACAAGAGGGAGGTAAGGACAGAAAGAGGGAGGGAGGTAGGGAAGGGAATGGAGGGAAGAGAGGGAAGGAGAGGGGAGGTAGGATAGAAAGAGGAGGGAGGTAGATGTAATCGAAAGGAAGGATAAGGAGGGAAGGAGGGATTGCAAAGGAGGGGAAATGGACAGAGGGAAGAGAGGGAAATTATAGGCAGACAGTGAGCCAAAGAGGGAAGGAGGCATTTTACGGAATTCTAAGATGGGAATGGTAGGCATAGAAAGGAAGGATAAAAAATGGGGGGGAAGGAGGTAGGGAGGGAAGGAAGGTGGGAAGGTAATGAATGAGGTCAAAGGGGAAGAAGGAATGGAACAGTGTAAGCAATGGAAGGAGGGAAGGAGGCAACAGAGGGAGGAAGGAAGGAAATTAATAGTAGTAAAAGAAGGAATAAAAGTAAGGGAAAGAGGTAAAGAGGTAAGAGAGGGGGAAGGGAAGGGGTGCAAGGGACAACCTGAGCTAAGGAAGGAAGGATTTAGGGAAAGAAGTATGAAAGGAAGGGAGGGGAAGGAGGATGTATACAAAGGAGGTAGTGGAGGGAAAGAGGCAGGGAGGTAGTGGAAGGATGGAAGGAGGTGCATATGAGGGAAGGGTGGAGAGGGAAAAAGGAGGTACAGAGGTAAGGAATGATTGAGAAGGAAGGATAGAAAAAGGTACATAGGTAGGTAATGGCTGGAAAATGTGTCTAGATTGCCGCGCACTTTATCATCCATTCAATTAGGGGTATCAAATAAATGAGTAACATAATTCACCAAAAAATGACATACAAATAGTATGGAATTAGTAAGGTTATAAGACCATTATGATTCAGTATTAACCCAGGTAAAATAATCCACACTAGATAACCTAATGTTTCTAAGGCCTCAAGTCGAAGAAGAAGAAGGAACTTATGAGGTATCAACACCAAGGAGGAGGTTATGAAATGAAATAAGGTATGTGTTGGATCTTAAGGTTAATCAAGTAAAAATGTAACATATGAAAGGAATCAAAAATACAATATGCTAACCTAGATATGCATAAAATACTAAGTTAACATATAAGTAAATAGCTAATGTAGGAAACTACTCTATACAAAATGACAAGTCTGGTTAGAGAACTTACTTGGAGGTGGATATTGATCCATCTATCTCCCAAAGGAGAATACATTAAGAGAGAGAAAAAAAACTTTGGTGGAGAAGGGGAAAAAATTCAATCCTAACTCACTATATATGACCCAAAAGTGCAAGCAAACCAATCCAAACAAGAATAATCTCCAAGCTAAGAGTTATGACAAGAAATCCAAAGCTGGGGCAAGTGAAAGGAAAAAGTAAGCATAAGAGAGAAAAGCTAATGAGAGTTCATTTTATGTAATCTTCTTATGCGATGATGATGTGAAAATGTAAGTTGAGGTTTTATATCTGACACCACACAATTGGTGAAGGAATGCATGCCGCCAGTTTGAATTTTACACCAACGCATCACCCGCAATGGGTGATGGCATGAGCCATGGATGAAATGCAAAGGAAGTGTAAAGTGGTCATTAAAATAAATAATAATGCAAGGTAAGGAATAAATGAGTCATAAGTAAGCCTACAAGATTAGAAGAATGAGGGAAAATAATAAGATAATAAAAGAAAGACATAAATAGGACCAAAAGTTATTCTCTCTCTATGTATCATTCCTAACCTAATGGTTACGTGAATAACCATACCCTATCCGAACATGATCCCCTTAAAACACCCATTCCAAGAAATATATGGATTAATGAACTCTAACCTAGAAAGATAAATTGTTAGTAACAGATATGAAAATAGAAAGAGTGAAAATTTTGGTGTATACATATGTCCCAACCATTTGATTACCACATGTTGCATAAGTGAAACATGGGGTACCATTATGGAAAGAATGATATAAAACTAAAACTAAAATCATCTAAAAGTAAAGAAAGGACTAGCTAAAATGAAACATACACCCACTCAATGCTGAACGAGTAATGTCGGTTGTCTACGCTATGTGCGAGCAATAATCCATGTTGTTAGAACCCTTGAGAAGCAAAAACTAAAAGGTAACACTAGAGATCATATGTAAAATAACACATAAATCACCTATTAAAGCTAGGGTTCTATGGGATGGATGTTATGTATTATTTTGAATTGAAGTGAAATTTCATAGTGTAAAAAACTAGCGATGGTATAACAACAGGCTTGAAAAGAACATAAACACTATATGGAAGTAGATGAAAAGAATAAGAAATAACATAGATCCAAGAAAGACTATGAGCCCAAGAAAAGATGTACAAGAGACCAATGATCCCATAGGAAAAGGGTGGCAAGTGAATTAAAACCAAGATTGTGATTTGTCAAAAAAACAAAGTTGATGAAGTAGTGAATTTGAGAAAGAAAAGATAGGAAAGATGACAACTCAGGTACCAAAATCTCTAAGCTCCTTTAGCTTGCATGAGATTTTTTGAAATTTGGGCATTTTTGGTTATTTGAAGATATGTGGCCTTCATTACTTTGGATGCGATATGTATTAGGTCCTATAATATCCTTGATAAGGTAGGGAACCCATCATTTCTGAGCATATTTTCCTTCTTTGTCATGGGTGTAATCAAGATTTAGGACAAGGTCACCCATGTCAAAGTACGTGGATGAAGAAGTTTATTATGTTGTGCACTGACCATGCACGTTGTTTTTGTTTTTATTATGAATATAGGCATGATCACATCATTCTTCAAGGATGTCAAGTTCTATGAAGCATGCATCTCACATATTTCCTCATTTGGAATGATATCGTGGAGAGGAAATACATGACGGGCGAGTGGAAGTTCCATCCTTGAGGAAGGACAACCTTGGACTAGGTAAGGCAAGAAAGGCATTTCTAAGTGGTCGCGGTAGACACTAGTGTGATATGCCCATAGTGTAGGATATAGCCAGTATGCCAGTTTATATGGGATTCATGAATCATCTTTTACATCTTATTGATGATTTTGTTTATAGATTCAACTTTTCCATTACATTGGGATGATAAGGTGTTGAGAATCGATGTTTGATCTTGAACTTAGCACATGAGTTGCCTCATTTCTTTGCATTTGAAACTCCTTCATTTTTTAGATATGATGGTGTGGGGAATTCCAAAGTGGAAAATGATTTGGTTGAGAATTTTTTTGGAAGTGGTAAGTCCATACATGTTAGTGAGGGGCATGGCTTTAACCCACTTGGTGAAATACTATGGCAGTAATGATGAATACATGACCATCTTGAGATCAAGGGAGATTTATGATGTAATCCAATCCCTATATGTTGAAGGGCAAGAGTGGAAATAGATGCAAAACAACCAGAGAGAGAATGAATCAAATCATCATGAAATTGGCAAAGGTTGGCATTTCTTGGTAAAAGTATGAGTGTTAGATTCTAGAGTAGGCTAGTAGTAACCCATACAGGCATTTATGGGTAGTAGCATGACCACTACAATGGCCACCACAAGTGCCCCCATGCGCTTCTTCCAAGACAAGGGGAACCTCATCCCTTGTTAACGACGGAAAGTATTGTACATTCAAAGTTTTGATAATATAATATGTCATCTTTGAGCACATATTTGAGAGCCTTTTAAGTATATGCTATGCTCATGAGTCATGTCATCTATGGGTAAGTCATGATGCTTGGATAAATTATTGAATATTTTATACCAGAGGATCAAACACCCCAGGGATGGTTTGATTTAATTTGCGTAGACATCCTGGATATATTCATGATGCCAGGTAGTAGGAGTTTGGAAATTTTTACTAAGGGAGTAATCTGTGAGAATAAGTCGGGAATGTGGTGAAATTTATGTGAATCGCTGGCAAGGAGTTAGTCGAGGCATTATGTTCAAGGGGATTGATTCAATGGTAAATGAGGTGAAGTGATGGTTTTAGCTCTTCAAACTAAGATCGTAATAAGCTTTAAGGTTTTCAATCACGATATTGATATGAGACACTAACTTGTTAACACAACTAATTGAGAATCACCTTACATGACATGGAGATAAGAAATATTCTTAGTCGAGGGTAAATTTTCATGCTTTTAAGTGATAAGAGCTTCATATTCAACCATGTTATTGGTGACCTCAAATTCTAGTCGATAGGAAAGGGGGAAAATTTTGGTTAGAAGGATTAGTGAGAACATAACCTACCTCAGATCCTAAAGGCATTTTTGTCCCATCAAAGTGTAATAGCCATGTATCCTCATGTAAATCAATGGTATTTATTCTTTGATCATTTGGGGTTTGGTTCACTTTAGGTGAGGGAGGCACTTCATTATTGGCATAGAGGAATGTGCCTTAAGACCACTCATGAAGATAAAGTCATAATCTTTGATAGAAATAACATTTTCAATACCCTTATTTAGGAGGATGTCCTCATTGTAGACAGTAATCACATCGTGAATAGGTTGAGGAGAAGGAATGGGAGCGGTGTCCAATTAGTCTATGATAACTATGGCCTTTTACTTTTGGGTATGATAACGTGAAGGTCAAAATTCCATAAGAAGAGTCATCCACTTCCCAATTCAGCTCTATTGGAAGGAAACATTTGAGAATAAATTTGTAAAGTTTGTGTGAAAATGACAGGTGGTAGTTTTTGTAAAGCATATAATAAGTCAGTTTTTAGCCTATATAGTAGATGGTGCACAGAAAACCCATTTGATGGAAGTGTATTGCATCTCATAATCTAATAGGGCTTGAATAACATAATAAACATGACATTCTCCTTTCCTTTTTTCATCTTCCTCAGATAAATTTCATTGGCCCAAACAGACACGAAGTGGAAGAGGTGTATAATAACAAGGGTCGATCAGGAGAAGGAGGTTGTAATGTTGGTAATGAAGTGAGAGATTGTTTCATGTTATCAAAATCTTGTTGGCCCTTAGTCCACTCAATTTGGTAGAATTTTCAGAGAGGGTTGTTTATGGCATGTACACATGATAAAGTGAATTTAAGGACAAATCATCGGATTTCCCTAATTTTCTGCCAAGAAAATTTCATATGTTGCTATATGTAAGATGTTTCGTGGCATGTCAAGGATAGCCTTAATCTTTTGTTGGATCCACATCGATGTCCATGTTTCGGATACTAAGAAGCCAAAAAAATCTTTGCCTGAGTCAATGCAAATATGCATTTTCCAAGATTGAGACAAACTTGTATTTAGAAGATGCCCTAGGCAATGTCTAAGTCATGATCATGATCATTTATGCATCAAGATTTGATGAGTAGATCATCCACATAAACTTTGACAATTTTTGTATGAGGTCATAAAATATGTGAGTCATAGCACGTTGATATGTCATGCACCGACATTTTTGAGTCCGAAAGACATTTTCACATAACAATAAATACCCCATTATTGTCCAAAAGTGGTCTTATGTTGATCTTTTAGGAGCAGATTTGGATTTGGTTATACCTCGAGAATCAGCCATAAGAGATAACATTTTCCTATCCATGGAAGTCAACGATGGTGTTGATAGAGGGTAAAGGAAGGTTATAATTAGGACATTTGAGTTAATATTTTCTAAAATCGATGCACGGAATTTGGATGGTGAGAGTATCCTTCTTCCTAACGAGGATGATATTAGAGACCCATTCGAAATAGTCTATAATGCGAATGAATTTGGCATCTAAAATTTTAATGATTTCTTTGTGACAAAGTTCATTGATTTTAGGAGGAAATTTTTGTATCTTTCATGCCGTACAGCATGCATCATCGTGGATAGGTGACAATATTATGAGAGACAATCTAGGAATCAATCCAACATGTCAACATATCCACATGCAAACACTTCTGCGTGGCTTCTTAAGATTTCAATGTGACGCCAGCATGAGATGGGGGAAGAATAATCCTTTGAGCACATGAATAATACATGTGAGGATCTTCATTCAATATGCACATTTGATGGTAGATTCATCTAACATAGCATTTTTATGTCCTTGCAGAAATGGTATGGGGCTTAGGCAATTTAGCCACCTCATCTTGAAAAGGATCGATAGTAGCAACATAATCATCAAAGCACATAGGTGTTTTGGGAAAATTCCCAAGTTTATGATGGCTTCAAGGAAGTCTTTCTCTTCCATGTGCATATAGGAGCTCCGTGATAGCTTCATCATTATCCAAAGTGGGGAGAGATCATCAGGCTATGATATTCTACATAATTTCTATAGCCCAGGTATCATTTTACCATCTCGATGTTTCTAGAACTATTTTGTCACACATCCAACACCCTAACGTCCAAGGTAACCTCTTTGGGTCCCTGGATCTCGATGGCCATGCTAGTAGAACATGCAGGGGACCATCTTCGATACAGAGGTTTTCTTAAATCCTAGCATGCAAAGTGGACGGAGTTATTTGTGGGAAATAAGGTTGACTTTGGAAAGGTGATGCGAGATGAATAATCATGGAGTTGCTCCAATACCCAAGGGTATCCAAAAGTGGAGGATTAGCGGGAGGTACATAGGAAAAAGTATTTCCTCTTCATCCTTGTTAATGCTAGTGTCATAAATAGGAGGTTCATAAGATGTATCAATGGTGTTAGATTGGACTCGTAAGGATTTTACATTTAAGCTTCAAGGAACGTTGGTAGTGTAATACTTCAAAAGTGTCCTGAGACTCAACTTGTGAATGATGTAGTCTTCTTCATCAATGGGGGAAAGGAAATATTTTCCTTATTTAGAGTGCTCCTCTTTAGTGCTGTGACATTGATCTTGCTAAAATATCTAAGGGGTGAGGGGAGGGGTGATCAAAGAAAGATTTGCATTGATTCCTAACTCATTACATTCTAAGTGATTAGAAGTTAAAGTGTGATAAATGGTTCTTTTGGTTCGAGGTTGTGGTGGATACCGGTCTCCACTGGTAGGGAGGACCAGAGAGCGGTAACCACATTGAAAAATTTCGTCGAGGTAATCTATTCTCGTATTGACTCCATTGTTTTGAGTTTTTAGGCTCATCATCATCTTGAATATGTTAATGTAATTTTTAATTTCAGACTTAAGATCAAAGAATTCTGGATATGGAATGCCTTGGATCTTGGGAGCAGTGGGCATTAGGAAGGTCATTAGAAATGGCACTAAAATATACTAAGGGTTTGATCAACATCATAAGCTTAAACATTGGTTCTTGTGCCGAATGAATTTTTAACATTTGTACTCGACGATGTGAGTGCGCATATGCAATGTGTCCAAGTGGGAAACCAATAGGAGATTATATGAGAGAGGATGATCAATCACAACCATAAGCTTTTCAGCAGAACCGGCTTCGTGTGTAATGGCGGGTGATGGGTAACCAGATACATCATATGGGATTTTTCTTAGTTTTGTCAAAGCCATGAGAAGTTAGGAAAGTAGGATTGAGGTTCTTGATAGAGAATATGAGGTTTTTGATTGGGGATTTAAGAAGCTAAGTTAATTCCAAACCCTTCATCCATAAGGACTCTATGTACGCCAGGCATCAACAATGGCTAATGTTAATGAGTAGGGTTGGGTCATCTGCATGAAATAAGACTTCATTTGTAATCATGTCATCCTCCACAAATTCCAAGGCCAAGGAATCAAAGCATGAAACTCAGTGGAGGTTTCCCCATGGTCTCTATGTGATGATTTTGGATTCGAGACGGACGGGACTCGGAGCTACATGTTATGATTCTCAAAGCTTCAGAATTTCCTTTTGAGGAGGACTCCCTTCAATGCAAAGCCGACGTAGATGATGATCTCCATGAAGGGCTGGTATGTGAGGTATTTTAGCTTGTCTAACAACTTCCAAGGTGACTAGAGTAATACCCATAATGATATCTATGAAAGAGCTGGTGATGACATAATATGTGTATCTTAGAGTAATACGTAACGAACGAAGCACAAC